>JAOVYV010000031.1:5916301-5928794 GCA_025674545.1 Hassar affinis
TATTACATGATAGTACTTACTGAACAAGCATCTGAGTACTGATACATGATTCTGTCATCAGTTGTGGGACTCAGAGACTTCGGATCAGACAGAGATCGTTGTGAGGCCTTCAGTGGTCTTGGGCTACTTGGATGTCTAGGTAGTTCAGCTGTTAGCTTTTTCTGAGTGCCCTTTCCAGGAGAAACAGGTGAAACTGGGGAGTACAATACCTTTGGAGATTTGGGTAATGAAGAGATGCTAATACCATCTGATTTTAGATGAGCATTTACACCAACTTCAATGGGAGTTGAAAGTTTCTTATCTCTATCAGATGTAAAATCTGATTCACTCTCTATTTCTCCACCTCTGTGCAGGTCAAATGTAGTATCTACTTGCGCTCGCACTGGTGACGTCTTTAGAGTTCCAGAATGGTCTGTCTGAACTGAGATCTCAGCCACAGTTTGGATTGCAATGCTGGATACTTTTGAGCCTTTAAGCCTTTCCCCATCTGCAAATCTGCTGGAGCGAGACCTGCGCCTACTTCTAACAGGGACATCCCATTCATCCTGATCCTCATCATCAGTTTGCACACAGCTATCTACACTTTTTCTACTTCTCCTTCTCCTCCCAGTATAAGGCCTTTCCAATCCTTCCTCCTCATCAGTCTGAACACAGTTACTACCTGTTTTCTTACTACTTAACCCTACATTTTGCCCATTGACTTGCTTGGTGACTATGGCAGGCAACCTCTCTGAATCATGCTTTTGTTCTTCTGTTTCTTTAAGATCATCTTCTGCTTTAGGTATGTTCAAACTATGCTGCAATAAATCACCAGATGGAGCAGCATGCCAATCTTGGCTAGTTGAAGAGACAGTGACTTTTGAAAATACGTTGTCATCCTTCACTGGCCAGTACTGCCCATTATCTCCTCTGCAGTACTGGGAATTTAGGACAAAACCTGAGCTGGTGGTTTGAGAAATGCCATCAAAACTATATGGATATATTTTTTGTTCCTGTAACTGTTGCTGTAGTTGCTGCTGTAGCAGTTGTATTTGCTCAAGCTGTAGTTGCTGCTGGGCAAAGGTTTCCTGTTGAAGGATGTGATGAGCCTTTCGTTCCTCTTCTTGCTGAATTAGGAGCTGTTGTTTTATGCTTTGTAGTTCCTCTAATTCCTTTTGAACAATGAACTGTTCCTGCTCACGATAACGTTGTATCTCTTGTCTCTCCCATTCAAGCTCCTCAGCCAGGCACAGCTGCTTCAGTTTCTCTAATTGCAAAAACTCATGTTCGGCTTGGTACTGTTGACTTTTGCTGTCATCCATGGTAGGGAAATTTGGGGAGACAAGGGCATCCAGAGAGGCCGCAATGACCTCAAGAGTAGCATCAGAGTATAGTTCTGGAAAGGCTGATATTGAGGGAATCAGGTTGGCAAAGGTAGGAGGCAATATATCCTTGGATCGATCAGTTTCTAAGAATATTGATTGGTTGCATTCTGTGGAATTCATTAGATCATATGGTGAAGCATGGATCTGTGTTGAAAATGGCTCTGTTTTAGTGGTGAGGCTGTTGCATGTTGTACTGAATATTGAGCCTGGCTGAGTGGTAATTGCAAACGTGGATAGAATGGGTGAAGCAACAGATGAGGACACAACTCCATTTGATGATCTTCGTACAGTATTTCCTGAGGATATGCCTTGGGAAGAGTGAGTGGTTGCTATCCCAGAAAATGGCATTGTGCCTTTCTTTGAGTAATCCAGGGCTTCATCTGTAGTGGTTGGAAATTTACACTTTAGTTCAATAAATCAGCCAGTCTCACCTAGATTATATACTTATGCCATGCATTTGCTGTGAAAATGACTACAAAGAGGAAACCAGACAGCATGCATAAATTACTCGTCATACTAGCATGATGCAAAGCCAAAACACTGAGGGAGAACACGAAGGCACATGCATGCATCTGTATAAAAAAAAGAAAAAGAACAAATGAATGAAAATATTTAGTGCCTGTTCATATATTACAAAAAACACAAGAAAATAGGAAACATGACACAACAATTTAAAATACCAAAATACACTGCAATACTGACCTCCTGAGATTTTTGCTGATGTCAAATCGATTGCCCCATCTGGTAGATCATTTTGGCTGACACATCTATTTTTTAGGACCAAATCAGTTTGTGAGATATTACTGCCAAACCCCAATGTTTTTATATTACTGAGATCCTCGAGTCCTGGAGTTGTGGCATCATGTTGATTGTAATTTCTTAAGCCAAACTGTTTATCTGTTGTGGTGACTGGAGGTTGTGTTCTGCAGGTTCCTGTGAATGGAAGTCTATAAAGAATGTCACAGCACACTGTTCGCCTCCCCGCTGTCAGATCTACAGGTGCCACATCTTCTTCAACAATACTTGTAACCACCCCAGTGGATGTAGTAAGAGCCAACATAGTTCTCTTTGGCTTTGACATTGTAAGATCAATAGCTCCAGCTGCAGAAGGCTCAACGTGAATAGGTGCACTGGACAGTGTTCCAGTTAAAGATGAAGACGCTGTGGTTTCAGTAGGCCCACATGATAGGTTAATGGGGATCTCTGTATTGGTTGTTGGTTTTGGCTGTGAGTTCACTGGTCTGTAAACTATTTGTGCCAGTGGTTCAAATGGTTTGTATGTTTTCAGTGGTAGCGGCACTGAAGTAACACTTTGTAAACTGGAGGGTGTGTCAATTGTTATGTTGTTGTTGTTGTATGTGAATGTTGCAGTGGATGTAATAACAGTGATACTGTCTGTCACAACAGAGAGTGTTGTAGCAGGAATTATTTCAGCACTTAGCTTGACAATGTCCGGCTGAACTGCAGTTATCTGTTGACTACTTGAATTATTAAAGAAAAATTGCCGATTTGACTCAGGGGTTGTCAGATCCATTCCCTTGTCAGCCATTGAAACACTGACCTTTAATGTTGTGAGATCTATAACATCATCAATGTAATGCATTTTTCCATTTTGTTTAGGTGTTGCTTGTTTGTATGTAGAATCTGAAATAGGTGCTAGAGGTTTTCTTTCTCGAACAACCGATACTGTGGTAGTTCTCTGGACTTCAGTTGTCACAACTTGTGCCAAAATATTAGGTAATGCATATTGGTGCTGGTTAGTTGTTGCAACTGTTGAGTACAGCTGGCTCATACTAGACAAGATGTTATCAGTTCCTCTTATTTCTTGACTTTCAACTGATTTTCTGAATTGAGAAAATGTTTCTGGTGCAGTTGGTACATATGTTGATTCAGGAACTGATGGGACCATTTGTTGTGATTCAAAATATATTTGCTGCTGTTGAGTCTGGTCTGAAGATGAGCCTTTTGTACATCTAGCCTTTTCTTCCATTTCCAACATGTGTACGGACTGAATATTTGTAGACAATGGGAGTTTGGTCATTGTTATAGGAGCAGGATAAACTGTTTGAATAATTTGCCTCTCAAGCCCCTGCAAGAGATCATGTGAAGCCAAAGGTTCAGTTGAAGATGTTGGTGTGATACCTGCTGTAAAGGCTGCTGGTGTCAACTCTTGTATTAGTGGTGATGCAGGTGCCACTGACTGAGATTGTGGGACTGAAATAAGAGTGGCACACACTTCTGCAGCTGAGATCACTGTTGACAAATCATTTGTTTTTGGCTCTGTAGTCATGGCTGGAATTTCAACTGATACTGCAATCAGTGGATCTGGTGATGCTACAGAAACCACTGTTGCTGCAGGATATAGTGTTGTGTTCACAGATGATGTAGAGTAAATGGATTTCTCTTCATGAATTTCCCTTTTGATTGGTACTACTCTATCTGTCTCTATTTGGGGCACAAAACCAGGGCTTGATGGTACCGAATATGGTACTGAAAACATACTTGATGCTGGTGCTGATATCACTGTAGACACATTATTTGTATATGGTTCGATAGTCACATCCAGAATTTCATCAACAATTGGTGATCTTACAGTGGGTATGGAAACAACTGTTTGTGCAGGATATACTGTTGTATTCACAGATGGTGCAGAGTAAATGGCTTTATCCTTGTATGTTTCCTTTTTGAATGGCTGTATAACTGTCTCTTGTGGCATAAAAGCAAGGCTTGTTGCTGCTGAATATGGTACTGAGACTATACTTGATCCTGGAGCTGAGATCTCTGTTGACACATTATTTATTTTGTGTTCTATAGTCATGTCTGGAATTTCAATAAGAACTGGTGATGTTGCAGTAGGTATTGGTGAAGGATGTATTGTTGTCATCACAGATGGTGCACAGTAAATCGTTTTTTCCTGATAAATATTAATTGGTGGTAGATCTGTTTCTGTTTGAGGCACAAAAGCAAGGCTTGGTGCTACTGAATGTAGTATTGAAACTGCACTTGATGCTGGAACAACTGTCACATCTGTTGTCGGAATCCTAGTAGATGTACTGTGCATTTCTCTCTTATTTGTAACATCTGGTGCAGAATCTCCAGTTTGACCTGGAATAATTTGTGCTGTCATAACAGGGGAAGATATTACTTTTGGTGTGGTAGCTACAACAGGTTTTGACATCATGGTTAATGGTGTTAGTGGTGGGTGAGTAAACATTGCTGATACAGTAGCAAGACCCTGCTGCTTAGGAGATGGTAGAGATGGTCTACATACTGGAGCTTGGGTTGTAACACCTTCCACTGGTGAACCTGGTTCTGATGGCAATGTTATAACTACATATGTCTCAAGAGTTTTAGCAAATCTAGGTGACAGGGGAGATTTTGGAGATGAAATACTGTGTTTGATATCAGTGGGTGCAGTCAAGGACAATGAAAGGGCCTTGGGAGGTTCTTTGGTTCTTGGTAAAGTTGCAGCATGCCCAATTTGGGCAACTGCAGAGTCAGGAATTACTGATGATTTTACACTTTCTCTTGATTTGTGACCGTAACCTAGGCCACCTGGTAGACAAAATGGCTTAGGTGGGACTGGGGGAGCTGACTTGTGTATGGTGGTTGCAACTTCTTTCACTGATGTCCTAGGTGCTTGACTGGCTACACTTTTGTCAGACTCAGGATTCGTGGGTGCCATTGATGGTTGGTTAAAAGGTGTGTTACAATCAATCAAACAATCAGGTGGTGAAGCTGCAGGTGGTGGAGGAAATTCAATGACAGGCTTATCTGCTCTTTCTCTGGAACTCATTGCCACTTGAGGTTCAGGTTTTGTTGACACAAAAGTTGAGTCACTGGGCAAGTTAGCTTTCAGTCCCACAAGAGAAGCACCTGAACTGATAACAGAGGATACACTCACAAAACCAGGTGGACTAACTTGTTGAACCGAGGTTGCCATTGTATTAGTAATAATATTCAGTGGTTCTTGGTTTATCATAGGTATATTTTCATCATTTGGCAAAATGATAGTATTATCTTGCTTAGTCTGTGGGGAAGGGGTCACAATCTGAGAGCCATCTACTGCAGGTTGAACAAGTCCTGTCTTTGGCTTTGTGTCCACTACTATTGACTGAGTTGGTAGAGAAGATGACGTTACACAGGTAACACTTGTACTTATAGTTGGAAAAACCTTTGTAGCAGCATGCTCTACAAATTGGCAGGTTTGTGAAATTGCAACTGGGGTTTCATGGGCTGCTGTTACTTCCATAAATGATTTGTCAGAATCTATACAGGGAATAGGTATTTTAATGTCTGAGGTCATAGCTGTCGTATCTACAGCAGGAATAGTGGGTGAAACATTCATGTGCTGTATGAAAGAATCATCTGGAACACTTGGTTTTGTTGGCTCTGAAATGGTTGGACAAATATAGCCCTGTTCCATAGATGAGGAAGGAACATGTGGTGCAACAGATATGCTCTGAACTGTTGATGATGCAGGTGGGGCAGAAATATGCACTTCATCTATGGTTGAGGTACTTGTTAAAGCAGGATTATATACTAGAGGAGAAGCCACTCCTGTCCTATGAACTGGATACTTTGAAGCTGAAGACATTATGCCTGGCATTTCTACAATAATTGGAACAGGCTCTGAAACAATGGTAGGAGATGTATATTCTCTTTCCATATATCTAGGAGTGGGATCTAAAGATGATGCTTGAATTAGGTGGTCTGATGTAGGAAAGACAACATCAGGTGCAAAATGAGTTAATGTTGCACATGTAATTGGGGCTTGTGACATATAAGCTGGTCCAGTTGCAGGATCCGGGATGAAAGACACTGTTCCTAATACTGAAATTGGGCTCACTGCTTGACTTGAGACTGAAACTGGAATTTGCTCATGTGTGGACACTGTAGCTATTGTAGATGTTGACATAAGGGTAGAATAATCTACAATAATTCTTGGTTCACTAAATGTTTTTGAATGTGCAGTCTGTAAAACTGAATCGGGCTGTGATACTCCATCTTGTATTGTAACAATAATTGCATCTGAGGTAGGTCTTGAGGTAAAAACTGGTTTTGGAACTAGTGCTGGTTTAGAAATTGACACACCAGCTGTCTCAGAAACTCGGTTTGGTTCTGAAGAAACTGAAGAAGATTCAGAAACAGCAGTATCTGCTGGAGAAGAAACTAGTGTTGACTTTGGAGCTAGTGGTGGTTTAGTAGCAGACATCCCAGGTAGACTTGGCGCTGTTGAGACTTTTATGGTTTGTTGGGTAGATGCAGCAACTTTGGAGGGGCATACAGTTTCATCAATAGAAATATCAATAAAAGGAGTCATTTGCCCTAAATCCTGAGGTGCTGGTTTTGATTCTAATGCCTCTGAAATTATAACATGTACAGAAGCAGATCCTAGAGTGGTTGAACATTCTGGAACATAGGTTTTTGGTGAAATGGAGGTTTGCCCTGCAGTCTGATCTGAGGAAATTGATGTTAACTCTAAGGCCGTACTTGCTGAAGACAGAGGAGAATCTTGTGCATCCCACTCAGAAGCAAGGGACACATGTTCATGTGCTGGTTTTGATAGTGGAAATTCAGACACAATAGATGTGGGTTCTGACTCTGTAAACTCAGATGTTCCCTCTGTTCTGTCATCATACTGAGCAATACCATTTAACATAACGATTTCATACTCTTGTGTGATGCTCTCTTCATCCTGCACTTCCTCTTCACCAGACGAATACTGAGTAATTGTCAGGTCAGGAATAGGATAGAGAACATTTTTAACAAACTGATTCTGATCTTGTGGAGGTGTTGACTCAGCCATGTACGGCTCCATAGCATACTCAGTAGGTTCAGTTGCAAATTCATCCTTGGCATTATCCTCTTCCTCACTTGAGGGAATTTGTATTACTTCAGCAGAATCATATAAAGGCTCAGATGAAGACATAGGTGATATCGGTGACAGAGGTGTTGACTGTGTAGGACTTGTTCCTGGTGTCATAACCTCTTTTTCTATATTCAACAGTTCATCATTTGCAGTTTCAGCATACCACTGCCAGTTGTCTTCGTGGTGTTTTCTAAACTCATAGTTTTCTGATATATTCACATAACAAGTGTCTCTCTGAGCAGCTGAATTATTTACCTGAGCATGTTCAATTATTTGATCTTTTAGCATGCGTTCTCTATATTTTTGCATCTCTTCATAGGCCTCATCTGGTGTTCTAAGCTTTCTTACTGTTTCTGCAATAGACATATTAGTCAAGTATTCATCTACAGTAGTATCATGACCGACTGCTGTAGCTTGTGCTGGTTCCTCCACTAGTGACTCATAAACATAGTCCTCTATCAGCATGCCTCCATACAGTGGCTCAATCTCAGGTGGAGTGATTTTCTTTGTCATAGCTTTGCATTCTTGTGCTTTCTGCATAAGTTCTTCGTATACCTCATCTGCACTCTTTAATTGTTTTTCTCCAACATCCTGCATTACATCCACTGGTGGCAAAGGGTAGCTAACAACATTTTCTTGTTCTGGCTCTGTACTTGGTGATATGTTCAAGTAAGAAAATGCCTCATATGATTTTATTTCTGAAACTAGCAATACTTCATCAGTTTGAGATATGCACTCTGCCTGTGAGTCATTGTTTGGTGGATGATCTAGCGATTTGTCTATTTCTTTATTGGCTTTTTTGTAAGACTTTTTGAACTGTCTGTGATCACTTCCCTTGTGTAGTTCCTGTTCTATAAGTTGATCCCCTTCCTCCAGGATCTCTTCCTCCTCAGAGGAGACTGCTATAGTTTGAACGGGTTGACCCTGCCTATGCTTAACTTTTCTTTGCTGCTTGCCCTCTAAATTCTCATTCTTGTGCCCTGGGCTACTATCACTTTCTTCACCAAGTGAGGACAGTGATGTAGGCGATGTGGTTCCTGATGTTATGTGTGATACTTGCATACTGGAAGATCCACCATCTTTAGATATATCTTCAGCTAAATTCTCATCTTCTGAAATCTGACTAAGAGGAACATTCTGTTGTACAGAAATAGCTCCTATGCTGTTAAGGACTGTGGATTCTTCATTCAGGAGAATCTTTTGCACCGTTTTATAGACAGGACTGGTCTGCATTACTTGGCCTTCTTGGTCTTGAGACAAGTGGCAACTACCAGCGCTTTCTTCAGGTGCCTTTAGCTGTTTTATGGGACTTTCAGCTTCATGGTCAGCATTTCTAGTATCTTCATCACTAACTTCATTTAGAATCCGATGGTCTTTTTCCCCGACCTGTGTTTTCATGCAACTTTGTTGATAAGTTGATGACAGATCTTCATCTCTAGATTCATTATAAGGTTTTGTACACACTGCACCTTTAATTTGGATCAGTTCTGCTGCAGTTTCCTTCAAAAGAGCCTCGCTGGCCCTTTGAATCTCTTTAAGCTCTTCCTCAGAAGAACTGTATGATTCAGGAGAAACTGAAAATATACTATGTCCATGTGGACCTTTTTGATCATTCACTGTCAAGTTGTTTGTCTTTTCACCCTCACAGCATGTAGTAGAAGTAGTGCTTAATTGAATTACATTAGCACCCTTATTTTGGCTAAGTTTATCAGGAAATGCAGAATCTTCCTCCAATTTTGCTGCCTGTAAAAAAAATAATGTTAGCATTAGTTAATAAATAATGGCATTTGTGAAAAGGGTAAACAGCTTTTGCAAAAAGCAGTTCACTGCAGCATTTTTGTGTATATTACCGTAGATGTAAGTTCACAAGTCTCCTTAAATTCAAGCGGTACTTCAACAGTATGCATTATGTTTGACGAGTCGATTGCCTGTGCTTGTTCATCTGTTGTCCTGACCATTGGTTGTGCAATTTCACTTTTTAACTGAAGTGTTTTGATGACAGCTTCAGTAGGTGGTGTTTCTGATTCTATCTGCAGTGTTATTGCTTCCTGAGAGCTTCCATGCTGCACGGGTTCTACTGTTGTCAATTTCTTCTCTCGTACCCTAGGTTCTGAAGGTATATGTTTCAACTCATATGTTTTGTCAGCAGCTTCAATAGGTGTATCAACTGTATTCTTTATAGAAGCCGAAGGAGCAGCAACAGATTCCATAGGTTGTAGTTTTGGGGCCACTGTTTGTTCTTCATTTGTAGTTTTCAGGGTAGTAGGTCCATGGTTTTCGGTGGCTTCTGAAATTTTGGTTGTTTCAGTTTTGGGTAAAGCTGCTGATTCAGTCCCAGATGTAGGTACTGGTCTAGGAACTTGTCCCATGTCTCCCAGGTTACCAGATAGGGCTCTCTGAGTCTGGCAGTTCAAGCATAGCCACTCACCCTGTATAAATAAATCATGACCATGAATTTAGCCTTATTGACAAAACTCTTTGTATTTATATTAGCAAATGATAAATATTGTAATGACAATAATTCAGCAAATGTGTAGTTATATGGTTTGCAAACCCTCATAGATTACATTTGTGAACAATAATCATAATACACACAATAAACTATACTGAGATTATGCATGGAGCCACTGTGCCACTTAGAGAACAACAGTCACAGAGAAAAAACTGTGCAAAAATAATGACATTGTCAACACTGGTTGAAATCCTAACACACATTTGCCTATGTGTGTGGACATTGCAGAGGTCATGTGATATGTACACACACACACACACACACACACACACACATGCAACAAAGCATCTCTACAACAATGACTCAGTGCAATGTTGTCATTACTGTCTATCGTCTGACCATCTGCTGTTCACATCCTTAGTATTCAAGCTAATTAGAACGATTATCCCAGGATGTATTATTAGTCTGATTTCCTGTGTTCCATTAGTTTCTAGCCAGTTGGTTTGGAATTATGCCTCTTATATTACTGGACAGGGCATAAAGACCAATAGGTCTGCCCATAGGAAAAAAAATTAATGGATAAATATTCCAAAGAACACATGCTGGGTTAATTCAGTTGTCTGGTTCATGCAGGTAAATGATACTGTAGGTCCCTTTTTATTACACTATACTGGGTTTCATGTGATTTCAGAGATTTGAAATATTTTATAGATGCCCCCATGGTTGAAATTTCATGGAAATGGCATGTGTATAAAATATGTTATCAAGATTCAATGAAATTTTAAAATTGTAGCTTAAATAATTATTGAGATATTGAAATACTTTTGTTGCCAACAATTTTTATGGCAAGCTGGGTTCTAGAAGGCGCATTACACTAGCGAAAGGAATTTCATAAAATTTGACAAGTCTAAAGATTGTGAAAATTTTGAGAGGTTTGAGCCTTTACATTACAAGATATTGGCTAGGCGGTGCAACTCCACAAATGAATCTTAATAAGCTAGGGTAATGCGACTCCTAGCAGCCAACTTCCCATAAAAATGATTGGCAAAAAAAAGTGCTTGAGCCTACCCCAGTACAAATTGCTGAGTCTTTGTTTTCACAGAGACATGGCTCTGGATTGCCTGGATTTCTGGATGCCGCCATTCAGCTAGATGGGCTAGCTTCATTTTGTGTGAACAGAAAAGCAGCTCTGTGCAGTAACATGAAATGGTGTAAGAACTGCTGATTTCGAATTACTGCTCATGATTTAAGATTGTGACTGGTAGATGAAGGCCATTTTATGTACTATGGGAATTCACCAACATGTTAATTATTAGAGTTTACATTCCACCCTGTGCTAACGCTAAGGAAGTGCTCTGTGTACTGTATTAGAGATCTGCAAAACACATACCCCAAAAAACTGTTTATTGTCGCCAGAGATTACAGCCATGCAAATCCCAAGCTCCCTAAATTTCATCAACATGTGGAATTTGAAACGAGAGGGGTAAACACCCTGGATCTTTTATACACAAACATTCCCAGCACATACAGAGCAGAGCCCTGGCCTCACCTCAGACCACATCTCTGTTATGCTAATTTCAGCACACAGACACTCATCAGACACTCTACACCGGTTCGGAAGCAGGTGGCCAGCAGAAGCCATCTCTGCCCTTCAGGACTGTTTAGAACATGGCTACTCGGACATATTTAGGGAGGCTGCAACTGACAGCCACTACATCAAGTTGGAGGAGTATACTTCATCAGTGACCAGCCACAATATCAGCAAGTGCACTGATGACATCACTGTCTCCAAGACAATCAGCACATAACCCAATCAGAAGCACAGAAGCTTACTTACTGGGGGTCCTCAGGGTTGTGTCCTCAGTCCACTGCTGACATGTGACTATACAGCAGTGCACAACTTGACCCACATCATTGTTAGCATACACAGAGGAGGTGCAGTCACTAGCCAGGTACATCATTTATAATGTAAGTCACTCTGGATAAGGGTGTCTGCCAAATGCCATAAACGTAAACGTAAATATATAATACTACCTAACAGCCATGAATGCCAAATGGAAACTACTGTTAAAAAGTTTTTGTTTTTTTTTCCTGATATGCATAACACCTTTAACCTTTCAGCTGGCCCTTTGTCCTTAGCTATAACAGACTAACATAATCAATAATAAACCAGCAGCAGGCAGCCTACCTGGTGTTTGAGTAAAAATAAAATAAAATAAAACTGTATTTTTTACAGTATACATTTATACTGTGCGTATAAATGAGAAACATTTAAGCCAAGAACATTTCCTCTGAGTATAGTATAATCTATTGATTAAGCATATCATGCAAATATATGAGACTTGTGAATGATAATGTCAGCTTGTAAATGATCTATTGCCATGAGATGCATTATACTGCTTTTCTTAGTTACAATGCTAATAGCTGATATGTCTTCTTATGGTCAGAGTGACAGAGGTAATGTAATGGGGCAGCCCAGAAGAAAATAAAATGTTCAGTGAAATCTTGCCAAACTATTAATAGGATTGCCACTACATATAGCATAAGTGGTTATTATGCAATGTAAACAGAATATATATATTGATCATCCATAAAATTAAAACCATACAGGTGCACAGATAGAGACTGTAGTCCATCTGCTTTTTTGCAGACTTTGTTATTCCCCTTTTATGCTGTATTTCAGTGGTCAGGACCCCCACAACACCACCACAGAGCAGGTATTATTTGGGTGGTGGATGATTGTCAGCACTGCGGTGACCCTGGTGGTGTGTTTGTGTGTGTTTTGCTGGTACAATTGGATCAGAC
>JAOVYV010000031.1:5934178-5953727 GCA_025674545.1 Hassar affinis
ATACATAGTAACTCCACCTAAGCATATCATTCGTTGCATCCACCAGTCCATATATAAAGCATTCCCAAATGCGTGAGTGCTATTCAAAGGAAAGGTGGTGTAACACAGTGGTAAATCTGCCCCTGTCCCAACTGTTTTGGAATGTGTTGCAGACATCAAATTCAAAATGAGTGAATATTTGCAAAAAAATAATGTCTTTGTAGTGTATGAATTGAATATGAGTTGAAAAGGATTTGCAAATTATTGTACTCTGTTTTTATTTTGTTTTACACAATGCCCCAACTTCACTGGAATTGGGGTTGTTCACACAATCTCTTGCCTGCTCAAGGATACTAAAAGAGGTGGATTAAATCAGCTAGTATTTTCAGCACATTGTTGGATAATGACATTTGTATCTAAGCTGCAAACACTGATCTTTGAAATGGCACCTCTAGACATAAGCATAGCAGGCATATGTGGAAGCACGATGCCATTGTTTCGCCATTAGTGTGGAATAGCTTGAGTCATAGACTGGATCAGGGTGGACGTGGGCTGAGAAAAGATTTTAGATTTGTTTGGGCACGTTCAGGCTGATGTGATTCATGAGGAAAATGATTCATAAAATTGAGGTCACTTTACCTTTTAAAAGCAATGGAAGACTAAAACTTTAACATTTAACAGGTACATGTAGTGTCACTGGGCTACATCCTTAGAAGTAGAGTTTACAAGTAATTGAATAACCACCTGCAAATAATGGAATTACTCTTCATCCACATGTAAATTAAATCCTGCCTGAATAGAGCACAAAATAACTTGATCTACAGGATGCACAATGGCACAGCAGGTAATGTTGGTGCACAGGGTTCAGTGTTCGGTCTTGGGCTCCAGTTACTTTCTGAACATGTGAGTGAGTTTGTGAGTCTTTTAGCTTGTGTGTGTTTGGTGTTCAAATGATTGGCATTGTAGGGTGGATACAGATGTAACAATTTTATGTATGAGGTGCTGTCTATCAAGGCCATATATCAAAAAAGCTTCTCGCACATACACATAAAACCTCACACATACACTACTTTCACCTCATAAACTACAGTTTCTCATACATTAAAAAAAAATTCACACAGACCCTACGTTTGCATAGGCAAATTAATAGCTTGTGCATACACTAGCCTACTTTTTTACTTGACATGTGAATAGAGAAAGGGTGAGTGCAAAGTAAAAGTAGTGTGTGTGAGCTACCATTCAAATGAAGACCCACAGAAGTGTGCTATAGGCTGAGTCATTTTCTGATAGGGCCACTACCTCAGTTACTTCTGTCTTTTCGAAGATGGCAGGCAGGTCAGAAACCCAATCCTGTCAAGCTCTAAATTAAGCAGTGACCTTAATTAACAGCATTTTGGCAATCTTTGTTATCATTGGGAACAGCACCAAGACTGAATGTCTAATTATCCAGTATAACATTCTAAGACTGACGAGTAAATACATAATCTCTTTCAAAGAAATATCATTAATTCCACCACAGTATGTGGAGCTAATGTGGATTCAGGGGAAACATTTGCTCTGAATTGGGTACTAGGGTACAAATCTAAGAGGAACTTTGTAAGCTGGACCTCAGCATTGTTGAGAAAAAGGCAATTTGCCTGTTTTGTATAATTGTATACTTGTAATTTGTACTTTTGTAGTTAAGTAGGTGCAGGAGTGCTGGAACTGACTTATTAGTTTCATAATTTACCAAATATAGTATACAGTATGTGTGTTTAAAATTATTTAAGTGTTTCTAGTTGCTCATTCAGGCCATATCACTATGGCAATATGGTTTGTAGTGATATTTTGAAAATGGCCAAAGATGCTTGGATGGGCTTTGAAATAAAATCTGCTCTGAAATAAGGTTCTAAGTGGTTACATATCTTGTTCGTTAATAACGATAATTACAGGATCAAGATAGTTTTAGTTAGTTTAGTTAAGTTTAGAAGGTCATGTGGTGAAACTCCCCATTTTTAAAGGAGGAGTTAAAGGAGTCACATTTAACAAGTCTTCCCATATTATATTTTAAAACCATAAGATTACTAGCATGATCAGCAGCAGAGCTTCACCATTAGCATCCTTACTGCTGTCGCTGAGCATATTAAAAAAAACAAATCAGATATTTTGGCCTGAATTTCAGATGTTTTGGGTCAATGCCTGTACATTAATAAATGACTCGTATTGGCTTTTATCGCACTTTTATTGTACTTACTATAATATAATGAGTGTAGTTGCCATCAAATGAAATAGCATGTTTCTCCTTTGTGCCACTGCGAATGTGAAAAAAGAAATTGGTATTTCCTGATTCCCTTTTGGTCTAATAGGATGAACCCACAGTAATCACACCACACTCAAGTCTGTTCATTTTTTAAAGTGCTATATTTTTTTTCTAGCCTTGACTGTCTAATGGGTTGTGTGTATTGCCCCTGTGCTCCATGATGGCCAGGAGCCCTGTGATTGATGCAGCACATGATTTTTCACTCTACTTAAGACCTTCCAAACCCTTCACAGTAAGAAACAGTGTTTCTGTTCTGCTGAGCTAAACATGCTTTGAACTGTAGAGCACCTTGATCTTAGAATGTAGCTGTAATGCCTTCATATATGTGACAATCTAGATTTGAAGAGACACCATAGACACATCCTATGAGCACCTAAGCTGAATTGGCTGAACACCATACAGGAGTGAGCCTATAACCATGGCAACCAATGATGATTATATATCTGTGCAGAGGTTCACCCAACAACAAACCAGCAGTCTCCCAAGAGACATCTAAAAAGTCTTACCGATGTTTTCAGTTTTTCACATCGATGCATCATCGATGTCTGACAACCATGACTTTTCATAGTGATGCGATATTGACTTCTGACTGCTACACTTCACCAAGAGGGAGCCTTTAGACATCTACTGAGAGTGACTACTCAGCCTACATATCCATAATATCTTCACTGTCAGATATGTCTTCCTCTGATCAGTAGCTAAATCTTGCAACACTGGCTAGTGTTGATGAATATATGTAAGTTATCCTTCCAGCATGCTTTTGTAAATTTAATGTTGGCTAGTTATATGCAGACTAACAGAGATGCTCTGGCTTACAGCACAGTTTTATGTGGTTCTGACCCTGTGGCATTAATTGGCATTGACTGCTTTATAAAAGCACCCAGGTTTTGGTTATTGTCATGCCATTGTGTATTGGTTCAAGGTATTACAATGGAAATGTCTAAATGATGTGACTCATATGTTATTGATGGTATTTAATTATTTCCATCATGTTACTGAAGTAATCAATGCAATAGCCCTTTGTCTACTTACTACAACTTATTGGGATACATACTATTCCTGATGCTAGATGACATGGCAACATCTAAAGGATTGGCCAATGGGGTCAACAGTCTGTATGCTCTATTGTACATGAAAACATTCAAAACTAATCCTATGAGATCTGAGGCTTATAGGAACATACACATAGGGGCATATCACAGAGGCAGCTATATACTACTCCCTTCTACTGCAGATCCCATCTCATTAATGCTACTGCATAACCCTCAATCAGTTTAATATAGTCTCTCTATGTGTTGAGCTGCATTTGGCCATCTTTGGATATGCTGTTATGTAATTGACAACTTAAATCCATATATAGTGGCAACCATTCACTAGAGTCACCATTCAGATACATATTAAAGACTGCTTATGTCAGCATGGTCAACATCAAAGAGGAATTCCATTACCGGTGGCAACTCCTTCTACATTTAAAGCTTTAAATTACGTTATATTTTATATAGTTTTATTGACATCTACAGCAAGGGTTGCTATTTGAGGGAGCTGAATAAATAAGAGCATGTTGACTAATCATATTTCTTCTATTGCCCACCTGCTTTTATGTAAAACCTTTGTGAAGTCCAAATTGAAACCACAAAGGCAATAAAAGCCATCCAGGGTTTCAGTGGGCAAAACAGATGTTAAGAGCCACACAGGAACACATTAGTCTACATTTGCTGCCTGATAACTTTATGAACATGTGCATTAGTCATCTAAAATACCCAAGACAAAAGCATCCAGTTTCTATGAACCATCAATCACTCACATGTTCTCATACTCAAAACAAGACGCTGCTTAGCTTTACAATTTCAGTAATGGTGAATTTAACAACTATAGATAATGTGTAAAACATAGAATTCCTAAATCAGCTATAATGCAAGTGATCAGTAACAAGAAATGAAATGTAACAAGAAATGAAATGAAACAGTTTCTCCATATAGACAAATGTATGAGTGCATATGCTAATTCAGCTTTAGTACTTCCAATAGATAATACACTGAAGTGCCAGAAAACAAGTACTGGAGCCTATGCAAAATCCATAGCAAAACCACCTATGCACATAACTGTCTCTGTCTGCCAGTGTGTATATAAAGCAATAGACATATATGGAAGCTCCTAGAGTTGTTTCTGCTGTGAGAATGGCAAGT
The DNA here is from genome assembly GCA_025674545.1 of Hassar affinis. Lineage (NCBI taxonomy): Eukaryota > Metazoa > Chordata > Actinopteri > Siluriformes > Doradidae > Hassar > Hassar affinis. Next base: position 5,938,643 of record JAOVYV010000031.1, read on the forward strand.
TATCATGATTTTGTGATTTTCAACACATTTAATAGGTGAAGCTCGTGAGATGGGTCATAGCATTTCGAGGGTAGAAGCAAAGTTTGAATATCCACATATGTGTATTTCAAGGGTGTACTATGAGTACAAGGATTCCAGGAAAACCTTGAACTTAAAACAGCAGCGCAGACTTAAAAAGACTCTGGGTGAACGTGACCAGCGTCGACTGGCAAGCTTCATTTCACATGACAGGCACAGGATTGTGCAATGTTCCCTCCATGATCCTGTGGGGGACCTACGAAGTATTAACTGGTTTTTTCTGGTACATGTATATTAGGTATATTAGGATTGTATGTGGTTACCCTGCACTTGAACCTCGCTTTTATGTTCTCAGACAATCATCTGTCTAAACAGCCAGCTATCCCTTTCCCTTTTCACACATCAAAAACAATTCAGTCACTTCATCAGGATGCTTTATAAGCAATTCAACCAGGAGCTTTGTACACCAAACTGCAAATAATCATATAATCACCAGAGAAATGGCTTACCTCAGTAAGGTGAGGCATGGGGTTAAATCCACAGAGGTTACACACCAGATCTTTGCACGATGTGCATGTATTGTAGTTGGGAAGTTCCGCTGAGCCAACATTAAGTTCCACCTTACAAAGAGGACAGGTTGGCTGGCTTGCTTTGGAAGGTGTTTTAGGAAATACTATCACTTCCACGGGCACAGGGCAAGCTTCCTGCTTTTCTCTCACTGATGACTTGGCTTTGGTTACATTAGGTTCTTCTATCTTCTTTTCTACAGGCTTGGTATCTAACTTCTTTGATATAGGAGCTTTCGGCTCTCCGGTGGGGACTATAGAACCCTTGCGAGAAGCAGGTGGTGTAGAAGATTGAGATACTGTTGAGCCTTTACGAGAGACTGGTGGAGATGCCTCTTCCTGAAGAGCTGATGAAATCAAATTGGAGGCAGAACTCAAAAAGGTTGATCCAAATCCTAACACCTTCCCAGAGACATTTGTCATAGACTGTGGTGATGGTGATCGTGATCTGGCAGTTTCAGTCAATCCAGCAAATCCAAAGAGCTTCCCAGTCATTGATTCTGAGGACTTAGAAGAGGCAGGCAGAGACTTACCAGTACTGACACCAAATCCAAAGAAGCTTGATTGTTGCTTTGGATCCTCAGCCTGTGAGGGTTGAATCAATCTGGCTGGTGACTCTCTACCTTTTGTTAACTGTTTCTGAGATTTTCCAGCATTCTCCTCTTGTTCCTTTTGTTGAGGCACCTCTTTTTTATGAGGAAGCATGTTTTCATTCAAGCCTGGCTTTTGCTGATCTGTCTTGGTTGCTGTTGGGACAGAGGAGGTCTTTGCATCTACGCATACAGTAGATGTTTCAGCTAACTTGTGCTCTGAAGTTGGTGGCTGAGTGTCCTTTTTGGGTATTGTCTGTTGAGGCTTAATGATGGAACTTCTCGTTGGTTCTGTTCCTCCTTCTGTTCTCTGCTTCTGGCAATTCATGCACAGCCATTCTTTTACCTGTAATCAGTTTAGATCATTTTAATCAATACATCTGTCTGCACTAGAGACAGATCTTCAGACAGAGTAAATCTGATTTTCTTTAATCTTTAAATACTACCCATATTACAATTAATGAATAAAGTAAAAATATATATATATTTTTACTCACCTTTGTCTGATGTGGCATAGGGTCAAATCCACACTGATTACATATAATATTTTTACATTCAGTGCAAGTGTTGAAATTAGGTAAGTCTTCAGAGGCCACATTCAGCTTCATTTTGCAGATAGGACAACTAGAATGAGCCGGTTTAGGGGTTGATGGCAAAGGAACAGATGATTTAACTTCTGACTTCTCAATTGGTGTCTTTGTTATGTCTTTCTGTAAGTCAGGTGGTTTGGCAATTTCCAAAGATGTTCCATCTACCTTGACCTTTGATTTCTCTTCTACTGCCTGTTCATCTTCTTTTTGTGAATCTGATGTTTCAGTGTCTCCAGTAGGAGAAGTCTTGAAGGAAGGCTGGGAAGCTGCAGAGCCTTTGCGAGAAGTCTGTGGTGTTTTAAGAGAACCTTGGGAAACTGTTGAACCTTTACGGGAGGAGGGTGGTGTGGCTGTTTTGATAGATGTCTGGGAAGTTGTAGATCCCTTTCGAGAACTTGGAGGTGTGGTTGGAGGGTCATTCTGAACAGCGGATGAGACCAGATTAGAAGCTGAGCTGAAGATGGAAGATCCAAAACCTAAAACCTTTCCAGAAACAGATGAGGCAGATTGGGGTAACGGTGCCTCAGTCAACCCACCAAAGCCAAATAGTTTCCCTGTGCTTGTGTCAGAGGTTTTAGATTGTGTAGATTGCAACTTAGTACTGCTAAATCCAAACCCAAAGAAGCCTGATTCCTGCTTTGAGACGTCTTGGTCTGGTGCAGATGATTTAGAATGCAATTGTTCAGGTTTCCCTAGAACACTCTTTATTTCTGATTTACTGTCTGTTGGCCTTCCACTTGCTTCTTTGTCAATTCCTGGTTTTTGTGGAACTGCAGACATTTGATCCTCCATAATTTTTTCTTCAGAAGACCGCAGATCTTTTGTGGGAGCCCCCTGTTTAGTGTCAGACACAGTTTCTTTTTCCTCTCTGTTTTTAAGCACCATGTCATTTACAGAATCTTTGACTTGGATTGGTCCTGTATTTGAAATGTTATAATTTTGAACAGGAATTGGATTAGAAGGTTTATTTTGACATGTAGTAGGTACATCTTTGTGAGGTTCCTGAACCCAAGATAGATCCTTTGTGTTGGTTTCACAAGCATCGGTTTCTGTTTTGGGTGTTATATTGCTTGAAGACAGTGTTGAAGTGGATACTATATCTGGTTTTGCTTGTGGTTCTTGTGGCTCAGTTCCCTTTAATGCTCTCTGTGTTTGGCAGTTTAAGCAAAGCCATTCATAAATCTGCAAAACAAAATATCACTAATTGCAGTCTTCAAATGTAGTCACAATGTGCAGGGACCAAAAAAATGCAATGAAAATACAAATGGATAAATATCTTACCTCAGGGTGATGGGGAATGGGGTTAAATCCACAGAGTTTGCACGCTCTGACCTTACACTCTGTGCAGGTATTGTAGTTAGGTGCTTCCACTGAGTTGACATTAAGTGCTGTCTTACAGAGTGGACAAGCAACATTCTCATATTTAGAAGTTTCTTCTACTTTTGGAGATTCATCTGTTACCGTAGTCATTTTGATTTGCTTTTCATTTAGTTTATTCTCCTGGTTCTTTGCAGCAGGAGGTTTTTCTTCTTTGGATGGCATGTTAGTTTCTTTAGTGAGCTGCTTTTCTGGCTTTACAGATTCTTTTTGAGATGAAGGTATAGTTGCTGGTGTGACCTTTATAGATGTGTGAGCAGTAGCAGAACCCTTACGAGGTGTTGGTGGTGTTGTAGGCTCATCATGAACAGCTGAAGAAATGAAATTAGATGCAGAGTTAAAAAGAGAAGACCCAAAGCCTAGAACTTTTCCAGAAACAGCAGATGCAGCTGGCTGAGGAGACGGAGATCGAGAACGAGCACCACCAAAACCAAAGAAACCTGACTCCTTTTTAGGAGGTTCAGATTTTGGTGCTGGAGTAGCAGATTGCTGTTTTGCAGGTGTAGAAATTGATTTCTTTGACTCTACTTGAGCAGGTCTGTCTTCTGGCTTTCCAGCAAGAGATTTAATCTTCTGCTGTGGTGATGCCACTGGTGGTACTTTGTTAGCCTGTTGCTGAGACTGTGTAGAGGGAGCTCCTGGGGCTCGCTTCATTTGGCAGGTCAAACACAGCCATTCCTTCACCTGTAGGGACATCAATTACATTACATGTATAACTAAAGGTACAAATACAATTGCATTTAATATTTAAATTATTGGTATACAAGATGCATGTACTAGTTAAATAACTTAATAAGGTAGAAGCATAAAAATTATTTTATTACTCATATTTTCAGAGTTGGCCACTCATGTTTATTTTAAGGTCAGAACTAAGCTCAAACATTATATATATATATATAGGTTCCCAAATTCAGAATATATGCAGCAATTTAATTTGATTTGGTCCATTAAGATTATTAAAAAATACATGCATACATTATAATTAACAATATGGCTTCCACCCTAATAACACTTAATCTAGCATATAATATCTTAATTTAGGAAAAAAGGCTATCTTGTTTTTAGATTTTTTGATAAAATAGAAGTACAGGAGGTGAGGTAGGAGTTGCATCTACTGTTATTTTATTTACTTTATTATTTTTCTATTGTGCCTAGGCATTTAATACACACAATGTAATGTGGCTATGGCGTACTTATTCATGATGCACAATATAGGGCGTTTTACCATGTTTAATTTTTTCAGCTTGTTAGCAACTTGGGATCAGAGCACAGGTTCAGCCAAGATACGGTGCCCACAGCGCAAATAAAGGGTTAAGGGTCTTGCTGTAGGGACCAACAGTAACAGCTTGGTAGTGTGGGGGCTTGAACCTCCTGCTTAATTAATTTATTAATTAATGGTATCATATTTATGCATTTAATATGGCCCCTGAATGGCATTTAAATGTTGTGTGTTTTATGTATTACAGGGTGACATATTACTGTTAGGATAATATGTTAGACAGTAGCACTGGACTTAATACTGCTTCTCACTTGAGCCAATATCATGCAAGAAAAAAAAAAAAAGTTCATAATCGGAATCACATGTAACAGAGACATAGCTATGTTTTTGGCAAATCCAGCCCCATACATGCCTAATTAAACTAGAAATATGGCCATAAAAGTACACATGGGGATTTATTGTTTAGGTAGAGTATATTAACTTACTTCAGTTTGTTGTAGCATAGGACTAAATCCGCAAAGATTACACACTGTGGTTTTACATTCAGTGCAGGTGTCGTGGTTGGGTGGATCTTTCGTAAGAGCCACCTTGCACAGCGGACAAGACATATTCAGATGCTCGTCTTTTTCGACAAGAGAATGTGACATAGTTGACTGGTGATCTGATGTAATTTTCAGTTTTGTCTTTTCTTCATCTTTCTGTGCTATGGAGCCCTTATTATCAGAGATTGTTGGAGTATCCTTTTCAGATCTTTCAGAAACTGTAGAACCCTTTCTAGATGTTGGTGGTGTGGTAGAAGTTTCATCTTGAAGAGTCGATGAAATCAAATTAGATACTGAGCTAAAAAAGGATGAGCCAAAGCCTTGAGCCTTTCCAGAAACAGCAGAAGTATCAGACTGAGGAAGTAGTGGCTTAGAACCACCAGCACTGGAACTGGAAACGTTTTTCTCCTCCTTTGAAGTTTCAGCCTTTTTTGGTGTAGCAGGTGTGTCAGGACAGGGCAGTTGTGCTGACTGAACAGCAGCGGGTTTCAGTGACTCTGCTAGACTAGATTTATCCTCAGTTTTTACAGCTTCAGCTGCTTTTATTGTGGCATCAGCTGAGAGACGTGGCTCCTTTTGTGGATCATCTGTAGTTTGAGCCTCCTGCTTTAGTGCAGGTGGAGGTACCTTGACTGCCTCTAGTTGAGGCTGCATAGGTGGAGGTCCTGGTACTTGCTGCTTATGGCAATCCAAGCATAACCATTTCTTATCCTGTTTAGTAATTAACAGAATTTTTGCGTATAATTATTTATTGTACATTATTAATAACAGAATAAATTAACTCAGTAATTATAAATTACTGAATAAACAAACATGCAAATAGATAAATACTAATATATTACACTTGGTACTAATACTAATTGCATTAATACTACATTTAATTAATTTCATTTCATTTCATTTATTTAAATATTATGCCTTACCTTTGTTTCTTGTGCCACAGGACTGAATCCACAAAGGCTGCACACTTGTTTCTTGCATTCAGTGCAGGTAGCGTAGTTAGGTGGATCCTTCCTAAGGTCAGCCTTGCAGATTGGGCAAGCTCCAAGTGACACTGAGACTGGTGTATCTGCCTTTGGCAATTGGGCTTCCAATTTCTTTTCTGATTCTTGCTTCTTGTGAGAAGTGGATGGACTACTTTTTACAGAAGATGTAGATCCTTTACGAGATGTTGGTGGTGTTGTGGAAGGCTCATGTTGAACAGCAGATGTGATCAAATTAGATGCAGAACTGAGAAAGGAGGAGCCAAAGCCTAGAACCTTTCCAGAAACAGCTGAGATATCAGGCTGAGGAGATGGTGGCCGAGATCGTGTACCACTAAAACTGAAACCGAATAAACTTGACTCCTCCTTTGGAGGGTCAACTTTTTGTGGTTGCACACTTTTTGCAGGAGACAGTTGTGCTGAGGGAGCAGTGGATTTTTGGGACTCTGCTGTAATAGGTTTATCTGTTGGTTTTCCAACTCCAGTTGGCTTCTCATCTTTGGCATTTCCTGGAAGACGTGCGTTCTTCTGTGGAGCACCTGCAGCAGGAGTCTCTTTCTTCTTTGGTGATGCTTGTGTCAGTACCTTGTTAACCTCTGATTGAGTTTTTGCAGGAGGAGGAGGTCCTGGGGCTCGCTGCATTTGACAGCTCAAGCACAGCCACTCTGAAACCTGGTGATAATTGAAAGAGGTTCTCAGACTCAACGGTACATGTATGAATTATAAATATAGAATCTGCAATCTTTACTGTATTTTTGAAGTATATAATTTAATTTTTGGTTGTCACAACAATTAGACAATGTATGCACTGGATAAACATTTGCATGCTCCATAACCTATAATAACCATCTTACATGAAATTCCTTAACACATGTTCTTACCACTGAAACTGTGAAAGTGTTATTTTTTAAGCATAAAGTGAACATTTTTTAATAAACCTAGTAAACATATCTTAACGTATCTTCATGTGTACAACATTCAAATATGACAGTAATAGAAAGAATGAATATTTTTTTGCATCTTACCTTAGGTTCTTGTGGTATAGGACTAAATCCACACAGGTTACACACAATGTTTTTACACTGTGTGCAGGTGTTATAGTTGGGGGGATCATCCTTGAGGTCAGTCTTACAGAGTGGACAAGCTTTGAGAAGCTCTAAACAAGCTGTATCTTTTTCCAGAAGAGGAACTGATTCCTTCACCACCTGTTCTTGAGATTTATTTTCCGTTTCTTTCTTTTCTTCATGTTGGTGTGCTATTGAACTCTTGCGGGACAAAGGTGGGGTTGTAGTGTTTTTTATAGAAACTGTAGAACCCATATGAGAGTTTGGTGGTGTGACGGATGGTTCATCATGTACAGCTGTAGAGATCAGATTAGAGGCTGAGCTGAGGAATGATGAACCAAAGCCTAGAACTCTCCCAGAAACTGCAGAGGCAGCTAGCTGAGGAGATGGTGGACGTGATTTATTACCACCAAAGCTGAAACCAAAGAGGCCAGACTGTTTCTCTGGAGGCTTTGTATTATGTGGTTCAACAGATTGAACATGAGATTCTTTATGTTCTGCCACACTAGGAGTAGCTTTTGGGTTCTTTTCTGAGGTGAGTCTGTCATGAGGTTTTCCATTTACTGCAGGTATCTGATCATACTCTGTATCACCCACTGGAATACTTGTCTTTTTCTTTGCAGGACCTTGACTTGGAGCCTCCTTCTCTGAGACGGTAACAGGTACTTCCTTTATCTGTGCAGGAAGAGGTCCTTGTGCTTGCTGCCTCTGGCAGTTCACACACAACCAGTCCTTTTTCTATAGGGAAATAAGACAAGCAATAGCTGAATCTTAAAACATAGAAAAAGTATTTCTTAAAATCTTATAAAAATAGAAGACAATGCAGCATGACTTGATAACATAGTAACATAGTACAAACCCAATTTACTTGAAAGTTGGAACATTGTTGCATTCTTAAAATTCCTAAAATCTGTAATTTGTTAATTTAATTTAAGTTTTTTTAGCAGCCAAAAGGCAAAGAAAAGATTTTGGTATCACTTCCTATGAATCAAGTATCCATAATGCATTATAAATGCATTTACAATGAATTAAATTACATATATAACAGCTTATGACTTCCATAAGCATGTATAATTAATTACTCATGTTATAGATACACACATAACACTTTATAAAGGCAGGTTTCATAATGCATTATGATATCCGTTCATAAGAACATTGCACATACTAATGTTATAATGGACTATAACACAGGTTTGGTTTATTACATGTATTATGTCTCATAATGCATTATAACATACAGCCCTGACTTCTCAAATTAAGTATTTATAAATGTGTGCAACTCATAATAGCACATTATACCAGGTCATTACAGGCTTTAAGTAAAGTTTGTTTTTGAATGTCTTTTAAATATAAAGGAAATGTCATGTTTTTATAAATACTATATGTTATATTGCATTATGAAACCTATCTGTATAAAGTCTTATTACTCTTACTTTACAAAGTGTTATGTATGTAGCTACATGAGTAATTATACAGGCTTATGGAATTCATTATAAGGTGTTATATATGCCATTTCATGCATTATATATGAATTACATATATATATAAATATTTATATATAAATATATAAATAAATTTACAAATTGATGCCTGCAGCACACTAAAAAAAAATGAACAGAAGCAATTGAAGATTGCTGCATGGAATTTTTGCCCATTCTTGCTGTGGGCAAGAATTGAGCTGCACATTAGTCCATGGTCACTGTTGTCTGATTCCCCTCTTCATGCTCCATACATTTTCAATAAGACACAGATCTGGACTGCAGGCAAGCTAGTCAAGTCATACTGTTGTAACTCATGTAGAATGAGGCCTGCTATTCGCCTGCTGAAATAGACATGTTGTCTTGATTTCTAAGACCGATTTTTTTGCAATGTTGCACTGAGAAACATTGCATTTGATCTGACTGGCAACTCTCTCACAAAGTGGTGAACCACAACCCATTCTTGCTTGCAAAGACTAAGCCTTTGGTTGGTGCTCCTTTTATAATCAATCTTGAAGACCTCAGCTGTTAGCAGTTAAACTGCTCATTGTGGAACCTTCCAGTGTTGCTTGTATAACCTTTTCAGTCTTATTTTGCCTCTGTCCCAACTTTTTTGGAGTGTGTTGCAGCCATCCATTTCTAAATTTATATTCAACAAATAGAACTAAGTGAAAACACTGAAAACACTTTTCATTGTCCCTTTGCCTTTTAAGATATGGGGTTTGTATTACAATACCACTACCTCTACTAACACTGTGTTTGGTATTCTCTTACCACACTTATTTCTTCCCTGGAGGTCAATCCACCACAAAGGTTGCACACAATGGATTTGCAGGAATTGCAAGTACTGTAGTTTGGGGGATCTGTCTTAAATATCTCCTTGCAGATTGAACAGCCTTTTTGAAGCTTGGATAAATCTGCATCCTCTTTTTCAAAAGCAGATGGTGCTTTGGCATCGTGACAACTTGGTGCTTCATTTGCAGATTTCATTTCTTCTTGCTTTTGAACAGTTGTCTTCCCAGAGGTAACAGTTTCTACAGATGCAGGCAAAACTGATGCAGACTTTGAAGAAGCTTGAGAAATGGCTGTACTGCTATCTTCTTTCAGAGGCTCAGATTTTAGGGGTTGAGAAGACCTAGCAGGAGAAGGCTGTGATATTGGATGAGTAGAAGTGGGTTTCTGTGATGCTGGCACAAGGGGTTGGTCCGCTGATTTTCCAACTTCAGAAACACTTTTATTGTTTTCTGTGACATCTACTGGGGGAATTGATTTCATCTCAGATGCAAATGGAGTCTCCTTCGACTCTGCTCCTCCTAGTATCTTTTTAACCTGTGGCTGCGCAGGGGAAGCCCCTGATAATTCCTGCATCTGGCAGTTCAGGCATAACCACTTCTTCACCTAGATACATTAAATATTTTCATGAGATTTAAATTCTAAAAGCATATGTCTGCATATGCTAAGCAATGCATAGACTGAGAGGCATATCTGTCTCAGAATTAAGATTGAAATACAATAACATAGCACAACCTTATTATAATTACACATGGCATATATTCATTCATTCATTCATTCATTAGCTTAACCGCTTATTCCTTTTCAGGATCACAGGACAGCCAGTGCCTAGTCGGCAGCATAGGGTGCAAGGCAGGAACAACCCTAGACAGGGCGCCAATCCATCGCACACTCACACACTAGGGCCACTTTAGAGACACCAATCAACCTAACGTGCATGTCTTTGGACTGTGGGAGGAAACCGGAGTACCTAGAGTAAACCCACGCAGACACGGGGAGGACATGCAGACTCCACACAGAAGGGCCCCAGACCGCCCCACCCAGGGATCGAACCCAGGATCTTCTTGCTGTGAGACGACAGTGCTACCCAACGAGCCACCGTGTCGCCCACACATGGTATATAGATTACACTTAATTATAATATAATGTAATGCGAAATTATATATACTGATGGAGAAATGCAACATTTGTGGGATAATGAATACAGTACATCTTGACAGAGCATCAGTCTGAGTGTCACCTGAATGAATATAACTTGTGCAGTTAAAGCTTAAATTTTATCTATGAAAGGTCACTGTGTGCATGCTTTTCTTATTATGAATGTCAAAAGATCTTTTAATTTAAACTCTTGATAACCCCCAGAGAAATGTCATATTTAGTAGGCTTCCTGTGCAATCCATCATGCCTTGGCATTCTGCTGGAAAGGCATTTCATGCATCAGTAGTTAAAAAAACAACTAAAAATAAAAATATATTTGAAATCTCCATTGTTAATATCCAACACCAGGCCTCACAGAAGAGAATCAGCAGCCCTTAAATGCCAGTAATTTATAACCTTGCACAGCAACCCACACACTAGCCAAGTAAGCATTCAAAACAAAATGATATACAATGTGCGTGGGGTGGAGGTGAGATTAGACGCATGTATTTGACACTTGGCAGAAGCAGAATGTAAATTCTATTCACTGAAGAAGAAAGTGTGTTTGTGCTGATGAGGTGCTCTTCAAAATTGCATGGGAAGTGGCGTTGGCAGATTAGCCAGCAGCAAGCAGGCTTAACCACTAAAAAAGCCAGCTGTCATGTGAGTGATCTTATTTCTTTTTACAGACATACCCACTACAAAAGCTTAGAATTACAAAATAGGCAGCTAGCTACATCAACTCTGTCATCAATGCAGGATGGACTGACCTAATACATATGTTTATATCTGGCTAAAATAATAAATTAAAAATCTGTTTTTATATGCTTGACAGATCCCATAGCACCAGAGACCATATTTGCCTAGTTCTGTGGCCTCTGGAAGTACAATGTCCTATCATTCATCCCAAATAGTGTGCCACAAATATCTATCGGTTTATGGACATATGTGGAAGGCCCAGTGTTGTCATTCAGTTAGAGAACTAAGTGTATACAAGGTGCTGATTATTGGCATTTCAATGCTAATGATACTAAGAGATCAGATGTCAGATTTTTTTTACAGATTTCATGTCATAGATTAATTGACAACAGATTTAATTATATTTAAGGACAAATACATGTTTTCTTTTTGTCTTTTCTTTTTGTTTGTTTTTGATAAGTGTTTAGTTCTGCTATGGCTAATGTTATCAAAAGGGAAATGTTATATATGCCTTATGAAAACCCATGCTGAGTGAGGGAATGCTGACATGTTCTTATTGGAAGTGGAAAGGGGTAATGAAAGCAGAAAACAATTTATCTCCATTCACTTCATTTAGTCTCTTCTTTACTTTTTGCAAACATGCCTAAATAAAAAAGATGAGTTCCTCATTGCGTACCAGCTCTCTAGAAACTCAACCATACAAAAGCATTCTGCAATTCTACCTTGCATTATCCCTTTAGATACATGGTGTAGCATTAAGCTTGCATTTAAACCCTGTGAGCTCAAGTTGGTAAAAATTCATTCTCGTGACCCTTTTTCTTCATGGCCGAGAAATGAATGTTTTTGACCTTCCTGATAACGAGAACTACTGATGGGACACGCTTTAGAATATCAAACAGAAACACTAATGGAATAGCAAACTAGTTCAACCATAACATGAACAATACATGCCTTATACAATAAGTGACCCTTTAGAACCTTAGTTCTAAACTACAAGTCAAGCTTTCTCTTTAAGTTCCATAAAACCCAAGCTCCAACTTTAAACAAAGTCTAGCTTTAACCTCAATATCCCCCATACCCTGGCTCTTAAAGGGTTTCTGTTTAACTCAAGAAATTCCTAAGAACCCTAAATTAGCCCCAAGACAGGAGCTGATAGAGACACAGAGAACTGTTCCATGTTTTTTATAATTCCAAGTTACACCAGGTTACAAATCCCCACATGCTCAATCTGATAATCTTGATATTGTAGTGAGACCAACCTTATCTCCATGACCCAAACTAAAATCTGCACTATTTTCAAAGTTTTATAATCCTCTGTTCTTTCCAAGGCAGGATAGTATAAGTAGATTGGCCTTATCTACATGACCCTAAATTAAAATTTCCACTATCTTCAAAGTTTATAGACCCTCTGTTCTTACCAAGACCAGAATCGGAGTGCCCCTTCTCTCTGACCGTCTGTCCAAGGCCCCAGTTCTAGGAGTCTATTATTAAGTATACTGAGTGACATTTACAACTCTACACTACTCCAAAGCTTCAACAGAACCTCTGTCACCAGAACAGCACAGGATGGCCCCTACTGTAGCTTTGTTGTAAACTTTAGGCAGATCAAAGATGTCAGAATGTCCCCAATGCCCTTTCAGTGACAATAAAAAGACTTTTCCACTATAACTGGACTCATGTTCAGAGATAAAAATAACATTTGATCACTCAGAACCCACAAAATGTATTTATTCATAACCAACCCTATAAACCCTATAAAATTCCCTATAAAATTCACTGAATGTTAACAGAGAACTGTTTTGTTTTTGGTCATTAAATGTTTTTATTTTGTGTCTTTCTGTTATTTTCTTTTTCTGCTTCTCTTTTTCTTTATCATTATATATTTTTTTCATTATTTCAGCTTCCATTATATACTGTGGCCTCAATCAGAGTATTAGAAATTATCACAGAATTAACTACCCATATATAACTAAATTGCTGTCTTTCATATTTTAAACTGTCTATTATTCTCTTTCATAAGAAAAGTGGTAATGTAAGTTTTCTAAATATTGCATGCTAAGATTCCTCTTTTTTCTGTTCATGTTAAATCTGTTTTGCCTGTAACACCCAAGCATTTATGACACTGATTATAGCTAGTGAAAAGATGTTAAGATGAAGTCAATTTAAAATTAACCTGTGGTCAGAATAAAAACACACAATTTATGAATCCCAGTTGGTACACTTCCTTAAAATGCAAAAAAATCTGCAATTTGTTAATTCATTTGAATATTTAATTAACAGACAAAAACAAAAAAATGTTTAAAAAAACTGATGCCTGCAACACATTGAAAAAATGTGGGACATGTTTGACACTGGGTCACATCACCTTTTCTTTTAATTATACTTTTTAATTATTTGGGAATTTAAGATACTACTTGTTACTTTTTTTCCTATTTTTGCTTTAACAGTCCATGGTTGTTGTCGTCTGATTCTCCTCATGATGTGCCACACATTTTCAATAGGAGACAGATGGACTGTAGGCAGGCCTGTCAAGCACATGCCCTCTATGTCTTCAAAGCCATGCTGCTGTAACTCATGCAGAATGAGACCTGGCATTATCCTGCTAAAACAGACATTGAGTTCATGGGAAAATACATTGTCCTGACAGCACACCTCTCCAAAATACTAAGCCTGTGCATCAATGGTATGTTCACGTATATGCAGATCCCTCATGCTGTGGGCACTGATGCACTTCCATGCCATCACAGGATGCAGGTTTTTGCACTTTTTGTTGGTAACAGTTTGGATGGTCTTGTTCATCTTTGACATTTAGAATTTGACATCTGTTTTTCCAAAAACAAGCTGAAACATCTGTATTCATTTGACCACAGAACATGTTTCCACTGTCTTTCGGTCCATCTTTGGGACTTTGGGCACAGAGAACTCATCAGTGTTTCTGCGTAATATTAATACATGGCTTCCTCTTTGCATAAGACAGATTCAGGTTCTTGATGCAGCAGGTTAAGTGATGATGATTTTCCAAAGTACTCTTGATTCATCACGGTAGCATGATGGTTTCTCAGGCAACACCGCCTGAGGGATCGACAGTCAAGCACATTCAGCAGCAGTTTCTGTCCTGAGTTTCTGCACAGAGATTTCCCCTGACTTCCTGAGTCTTTTCATTATGTCATTAACTGTAAATACTGAAAGACTCTGAGAAACATTGTCTTTGACAGTTCTCTCATAAAGTTTGGCACAAAAAGGTGAACCATGACCCATTCTTGCCTTTGGTGGATGCTCCTTTTATACTCAGTCTTGATGACCTCATCTGTTACCAGTTAAACTGCTACCTGTGGAACCTTCCAGATCAGTGTTAATTTTATAACTTTTTCAGTCTTATTTTGCCTCTGTCCCAACTTTTTTGAGTCTGTTGCAGGCATCACATTCTGCTGTTTTTATATTTACAAAAATCTAATTAGATTTGCCATTGAAAACACTAAAAATGTGCTAAAAATGGTGCTTTTATCAGTTAAAAAGAAGTTCCAATGACTTAAGAAATTACAATTTTTAGTATTTATTGTGCTTTTAGAAAGTGTCCCAACTTTTCTGGATTTTTTAAAGTATACTTAGAATACCTTTGTACCTTTGTATTGAAGTATAGGTTTAATGATCGGTGGAGAGACAAGTAATGATACCTGATCCCTGTCCTATATTTGATGAGGGCATCAGTAAGAGTTCAGGAACAACAAGCAAGAAGCCAGAAAGAGCGATTTCACTGTCAGTCTTTGTTTTGTCTGCATCGTATCTGAGCTCTAGAAGAAACAACTGAACTTGAACCCTAGTGCTTCTCAGTTTTACTTGTGGTCCAGTGTTTGTCTATATATTCATGCACCCAAAGTGTAATACTCCACTTTGCTAAGTTACCAGGATGTCAGTCAGTCAGTCAGTCAGTCATTATCTGTACATTATCTGCTTATTCCCAGTTACGGGGTCACAGGGGAGCCGGTGCCCAGCCGGCAACTCTGAGCGCAAGGGCAGGAATCAACCC
>JAOVYV010000031.1:5953827-5965841 GCA_025674545.1 Hassar affinis
GGGAGAACATGCAAACTCCACACAGAAATTTCCCAGGTCGCCCCACCCGGGGATCGAACCCGGGTCCTTCTTGCTGTAAGGCGACAGCGCTATCCACCACGCCACCGTGCCGCCCTACCAGGATGTTTGTTTTCAAGCTTTCTTGTTAGAGTTTAAAAGTCTTTACTGGAAGGCAACGATAGGGCAGCTCTTAAAGTCTCTGCAAAATGGTAGGGCAGCTCTTAAAGTCTCTGTAGGGCAGCTCTTAAAGTCTCTGGCCAGCTGCACAGAATCTGATGCATCACTTGAGCCATAAACTGAGTCATCTGCTTGAATCTGTGCAATTGCCAACTAAGGGCTTTAACTACATGATAGTTCATGAAGTCTTAATTTACTTGTTAAAATCATTCATTTTTGTGCAGGCAAGATGACTAGCATACATTCTGATCTAAGAAAGCACCATGAAACAGCCTACATCACACAAGAGAAGCCTGTGAATGCTTCTGACCAGCAACTTCATCAAGCAATTATGAAGACAAACAACATAAGATTGTTTTTTTTCAGTTTAAAGAGGTCATGTTGCATTTTTTCATCAGTGTATTTACAAAGATCATAAGATCAGGCATATTTTGTTTCATAATGTTCAAACTCAAGCCTCTCTAAATTCCGAGTAAAAACCAAACAATCACACAATGGTATTCAGATGACTGATAAGGTCCTACCTCAGTTTGATCTGGCATTGGGTTAAATCCACACAGATTGCAGACAGCTGTCTTGCACGATGTACAAGTGTTGAAGTTTGGAGGGTTATTTAGGAATTTCTCAGTGCACAGTGGGCAAGCTGATAAACTGTCACCTTTCCCTTCAGCAGATTTTTCTTTGGTGGTCTGAAGCTCTGATATTTTCTCCTCAGATCTTCTTTGCAGAGTAGTTAATTTCAGCTCCTTAGAGGAATGGTCTTTTTCAGAGACTACAGGTACCTTGCGAGAAGCAGGTGGTGTTGATATTTTTACACATGCCTCAGAAGCTGCAGAACTTTTAGGAAAAGACGGCGGTGTCACAGATGCTTCATCCTGAACTGCTGAAGTAATAATGTCAGATGCTGTGCTGACGATGGAAGAGGCAAAGCCTAAAACCTTTTGTGGTGATGCTGGTGCAGGGACTTTGATAGGTATTGGCTGAGGTGGTTTTGGAGGCCCTGATGTTCGCTGCATCTGACAATTCAGGCATAGCCACTCTTTCATCTGTAATAACATTAAGCATTGCGATATTGAAAAACATTATATACAATTGCATATCATTACTTCATTTCTCAACTTCTCAAGTTAAAGAAATCTGTTGGCAAATTTAATTTATGGTAATAACTTATTAAGGCTAAAAATATCAAGAACATAAACAACAGGAAACAAAATACATAATAATGTGGACATGTTTTAAGTGACTCTCCAATGCCCAACACATTACCCACTGCATCTCAGCACAACCTAACACTGTTTCTACTGTATCCCTACATGCCCAAACACTGTACCCACAGTATCAGTACATGCCTTAATGCCATATGCACTGTATTCCTGCACGCCCCAACACCATAACCTCTATATCCCTGTATGCCTCAAGGCTGTACCCCCATGCCCCCATGTACTCCACTACATACTGCTACAGTATAGCTCTTCCTATGGATTATTTACATATCCTTTAAAGTATAACAACAACCTTACTGACCATCATAAATATAATTTGAGCAAACAATATGTGTTGTGTCTCCAGTGTACAAGGCTACATAGATTAAAATGGAAGCATCTTTTGTTTACAATGTCTGGTGAAAAATGGGCCTAAGTGAATGCCACAACCATTGCCATGGAAGCAGCATTCAATTTTATACCACCCTCATGGAAATATCATAGTACAAGTTTAATGAAGTGCTAGGTGATATTAAAAGAATAACTCCCCAATAAACCTTACATTATTATTTTCATATGCTTTTGACATCTTGTATTTATATGTTTTAATATGAATGTAAAGTGTAAGTTAAGAGTTAGATTTCCTTACCTCCGTTTTGTCCGGCATTGGGTCAAATCCACAAAGGTTACAAACTGCATTCTTGCATTCAGTGCAAACATTGTAGTTAGGAGGTTCCTTCTTGATTTCTACCTTGCAGAGTGGGCAGACTTTTGGAAGGGCCTGAGTAGTTTCTGTAGTTTTTGTGGCGTCTGATGGAGTTTTGTCCTTCAAAATGGGTGCCAGAATTGATGTAGAGCTTTCTCCTTGTGATTTCTTTTCCTGAATGTTACTTCCTTCACCATGTTTAGTTGGTGGATTTGTTACAACACTAGATTTCTCCATAGAAGAGTCTTGGGAAGATACCTTACTGGAATACGGTGGTGTATTGTTGATCATTTCAGATCTCTTGCTAGAATTAGGTATTACTGGTACAGTATTTTCAGAAGTTTGAGAAACAGCAGACCCCTTGCGTGAAG
This sequence comes from Hassar affinis, assembly GCA_025674545.1. Lineage (NCBI taxonomy): Eukaryota > Metazoa > Chordata > Actinopteri > Siluriformes > Doradidae > Hassar > Hassar affinis. Next base: position 5,956,284 of record JAOVYV010000031.1, read on the forward strand.
TTGATGGTGCTGGAGAGGTTCCATCTTGAACAGCTGAGGATATCAGATTAGATGCTGAGCTGAAGATTGAAGAACCAAAACCTAAAACTTTTCCAGAAAGAGCAGGCTGTGGAGATGGTGATCGAGATCGTCTACCAAAACCAAAAAAATCTGATTCCTTATTGCTAGGGTCTGATTTAGCAGCTTTGGAAATTCCATCTTTTGTTTGTTGAGTCTGTTGCTTAGGCTGCTGACTTTGCAAATTAGGTTTCATTGGAGGGCTGCCTTGCTTTTTCGTTGATTCACTTTGATTGTCATGTAGTTTTCCATCAGCAAGGGATGTCATGTCCTTTACTGGAATTAGAGGCTCTTTATTCTGTTTTGAGACAGACAGTGGTACTTTGTTAGCCTGCTTTTGAGAAGCTCCTGATGCTTGCTGTATTTGGCAGGTCAAACACAGCCAGTCCATCCTCTGAACAGCCATCACATGTAATAAGGGGAGAAGGACACATTTGTTTGTTGGATATTGGCAAACAGTGCATTACAAACAACATGTAATACAATTTTCCAGTCACAACCCAACATTTAAATGACACTGCAGTCTAAATTTGCAGTCTACACATGTTGATCATTAGTAACTTACAAATAAATCTACACTCGCCCAGTATTAATCCAATATACAGTAAAGTGTGTTAGTAAGGTACTGGGCTGGCAGAATCCACCATAACAGGCTCAATATTTTTTGGCACAAATTCAACAATTCTCTGGAATTAAACTGGAGTGATGGCTGGGGGATGATAATAAAGACCTGCTCTTGGACATTGAAAACCCCTGCTCTTGGACATTGAACATGACAAAGCTACAGCGAGCAAATTGGCAATGTGACATCCTAAAGAAATCAGTTTGCTAACTGAGTTTACCACTGCATTTAGACTGTTGTGGAAACAAATTAAGCCTTTTGATATGGGCCTTCACCTACTTCCTGTTACAAAAAGAAACATGTCACCTGATTAAATCAAATCATTCAGTATTCAGGCTTTTTGTGGACATGGTAATGGGAAATACTGTAATACTAAAAGCCTCATATAAACACCAAACTTATATTCTTCTTACCTCTGTTTGGTGTGGTGAAGGATTGAATCCACATTGTATGCATACAATATTTTTGCATTCAGTGCAGGTGTTATAGTTTGAAGGATCTTTCTTGATCTCCACTTTACAGAGAGGGCAGTTTTTAGGTAGAGTATGAGAAGATTCTTTCACTTTTGAAGGTTCTGTCTTGGATTTATCTGGATTTGGGGGCTCCTTATCCTGAAGTTTTGTTGCCTCAGATTTCTTTCCTTCTTTTTGATCTACAGTCAGTGATTTCTTTATATCTGTCTGCTTTTTCTGAGAGTCCCCTTGTGATATGGGTACTTGGCTGACTTCTGAACCTTTGCGAGAAGACGGAGGTGGTATACTTGACCTAACGGAACTTTGAGAGTTTGATGAATCTTTGCGAGAGGTTGGGGGTGTCACAGAAGGTTCATCCTGAACAGCTGATGAGATGAGATTAGACGCAGAGCTGAAGAAAGAAGAACCAAATCCTAAAACCTTCCCAGTCACAACAGAGACACCAGGCTGAGGGGATGGCGATCGAGATCGAGCATCACCAATGCCAAAGAATCCTGAGTTTTCTTGAGGGGGTTTATCCTTGGCAGGAAATGGCTCAACTTTTGAAGGCTTTTGGGGTTTCTCCACATCATGTTGTAGAGTAGGCTGCTGCTGATTGATCTCCGCTGCTGCAGCAGATATTTCATCTTTTTGTTTTACCTCAGCAGATGTCTGACTTTTTGGAATAGTTTTATCAGGAGGATCTTTCTTCTTCTCAGGGTGTTCTGACAGAGAAGTATTCTTATTTTGAGGTGATGATGATGAGGGGATTTTGTTAGACTGAGATATTCCTGATGCTCGTCTTGTATGGCAGTTCAAACAGAGCCACTCCTTTATCTGCAGTTAAAGCAGACTGTTTAAATATTCAGATGCACAACACTGACAAATAAAGAAATAAAGGCTTTCTAAAGCCTTTACAGACATTTATAGTCATTTTAACATGTATATGAACATCTTACTGACAGGAGTTTCATTACAATTATATTAGCATGCATGTAGACCTGCTACCAGAATGTAAAGTCTTACCTCTGTTTCCTGAAGCATGGGGCTGAATCCACAGAGATTACACACAATACTCTTGCATTCAGTACAGGTGTTATAGTTAGGGAGATCTTTCTTTATATCTGTCATGCAAAGTGGACAGGTTTTTGGTAGCTGCTGAGACAATTTATCAAAAGTTGCAGAGTCCTTATCTATTTTGGATACTGTTTTGGGTGGCTGTGGTTCCTGGAGATTCTTTTCCTCTGTATTTGCATTTGAAGATATTTTGGTCTCTTTACGTGTAGACACTGGTGTTGAGGCTGAAGATCCAGTCTTGTAAGGTGTCCGTGAACCCGATGTTGTTTTGGACAAATTCTGTGAAACTGCAGAACCTTTTTGAGAGGACGATGATGTAGTAGAACTAATAGAACTTTGAGAGACAGATGAACCTTTACGAGAGGCCGGCGGTGTGGTGAAAGGCTCATCTATAACAGTTGAGGAGATCAGATTAGACGCAGAGCTGAAGAAAGATGTACCAAAGCCTAGAACTTTTTCAGTAACTGCAGATGCAGCAGGTTTGGGAGATGGTGATCGTGATCGAGCACCACCAAAACCAAAGAAACCTGATCCATCCTTGGTTTCGGACTTGTCCATCTTTAGTGTATCACCCTGGGGTTTTCCAGGTTCTGGCTGTTGACCTCTGTCTATAGGGGGTAAGTCATTTGCTGCCTTCATTTGATGTTGCTCTATTTTCTGAATGCCCCCAAATTTATTGTCTTTCTGTGGAGTCGTTCCTGCGTTTGGTAAAGATTGGGGCTGTACAGACATTTTCTGGGGCATAGCTGGAGCATTATCATGAGCTCTTTGCATCTGACAGCTCAGGCAAAGCCACTCTGTCGCCTGAAATTTCAGATAGAATAATGAAAGAATGCTGCAGTTAGCTTTCAATATGGCCAAATAAACAGATATTGTCAGGCTAATAAAAATGTTTTATTAGAAGAACATTGCACATTCAGCACAATTCAGCAGCATAAATATCTGTTATTTTGGCTCACAATGTACAGTACAGCAAGCTATCCTATAGAAACTATGGATTTTTTTAAGGAAATGCATATATAAGTAAAAGGTGGAAAATTTCAGAATTTAACGGGCTTTTAAAGGACAACAACAACAAAAATAATGAAAGACATCAAATTAATTGGACTGCTTCAAATTATCTTACCTCTGTTTGATGAGGCATTGGATTGAATCCACAAAGGTTACAAACATGCTTTTTGCATTCAGTGCAGACATTGTAGTTGGGAGGATCTTTCTTGAGCTCTTCTTGACAAAGTGGACAGGCTTTGGGAAGAGGCTGAGCATCTTTATCTATTTTTGGCATATATTGTGTTATCTTTTCTTGAGATAACGCTGCCTTACTCTGCTGATGGCCTGGTGTCTTCTCCTTATCAGCAGTTGATGATTTAGTATCTGACGCTGTTGAGGATAATTTGGCATTGGTTTTTGATGTTGCAGATACTGTTTGTGATGCAGGAAGTGTACTGGTTGCATTGGCAGAGGTTTGAGACACTGTAGATCCCTTTCGAGAGGTTGAGGGTGCTGTGGAAGGCTCGTTCTGAATAGCTGATGGGATCAGGTTAGATGCTGAGCTGAGTAAGGAAGAGCCAAAGCCAAGAAATTTTCCAGAAACAGCAGTATTAGCCACCTGAGGAGATGGTGATCGAGAACGCACACCACCAAAGCTAAAGAACCCTGTCTCTTCTTGAGGGGGTTCTGCCTTTGATGGTGGTTCAGACTGGGTAGAGGGTAGGCCAGTTTTTGCTGTTTGCTGATTATGCTCATTAGTCAGTTTTGCTACTGTTGAACTAAGTTGTTGTTTATTAGTTCCAAATGTCTGGTTGGCACAACTAATCTCTGTTGGTTGGAGGGTGGGCTGTTTTGATGTGGTACCAATAGTAGCATCCTTCATTTGGATTGTTGTTTCAGGGTGTTTAGCGAGGGGCTTCATTACAGGAGACCCTTGTGGTTCTACCCCCTTTAGGGCTCTTTGTGTCTGGCAAGTTAAACAAAGCCATTCTTTCCCCTGCAATATCATCAAAACAATTTTACTATAATTTTTTTATGATACATTTTTAAGATGAAAAATATATCTGTAATAATTTTACATACACCTGAAAAACCTGTAGAAAATAAACATGTTAATTTATTGTGTTCAAAAGTGTCCAACTATGCATGTTCACATTCAAACTATTTACAAACATGTACCCAGGTGCATGTGATTAAAATAGCTTTGTCTTGACAGCCTCATAGCTTGAAAGTTCAATTAAAGTAATATGTGTCATAATTTCTTCTGAGATTCCCTAAAATATGAAAAAGGCCCTGCTTGACATGATTAGGCCTGCCAGATGAAGTATCTGTAGGTGGCAGGAACCTTTCTAAGCTTCTTCCTTCTTCACAGGAAATTTTGTACTAAAGAAATGCATGACCCAATGCTCATAATGAGAGGTCAATACTTCAGAACTCTTAGGAATATTCCCCCACATGCTTGGTACAAGCTGGTCTACATTTACATTTATGGCATTTGGCAGACACTCTTATCCAGAGTGACTTACATTTATCTCATTTACACAACTGAGCAGTTGAGGGTTAAGGGCCCTGCTTAAGGGCACAACAGTGGCAGACTGGTGGTGCTGGGATTTTAACTCATGACCTTCCAATCAGTAGTCCACCCAGTAAACCAGTGAGCACCCAGTTACCCACTGAGCTACCACTGCCCCTACAGAGATAAAGTTAACAATTCTGAATGTAAAGCTAATCTTTACATAGTTTAATATCTCAATCAAACAGGAATTTCTTACAAAATATATATTTCGTGAATGAATACGACATATATTGCCTTGGTCCAAACAAAGATAGAGGCACAATATGTCAAATTATATGTATTACCTTCCAGATCTGGCATACACATACTGTGTACACACACTGTACTAGCATATACAGTACATGGTTTGTACAAATAGTAAACTTTTTGCTAAAATCAGACATGATGCAGTATGTTACCAATATTGTGAGCCAATGCCCTATAAAGAACCTCAAAGTGAGTCCCCAAAATTCACACAGTAGTGCCATTTGCTTTATGAATTTATTTTATTAATTAGAATAAATGAGTGTCTTATTACCAGATGTTTTCAGTCTGCCTTCCAAGTTGCCAAAAATAGAAGTTATTCAACTATAAATAGTACAACATAGTGTCAAAGAACTCTATTTGTGCACTTTGTTTCCATAATGGTAAGATGTCTGCTGGACATCTTAATGAAATGTTAATGTGCATTTACAGATATAAAATGCAATTCGTCTGTTTTGCTTACCTCTGACTGATGAGGCATTGGATTGAAACCACACTGGTTACACACAGTAGATTTGCACTCAGTGCAGCTATTGTAATTTGGAGGTTCTTTCTTGAGACCTACTTTGCAGATTGGACATGCTTTGGGAAGGGGTTTCGGACTGGCTCTTGGTGACTTTGAAGAAGTCATTTTCTCTTTTGTTTGGTCCACAGTTGCATTGGTTGACTGAGTTTCTTCAGTTTTCTTTTGCTCTTGTTTTGGGGTTGTAGGAAGTTTGGGAGAATCCTTAGGGGCCTCTGACCCTTTGCGAGATGCTGGAGGTGTGGAACTGTCAGAGGTTTGGGAAACACTGGAGCCTTTACGTGAAACTGACTGCACTGTGGAAGACTCATTCTGAACAGCTGATGAAATAAGATTAGATGCAGAGCTGAAAAGGGAGGAGCCAAAGCCTAAAACTTTCCCAGAAACAGCAGAGACTGAAGGCTGAGGAGATGGTGAACGGGGTCGGGCACCACCAGACCTGAAACCAAACAATCCAGACTGCTCCTTGGGAGGTTCAGTTTGTGTTTGTGGTTCAGACTTGGCAGGTAGTGGGGCATCTTTTACTTTTTGCTGCTGAGTTGGCTTTTGTTGCATATGTGGCATTGATGTTTCTTTTGCTGTAGTTGAACTGTCTTCTACAGGTGGTTTTTGACCCTCTGGAGGTTTGACTTGCTGACTGGAGGATGGATGTAAATCTTTACTCTGTGCAGTGTCAGTCTTTTGTGCTGTTGATGAACTTTGCTTGACAGGGGATGGAGATGGTGTGGGAGTTTTGCTGGATTTAAAGGGGGTAGATGGTTCTTCAACTCCAAGGGCTCTCTGCATCTGGCAGTTGAGGCAAAGCCACTCTTTAGCCTGCAAAAACAATATGTAACCATTATGTTAATTTACCTGAAAAAATCATTACAACATAGCTGTATGAAGCTGGAACTAATTATCCTGGTGATATACTGTACATATTTTAAATATTGTTATTATTAGATGTATAATCTAGCCATAAGTAAAGTTGCAAACATTTAATTTATGCTTTAACTATATGTCTGTATGCTTGTATATATCAATGGAGAGAGATATATGGCATTTTACTGAATAAATCAATGATATATATATACTCACAGCTGCATCTGGAGGACTAAAGCCACACATGCTGCAGACCACAGATTTACATTGTGTACAGGTGTTATGGTTGGGTGGTTCCTTGGACTGAAAATTGAGTTTTGTGTTTCTACAGATTGGACAGAGTGACTCTCTTGAAGCAGACGCTTTAGCAGTTTCCACTTGGTGAGTCCCAGGTCGCTGTGGAGATTTTCCCCTCCCCGCCCCTTGATGATGAGGTCCTCCTCTACCAGCTCTTTGTTGTTGAGGGCTACCTCTTCCAGAAGCTGGATGCTGGGGTAGACCCCTGCCTATTCCTTGCTGTTGAGCATTACGCCCTCCTGGTGGCTCCTCTGTGCTGTGTTTTTGAGACCCTTGTGATACAGGCTGTCCATTTCCATGCTGTTCAGAAACTTTCTGCTTTAGATGGCCCTGCTGCTGCTTTTCCTTTCCATCCTCAGGCTCATCACCAAAGAGGTTAAACTTGTTCACTGCAGAAGACATGGCACTGAGAGGGTTCCCCCCACCCAGGAAATTGGAAGAGAACATTCTGGCTGGAGGGTACAGGGTTCTGGGAGCAGTTGAAAGGAATTAGGATGTGATTGGGATGGGGGCTGCACTCCTGGGAGGCACAGTCTGCCAGTACAGGGGTGCAGTCAGAAAATCAATATAGTAACAGCTCCAGTTTTTCTTTTTGGAGTTCAGTGAAGGGTTTGTGGCAGGTTTTATGATTCACTCACATCTGCAGGCACATCACCTTGGGACAGAGATAGGAAACAGAAGGTAATGAAAGAAGCAGGCAAAAATAGAAAGAGAAAATGATACAGAGAGGAAAGGAGGATAGAAGCACACCTGAGGAGAGCGCAGAACAATTAAAACGTATTGCTTTTTTACTTCTTTCAGCAGTGGACCTTTTTAAAAGAAACAGAAAGTCCACTAAATAATCAGGAGACAAGCTCAACAAGGTAACATAAATTTCCACAATGGTTTCCACAGACAGAATTACAGTCCTACAGAACCTCTGATCTCACTAGGTTTTATTGACTTCAACTTACAAAGGCAAGGATATTGAACCTTCTGAAGGCAACTTTAAATCCTTAAAGACTCTGCAGCCATAGGTGGGCCCAGGCTTATATTTCCCAACATTCATAATTGTTCACCTTTACACAGGATTTCTCTTAGCTTTACTCCAGGTTATGTATAATATATGACATTTACTGAACAATAATATCTCAATGTATGGCTTTATTTTCCTGTTTCTAAATCAGGCAATCTTCAGTTATACAAGTCACTAAAATGCTCCCACTTTAAATTAATACATAGAAACATATTGCTTAATGACAAGCTTATGATTGGTTATAGAAGAACACTTATATAAACGTAGGGCTTTTGGAAGCCTGCTGTGAAATATTAAGAAAAATATTAAGCAGTATGTAAGACCCATGTATGATATTTCATGCTGTGGATGCAATCACAGACATTTAAAAGCTTAAACTTAGTAATGCTCAGTAAGACTCAGTAATAAACTAAGGACTTAATGGGTAAGGTAAGGTTTAGCCTTAAAAAAACTGGCACCCTATTTACATATTTCAATATAAACCTGTGAACCTGTGTCAGTGATTATTTATGCTTGTAAAAGGAGTGTAGTTTTTTTTTTTTTTTTTTTATAGTGCAAACCAGCAGGAAAAAAACAGCATAAGCTTTATTCAAATTCTTTTTATACAGGTTATATACTTGACACAGGTAAAATATATCAATATAAAATTACTCTGTTTCATATTGTATTTATGAATAATTTATGACACCACATGCATGATGACACTTGTGACATGCAGTAGGCTTTTCTTTTAAGACCTTTTAGGATTGGCAGATAAGCAAGTAAAGTGCTTTGTCTTCACACTGACATGTTTTTTTTTCTAAAAATACCCAGTATAGACAGTGTAGATTACTTCAAAGATTATGTGTGCCTGATGATTATGTAATGTCAGCCTAGATCTGGGAAAACCAACCGGTCTCACTGTGGCTGCATTCTATAATTCTCTGCATTTTGCCATTGTGAAACAGGATGAAGAAACACTTTTCACACTCTAGCACGCACCTATAATCTAGCAGCATCAATATGCCTACTTGCATGGTTTTGGACAATGGGAGGACACCAGAGCACCAATGGACACCCATATGTACATGGGCAGGGAATGCAAAATTTTGTAAAGACAGTAACACCGGTTTAGGATTGAATTAGGGAAATAGAGCTATGAGGCATCAATGCTATCCGCTGAACTATCATGCCAGACAAAAATAAATATATTTTATCAAAACGATAGGGAAATGTTTTGGCTTAGCCTATTTTATATCTGTCTAACACCAAAGATCATGTCGAGCAAGGAGCCAGTTTATACCCCAGCAATAAATGCAGTCAGTCTACCTAAACATGTCTAAAACCTAAGCCTAAAGCCTAATCAATACTGTAATCAGATAATGACTTCCAAAATGCTTGGGATGCTTCTGCTCTGTCAAATAGTCATCAAAACATAATGGAAAGATGACAAGAATGAGAATGTTTTAGAATGTTTTAGTGACCTAATAAAAAAGACAAAATAGCAACATAGGCTGAATTAATAAACTATAGGCTAATAGCACTTTTAGTCAAGTATCATATCACAATTAGTTGAGTCAAGGGACAATGACAAGGCTTAAGTGCTTAAACGCTGTGTGAAAAATCTATTTGAAAATAATATTTTTCCATAAGTACATCAGGTTATAAATGTAGATGTAGGCAGAGTATCGTTAATGCAACTGATATGGGATATTTAAGACATTTATGTTTACTTCTGTATGAAATCAAATCTTTAGGAAACGCTTAGGAAAACCTGCATTTTTGAGAACTACATATAGTAGAAATCGAAGAGATAGATAGATATCGAAATTTGGCCATATGAAAGGTTTTCCCAAGCCACTATAT
>JAOVYV010000031.1:5974698-5991245 GCA_025674545.1 Hassar affinis
AAAGGAGGCCCTACACCATACTAATAAATTATTGTGGTCTAAAATGACAAGTGTTTCAGTTTCATTGTCTAACCCCTGTAAATACACATTCAAAACCTAATCTAATATTGAAGTTGTTGGAAGAAGTTGATTGTTCTTGCAAGAAGATTGATTCAATAAATTTTTACATTTGATAACATTTTCCACATAAAGGAATCATTACAGTCCACAGTTAATTTCACTCCTCATTCAAGGCTCAAGCCTTTGATGTCACTGCCTTTGTAAATGCCTTGGCACTGACTTATGCAAGGTGAATAAAAATGCAATCCCCTCAGATCTGCAGGGTTACTCCTGTTCAACTCCAGCAGATATTGCTTTGTTGACTGTCTTTATAAGCATATGATGCATAAGCCTAACATTAAAACATGCACATTAAAACGCTTGCTTTCATAAAGACTAGGAAATGGAACGATCCATTCTGTCATAAAAGTGGTTGTCACTTAACTTCATAATTCTGGATTTAGAAATGATGGATTTTGGAAGTGTTTGTCTTTAAATAATGTGCATACGTATTTGCATAGCTTCATTGTAATGAGTAAAAATGATTTTGATTTCAAATGGAAACTTGTTATTCGTCTATGACCTTGTCAATTACATGCCCATACATGTTGCATGCCAAACAGAGTGCATGGAGAAAAACAGCATCGATTTCAGGTATAGCTTTCATGAATAGGAGAAAAGTTATACTTTTAATAGCACCTTCACTGGCAGCGCATGTAGGGGTATAAGTTAGCAATGCTACCGTATTCATGTATCACAATACTAGATCCCTGCTCAAATATTCATGAGTCACTACAAATACACAGCTGCTGCTATTGCTGTCTTACTGACTAAGACACTGTTGATGTGTTTTATTAAGTGCAACTGCATGGGGTGTGCACATTTTGAAGGCCATGCTGAAGGACTTAAAAACACTAAAACAAATAAATCCATGGGAATGTAGGGGTGTTATTAATGCACTGCCTTATACTTCACCTAAACTCTCTTACTACAACCTGTTGCAACATTAAGCCACAGTAAGAATATTTCACACTTCATAAATGCAGATTTCACTGGGAAAGTAACACTGATATGCAGCAGAGTTAATAAAATATAGGAAATTTTCCCCATCATAGACTTTCTTTTCATGTGTGCTATTTATGAAAGGAAAAAATATATTGCACATCTGTTAAACTAATGCATCCTGGTGAAGAAGCGTGAAACACCTGTGCAGAGTGAAGCAAGCAAAAGCCACATAAAATAAAATACCAGCACTATGTTAAATTCTCCAAACTGGTCATGTGTTGATTAATCTTCTTTACCAGCAGTGCTGCTAATATTTCAAATCCAGCCATAATTCAAATCAAAGGTTTATATAAAAACACACAGTATGTTTAATTACATTATACTTCGATAGAAACATTGCATTCACAGGGACCTGACAAGATATTGAGGATGCTCTATGTGATCTAAGGTTCATAATAATCATAGTAACTAAATGAACGAGAAAGAAGTGAAATAAGCATACCAAATTTCCACATTCTTCATTCCACATTCCACATCTTAAGCAGTTCTTTAGATATTTAAATGTGTCGGTTGCAGCGCCCCCATGAATATAATTTCTTGAAATTTGGCATGCATGTAAGGAATGTGGTATTGATGCAGAGTGTGAGATTTCATGAAGTTCCTTCTCTAGTGAAGTGCTAGACATTTGCTTTGAACATTGTTCACTAGGAGGCATTAATCTACAAATGATTTGTAATGAGGTAGTGTAATGCACCTCCCAAAGGCTAACTTGCCATGAAAGGTGCATCATTTTTGGCAAAATGGATTTTCAAGCTATTGTCCAAAGTGCTTTGAGCCTAGCCCACTTCAGGGGGTTTCAGGTGGATTGGTCAAGTCTGAGTATATGAAATTGTCTACCAAACGTTGGTGGCAAAAAAACCCTATATGACAAAGAGTGCTATAATCTATAATCATAATATTAAAAGAATGCGTTTTTATTTATGTAACAAAAAAGGTCATTGGTATGGTGAAGCTTTCTGTAAGTAAAGGTTTATGTAAAAGGTTTGGATAAAATCTCCAGTGTTAACACTTAGCAAATTCAGTTAACATTCTGTCAAGTCTTTTGGTGATCTCCAATTGTTTGTTTGTTTGTTTGATTTCTTACTAATTTCAAGAGAGTTAAATAGAGACTATTTAGGTATATAGCTGCTATACAATAAGTGATAAGTTTGCTATAACAGCATGCAGTGTTCGGTTCCTTATATAAGTGTAATTTAAGAACGAACATAATATCAATGGAACAAGGTTTCATTTCTCTAACTAATATTTAAATGTAAATTAATTTACAATTATTAATTTCTATAGCTTTCTATATTTATTATACATTATATGGCCAAATGTTTGTGGATACCCGACTATTAGATCCATATACAGGCTTTTCTAAACTGTTGCCACAAATCTGGAGGCACACAGATGTCTTTTTATGCCATAGCTTTACTGTTTCCCTTCACTGGAACTAAGAAGCCCAAACCTGTTCCAGCATGACAATGTGTCTGTGCACAAAGCAAGCTCCATGAAGACATAGTTTGCCAAGGTTAGTGTGGAAGAATCTGAGTATCTTGCTTCGTGAACTGACCTCAACCAGACTGAATCCCTTTGAGATAGACTGGGACTGGACTGCACCCCAGGACTCCTCACCTGATGCCAGTACCTGAGCTCAATAATTCTCTGGGGACTGAATGGACACAAATCTATATAGTATAATCAAATATAGTGAAAGAGCCTTTGCAGAAGAGAAGAGATTATAATAAGAACAAAAGAGGACTACATGTGGAATGTTATATTCAACCAGTGCATATGAATCTGATGTTAACCTGTACACAAACATTTGGCAAAATAATGTATTTCCATCTAAATGTATTGCTATTGATAATCTGTCTGAAAGTAGTCTTCAAATGATTATTTAGCCAACCATGTATTTCAATTAAGAATTTTTACAGTAACTGATCACATGTAACAAAAAGAAATGGTAGAATCTTTGAGAGCTCTTGTCTACCCAGGCCTTTGGTAAAGTAATCATAAAATATGACAGTGACAAACTGGTTGTAAAGCATGACATACACTGTTTCTTTTACATTTGTCTCTCATCCTGTTTTTTCCTCCTGAGATGGACAAACCTCCCATAGTACCATGATAGCAAGAACCTACATTTTATTACATTAACCTCTAGCTGAACAAAGCACGAGAAACAAGACACCTAGAAAATGTGTTCTGACCCCTTTCTCTTCAGGTCATCAAGAGCATCCCAAGACATATTTAATCAATAACATCCTGGATATCTGAGACTCTCAAATAAAATTTTAAGCTCTCAAAACTTACATGACTGGAATACCAGTAGTGGTGGTAAGACTATGTTTTTCATTTGTGATTGAGGAAAGGATTCGAAAAGGTCGTGTGAAGGATGAAATAAATTGTGAATGAACTAGATTGACTACATTGATTTTAACCAGCATTATCCATGTGTGTAAATTACTGGTGGAATATCTTGTACAGATGATGTGTTCTTCAGCTTGGGCAAAGATCAGGGTTATGTAATTAGTATACAAGAGAAAAGGAGATTACACAGCTGAATTGCATTCAGCAAAACCCACAGAGAGTGTGATTACTTTCAGATTAACATGTTTCTCTTCCACAGAAAGCCTGACCCAGCTTGCTCTGTTCTACACTGGAGACATCAATAAAATGCTGTGGGCAGAATAAGATTAGTTGAGGGAAACTGACATGGCAATAAAAAGAAGGACAATGATTAACTTTTGTAAAGCATTTTGTAAAGCAGAATGGCTTAAATTAAACATTTCTTAATGAATGACATGGGCAACCCCAATTCCAATGAAGTTGGGAAGTTGTGTAAAACAAATAAAAACAGAATACGATGATTTGCAAACACTTTTCAACACATATTCAATTGAATCCCCTACAAAGACAAGATATTTAATGTTCAAATGGATAAACTTGATTGTTTTTTGCAAATATTCACTCCAAATATGCCTGCAACACGTTCCAAAACAGTTATGACACGACATGTTTACCACTGTTTGGGAACTGAGGACACTAATTGTTGAAGCTCTGTAGGTGGAATTCTTTCCCATTCTTGTTTGCTTCAGTCCTTTTCTTCTTTGGCCCGGAGGACATGATGTCCATGATTTCCAAAAGCAATTTGAAATGTGGACTCATTAGACCACAGGATACTTTTCCACTTTGCATCAGTCCTTCTCAGATGACCTTGGGCACAGAGAAGATGATGGCATTTCTGGGTGTTGATATATGGCTTTCACTTTGTATGGTAGAGTTTTAACTTACACATGTAGATGTAGTGATGAACTGTGTTCACTAACAATGGTTTTCTGAAGTGTTCCTGAGCCCATGTGGTAATATCTGCTACAGAATGATGTCAGTTTTTAATGCAGTGCTGCCTGAGGGATCGAAGGTCACAGGCATTCAATGTTTGTTTTCGTCCTTGCCACTTACTTGCAGAGATTTCTCCAGATTCTCCAGAATCTTTTGATGATATTATGGACTGTAGATGATGAAATCCTCACATTCCTTGCAATTGCTGACTGAACAGTTCAGGAATGCTCCCTTTATACCCAATCATGATGCTCAACTGTTTCCAATTAACCTGTTCACCTATGGAATGTTCCAAAAAGGTGTTTTTTGAGCATTCCTCAACTTTCCCAGACTTTTGTTGCACCTGTCCCAACTGTTTTGGAATGTGGTGCAGGCATCAAATTCAAAATGAGTAAATATTTGCAAATGCCTGGGTTAGACTCTGGATACAGCTCATCCTGCACCACAAATCAAAGCCCATCACTTCACATAGTGATATAAATCCCTGATTGTACAATCATTCACAAAAGTGAGTACACTCCTCATGTTTCTGCAAATATTTTATTATATCTTTTCATGGGACAACACTATAGAAATGAAACTTGGATATAACTTAGAGTAGTCAGTCTACAGCTTGTATACCAGTATAGATTTACTGTCTGCTGAAAATAACTCAAATTGTGCCCATAGTGTCAATATTTTGTGTGACCACCAATATTATCTAGCACTGTCTTAACTCTCTTGGGCATGGAATTCACCAGAGCTGCACAGGTTGCTACTGGAATCCTCTTCCACTCCTCCATGATGACATCACAGAGCTGGTGGATGTTAGACACCTTGTGCTCCTCCACCTTCTGCTTGAGGATGCCCCACAGATGCTCAGTTGGGTTTAGGTCTGGAGACATACCTGGCCAGTCCATCACCTTTACCCTCAGGTTCCTCAGCAAAGCAGTTGTTATCTTGGAGGAGTGTTTGGGGTTGTTATCATGTTGGAAAACTGCCCTGCAGCCCAGTTTCCGATGGGAGGGGATCATGCTCTGCTTGGAACTCTCAATGACCCACAGCTCCCCAGTGCTCATGCAGCCCCAGACCATGATGCTACCACCACCATGTTTGACCATAGGGAAGACAAAGTAATATTGGTACTCCTCACCAGGGTGCTGCCACACATGCTGGCCACCATCTGAGCCAAACAAGTTTATCTTGGTCTCATCAGACCAAGGCATGGTGCCAGTAATCCTCAGACTTCCTTCTGGGACAACAGACATGCAGACCGAGTTGAGACAGTGTGCGGTATATGGTCTGAGCGATGCTGGCAGCACTCATGTGTCTCTTTTTTAAAGCCAACCTCTGGATATGATGCTGAACACATGAACTCAATGTCTCTGATCGACCCTGGCAAGGCCTGTTCAGAGTGGAACCCATCCTGAAAAATCATTGTATGACCTTGGCCACCATGCTGTAGCTCAGTTTCAGGGTTTTAGCAATCTTCTTATAGCCTGGGATATATTTGTGGAGAGCAACAATTCTGTTTCTCACATCCTCAGAGAGTTCTTTGTCATGAGGTGCCATGTTGAATGACCAGTAAGAGAGAATCTTACCCAAAGCACCAAATTTAACAGCCCTACTCCCCATTCACACCTGGAACCTTGTAACTCTAATGAGTCACATGACACCTAGGGCAGGACAATGACACAATTGGGCATAATTTGGACATTAATGGCTGTGTGTTGAGTTATTTTCAGAAGACAGTAAATCTATACTGCTATAGAATCTGTACACTGACTACTCTAAGTTATACCCAAGTTTTATTTCTATAGGGTTGTCCCGTGAAAAGATATAATAAAATATTTGCAGACATGTGAGGGGTCTTCTCACTTTTGCAAGTGACTGTAAATGAGTAGCTCTATCCCATTCACATAAGACTTTCCATCACTTCATCATTAACCCCATTCTATTAACTGTCCTGTGATTTTTTTCAGATTTTTTACATTTTATACATACACACATCACATATGAATTGTTTATTATCATCTTGATGTAAAGCAACCTTGGTTGTGAGAAAGGCTCTATAAATAAACCAATATAAACAACTTATCAACCTCTTGTCCTCCATCTTACTGCTTTCTTTTCTCTGCACTTTCAGTATCTCATGAAATGTAATGAGCGGTCCGAGCCAAAAAGGTGTCTCTGACAGATGAATTGTAGACATTATAGTGGCTCTAATATCCCTGTCTTCTGAAGCAATGGTGTGGGTAAAATAGTCCCAATAGTACAAGAATCTGTACCAGAGACCGTTAGTTGAACAAGGACATCTGGGCACTTCCCTTAAATGTACTGAAATCTGACTGTGTGCTATATAACTTTTCTTGACCTTCTTTGAGCTAAAGGTCTGTCCTTCACATACAACAAGAGTCACTATGCTACCTAATTTCTACTGAAACAATGCTAGGCATGCGGGCTATTATAGAGTTCTGTGGAACAGGATCTTGATGGCACTGATGACCTTCAGCTCCTCAATTAGTAAGACAGATTATACCTTGCACCCAAACAGCAGTGGTGCAAAGTAAAAACCTCAGTACACTCAAGAGTGTGGCCAATAACGTGGCATCAGTACAATACATAAAATCATGCAGATACAAAACAAAAGCTTCAGTTAATGTTCACATCAAACATTAGAATGGCTAAATAATTTGACTTCAGTGACTTGGAAACTGTCCTGTATTGGTAAGCCTGTGCCCAGTGTAGCCTCAGATTCCTGTTTTTGGCTGACAGGAGTCAACCTAGCATTGTATTCTCATGTAATAGATAATCCATCTTTTTGTTGCTTTTTACCTAATTTTCTTCCTAATTTGACCAATACCCTTCTCAATAAGACTTCTCTCCCATATCATAGCCACCAGGGAGAGTGAATGCCATGGGCGGGATCCCATCCACCTCAAATTCTGAAGTGTTCTGATTTCTGAGATGGGTTTGTGCTGAAAACTGTTAAAAAAGAGTGATTTAAAACTTTAACTACAGGTTTCCTGTTAGGTTGAACTAGTCTGGCCATCATCCACCTCTCTCATCAACAATGCAGCTCTGCCCATAGAACTGCTGGATCTTTTTTTCTCTATTCTGTGTGAACTGTCAATACTTATGTACGTGAAAATCACAGGAGGTAAGTAATTCTTAACTAATAACTTAAGCATTAAACCAATACCCATCTCAGTCACTGAGATCACATTTTTGTCTCCATTCTGATTTTTTGATGTAAACAGTAGCTAGAGTTCATTTGACTGGCAGAAGTGCAATACTTGAGCAGATATACAGGTGTTCCTAATAAAGTGACCTGTAAGTGTACATCGATGCTAATTTATAGGCTTTAGTCAAATCATATGAATTACAGAAAAGAACATAGGAATAAAATATATAAAAAGAAAATAACATGCATACATACATAATGAACATATTGAAACTGAGAAACAAATAAACAGTATAGTGAGAGGTAGTTTTTACTAAATCAGAGAAGTAGTTTAACCAACTCAGATTGGTCATTTTTAACAACTCAACCTTGATGTCTTTTACTAACTCAGAGAGGTGTTTTTTTTACCAACTCGGAAATATAAAAAATAGCCAACATGAAAAGCTTTCTGTCTTTTAAAGATTGGGAAACAATACTCCATGCATTATTCCCCTCTGGTATTATTCATTCTGGTTCAAAATGCAGCTGCAATGCTTCTTCCTAGTAACAATAAACAGGAGAGTACTACTCCAGTACTTGCATCACTGCACTGGTTACCAGTAAAATACAAAATTAAATATAAAGTAATTTTTTTTACAAAAATTTTTTTTTGCAAGTCCTGGTGCTATGCTATATCTCAGACTTGCTCAACTACCATTCTACCTCACAATCCCTCTGATCTTATAACCAATGGCTCTTAGCCATTCCACTCTCACAGATGGGGTCCAAACATGATCAGGCCTTTTCTGTAGCCACCCCAAGACTCTGGAACAATCTCAACTCTCTCCCAACCTACATAAAAGAATTCCCTACAATAGATAATTTTTGGTCAAATTTAAAAACAGATTTAATTTCTCAGACATTTGAATCCTTTTAATGGTTATATCTAGTGTCCTGTATGTCCTTGTCTTGTCATCAGTAGCTCATTCCACTATGTTTGGCTTGATTTGATTGTTTTATGCTTTGTGTTTTAAGTTAACTTTTTGTGCAACACTTTAGCCGAGACAGGTTTTCTTTTAAATGTGCTATAAAAATAAAGGTGACTTGACTTGACATACTGCCTATTCATACACTAGTAAATATGAAATTCTGCAGCAAACAAGTAGTGTGAATCATATTAAACTATGCTTGCACTATGTCCTCACAGTAGTCTTTTTGACAGCATTGCACACTATTGACTTTTTGTCAATCAGCTTTATTAGGAAAGCCTCATCACAAGGCAGCATTGCATCACAAGAAGGTAAGGGTAAGTTTTTTTTTGGCATCATGCTGTAATGTTGTTTATATACTGCACACAAAATATTCATTTAGATGTCTTTCCTATGAGCAGAATTCAAGGTTTTTCATTTAGAACACAGCCTAAAAAGGGGCATAGAAATGTAACCTTTGCACTGCAGCTGCAGTTAAAAGTTATGTACTGCATGAGGTAAAAGTATTTCAGTCAGCTGAATAACCGAGATCAAGTCTTTTACCAGCCAATACATTTTATCTGCAGCTGTGTGTGCTCATATTATGTATTACAATCTTTAACCACAAACAGCTTCCGGTATAATACATTACTCATGTATTCATGAGTAACAGAAGCCCTCAATTGCTTTTTGACATGGTTAACAGATATATCATTCATTTTGCCCAACAGATTCACATTTAATAAAGGACCAGACATTATATCATTAATCATGGCTATACGGCCTTACTTTACCCATCAAATCCAACTTCAACTATTTGGAGCTTTAAAAACACTCAGATCTTGATCATATAGACGTATTTCTATGCCATCTCTTACTACACATGCATATTTTGATTAGCATAGATATCAGCCATGACATTAAACTCCCTGACTGTTGCCATGAGAGTTGCAACGAGATAAACAATATTATTCACTTCACCACTCACTGATTTTATTTTATGGCTAATAAGGTATAGAGATACAAGGTTTCTGGTTGACAGTGACAATGAATTTACAAACCCCATTCCAATGAATTTGGGACGTTGTGTAAAAAATAATAAACAACAGAATACGATCATTTTCAAATCATTTTCAACCCATATTCAATTGAATACTAAAGACAAGATATTTAATGTTCAAACAGACAAACTTTTTTGTTTTTTGTAAATATTCACTCATTTTGAATTTGATGCCTGAAACATGTTCCAAAATAGTTGGGACAGGGGCATGTTTACCGCTGTGTTACATCACCTTTCCTTTTAACATCACTCAGTAAGCATTTGGGAACTGAGGACACTAATTGTTGAAGCTTTGTAGGTGGAATTCTTTCCCATTCTTGCTTGATATACAACTTCAGTTACTCAACAGACCGGGGTCTCCGTTGTTATATTTTGTGCTTCATAATGCGCCACACATTTATAATGGGAGACAGATCTGGACTACAGGCAGGCCAGTCTAGTACCCGCACTCTATTATTACGAAGCCACGCTGTTGAAACACTTGCAGAATGTGACTTGGCTTTGTCTTGCTGAAATAAGCAGGGACGTCCCTGAAAAAGACATTGCTTGGATGGCAGTATATGTTGCTCCAAAACCTGTATGTACCTTTCAGCAGTAATGGTTCCTTCACAGATGTGCAAGTTACCCATGCCATAGGCACTAACACACCCCCATACCATCAGAGGCTGGCTTTTGCTTTGTGCTGATAACAATCCAGACAGTCCTTTTCCTCTTTGGACTGGAGGACACAACAATTTACAAACATGTGGACTCATCAGAGCACAGGACACTTTTCCACTTTGTGTCATGTGCCCATGTGGTAATATCCATTACAGAATGATGTCGGTTTTTAATGCAGTGTCTTCTGAAGGATCGAAGGTCACGGACATTCAATGTTGGTTTTCAGCCTTGCCGCATACTTGCAGAGATTTCTCCAAATTCTCTGAATCTTTTGATAATATTATGGACTGTAGATGATGAAATCCCCACATTCCTTGCAATTGCATGTTGGGAAACATTGTTCTTAAACTGTTGGACTATTTGCTCATGCAGTTGTTCACAAAGCGGTGAACCTCGCCCCATCCTCGCTAGTGAAGGACTGAGCCTTTCAGGGATGCTCCCTTTATACCCAGTCATGATACTCACCTGTTTCCAATTAACCTGTTCACCTGTGGAATGTTCCAAACAGGTGTTTTTGAGCATTCCTCAACTTTATATTTATGTTTTACATATTGTCCCAACTTCATTGGAATTGAGGTTGTAGAAGTTTATTGCAGTAATTGGGCTAGGGTTTGACTAGAGAGAAAATCATATGTTTTTATTTTTTTTTTTATCAATTTAGCTTTTTTCAGCAATTTAGTTATGATTGTAACTAAATTTACAATTGTAAAGGTCCAGTAATCTACAATATAGTATACATACTGTGGTGATGGCCACTGGATTGTAGGGAGTGGGCAGTGATGTCCAGGCTTGGGACAGCAATGTGTGTATTCCCATCATACAACACATGCTTAATGTTCGGGCTGTATGTCACCTATACCCTCCATGCGATGTGTATGAGTTAATGACTTCCCATGCTGTTAGTCTGTGTTAGTGTGTAAGCTCTTAGAAGCTCCTTCAGTACTATATTCTCTGTTGCTACTTCTGCACATTACTGTTCAACAAACAGCTACAGTATGTTGTTTTTGAGCCAGCTGCTGTATCTGTGAAATGTCTTCTCACAAACAATCCTCACTGCTGACATCACAATACTTTCATTCTAGAGAGTCAGCCATATTACTTATTATGAGGCCCATCTGCTGAAGTGACAGAGGAGAAGCAGAACTGAGGCAGAACGGAACAGGCGTAGTCCTGAATATTAACACCACAAGAAAGATAAAGTCTGCAAAGCCATTCAATCAAGAACAAAGAAAATGTCCTTGCCACCTCATCTCAGTGTTGTATGTCTACTCAAATACACTGTAATGCTGCTTGAAGATATTGAATCTTCCTGATAAAAGTTTAACAGAAGCTTGATGGGCAGGTACGTCTCAGTATCATTGTGTAATTCTTTCATCTTCAGTAACTGATCCAGGTCAAAGTGGGTCTTAGGTTCAGAAAAGCAGTCTATATTTCTGGACAAATGCCTTTCATGTACCTTAAATTTGTGAAATTGTATTCCTTAGCCATTGAATTTCACTATTTGGAGAGGATAAGAGAACCTAAGCAGCTTTAGAAATAGTTTCTTTGTTGCTATAATGACTGGCCATAATAGTAGGTGGGAAGTGTAGTTAAAAATTAAATTATTAACATGAATCTTATGGGTTAGAAGGAAATCATCCCCAGCTCCAGATCTTCATACAGTGTGTCCTGTGCATTATCCCTACAAACTAGAGATACACTGATTGTTAAATTCTGGGTCAATACTGACAGGCTAAGTTTTCTATTTATGTACTTTGTAGAGCAGATCTGGAAAAGAAACAGTGGATGTTTTTGTTTGTTTGTTTTTCCTCTACCTGAAATGATAGCTCTAATTGGAAATGGTGTGGGAATACTTTGCATTTCAATGAGCCTAGGGTATTCATGCCAGGGAATTGAGTGTATTTCTTTGAGAAGATATTAACAACTTGCTGCATTAGTTAGAGTGTGGTGATACAAGAGACCATTGCATAGTTATTACAGTTTTGTGTCTGTTAACGCCAAGGGCTCACAGCCACAGGTAAAAGGAAACACTCTAATATCTTTACTATAATAGAGCACACCTCCCATTTCTATAAATTCTTTACTGTGATTTCAGTGATTTCATTTTATCAGAGTAATATTAATATTATCATTTGAATATGTAGTAAGGACAATCCTACAGCAACATTTGGAGAAATGCAGCAAGGTGGTTGTTGTTATTCTTGGCCCAATTGATGCAACACCCAACTGCAATGTAGCAGAGAAGATTACATTTCATGGTGGGGTGCATTCCATTCTGATCCATGATCTAGGAGTTTATTCTTTGAAAGTAAATATATGGTCTCAGATTTCTAAAATACAGATGAACAGTATACATTATACAGTAAACATACCAAACAACAGAAACAGTGTGCTAAAAATTTCACTGTTCATTTTGGTGTGTTTTACACAAGTCACTAATAAAAAGGAACCTTGTTATTAGGGTGAGAATAGAGGGAACTGAGTTTTCCAACCAGCAACAGAGCTGAACCAAATTTCAATATAAGCTTTATGTGTGTGTTGCATTGTAGCTTGTGCTAGAAAAACTGTTACCTTAAAAAAGTATAAAGCATATTTATTCAATTATTCCAGAGGAATCCATGTATACAGACTGGACAAAGTGTGAAAATTAGGAAAGCTAAAGGCTTTTAGTATGACAGAGTGGTTTTATTCATTATTGAATCATAAGAGGTATGAAACTATCATCAGAGACCTCCTGCCTCCATGCTGGAGGGAATACTAGAACTGACTACCCAGAGTCTGGAATTATGGGTCGCTCTCAAGGGGCCTGAACTAAAAATGTTTTATTTTCAAGAGACTGGAAAGGAGCCTACAAAGTCTGAACTGGTTCAGAGACTTTCAGAGAAATGTCTATCATGATCCAATTTGCAAATTCAGACCATGTATAGTATTGCTTGTCATCTGTTAGTACACTGATTGACTATGTGGGCATTTGTCATGCTTGGGGCATTTCCTTTTTCATATTCATATAATCTGGAGTTTTTTGGCTAAAGAATCTGGCTAAAAGTGTTAGTATACTTGTGTGTCTCTGGCCTTGTTTACACTTAGTTTTAAAATGCATCTTGGGCGTTCAGGTCACAATTAGACAGCCGAGACGCATCGCTGTTTCCACCTGTGTCTCTCAAGGTGTCCAGCTGACCACTTGTGTCCAGATTTTGTTATTGCCTATGTCTCTTCTGCTAGAAGGTCAGTGGGCCCTATGGACAGTTAATATGTCAATCTTTGTCACCAGACAAGCGTTAGATTAGTTTAGCACAGACTAGCTAGGAAAACAACTGATTGGCAGGACACAGCCATTTGTGACTTGCCACCAAAACAACCACCACATCCTGTATTGATGATGTATTTTCCTGTTATATCCTTACCAAGGACACATCAGGGTGCATTCACGTTTAGACTACAAAGGATATATGGTTAAATACATCCCAGACTTTGAGTGATTGGGTCACAATGTGTCTTGGTGGTCCTTAATTTTTATATTTAGCACTGTCCACTTGTGAGCTGATCACCCCAAATGTAATGTACTAATACTAAAATGTATTGTCTACTGACTTTCTACATCAAGTAAGGCCTATTCCACACTAACATGAATAAATTTGAACTGTGTGTTTTCTTATTTACATTTACATTTATGTCATTTGGCAGACACCCTTACCCAGAGTGACTTACATTTATTGATTTTACACAACAGAGCAACTGAGGGTTAAGTGGTGTGCATGACTCATGACCTGTGGCCCAGCAGTCCAACATCATAACCACTGAGCTACACTGCCCCTTATTCTTGCTACAGGAGTGTTTTTTGTTGATTTGTTTTGGGGTTTTTTAATCACTGACAATTAAAATTTTTGTTTTTGAGGTTGCTTTCCTCATGGCACAATGGAAAAGTAACATCTTATTTAATATTTTCAAAGTGACTGAAACAGATTCAAAGGTCACCTAAATAAAACTTAGCATTTATAGATTATTTAACTCACAGGTGTCTGATCTTATCCACAAAGGGCCGGTGTGGGTGCAGGTTTTTCTTCCAGTCATGCAGGAGCCAACCCTCATTCCACCTGTTTTAATCAATGGTTCTAATCAATGGATCTTGACTTTCAGTAGGATCTTGACTTTCTGCTTGGCTGGAAAGAAAACTTGCACCCACACCGGCCCTCTTGTATAAGATTGGACACAACTGATTTACTTGTTTCATGACTTTGTCTGTAGCCTTGACCCTTTCATTTATTTTTCCTAGTTTTTATAAATATAATCATCCCCAAATTTGCATACAGACCTGTATAATTTGTGACAGTTAGATGTAAAAATAATATGATAGTAAGATCCAAAGCCTTACTGCTGGTTTTGGAATTGTCGCTATTAATGTAATAGTAAAAAAAGTAAGATGACCATCCATTTCTGTAAATGAGTATGAGTAACTATATGAGTAATGTCTTTGGATTTGGCTGTCGGTCATCATTTGATTCTTATTTTATCCCTAGTGAGAAAAGCGCGTAAGTACATTGTAGGAGTACTTGGTAATGGTGATGTGCTGTGTCTTGTGTCGTCCAATAAGATCCACATTAGTGCCAGTACAGTTCTGTTTTTAGAAAGCTTATACAAAATGTTGATGACTTAGACTTTGGTAGAAACTTAGCTGCGCTGCCCTTACTTTTTCACAATAAGCTGAAATGCACAGGAGTCAGTCCTGATACAGTCAAGTTGTATGATAAGTATGAGTATCTCCTCCTGCCTGCACAGTGTCTACACATTGTGACAAGCTAGTATTTTGATATTCAGTGACTCTGTTTATCTTTGCAGATGATCAGAACTTAACATTGGGCTAGTGGAACCCTTTTGGGATTCCTAAGACCACAAATGACAGTCTGACGAAATATTGATGGGAACTTCAGAAAAAGTAATGGTGCTATAGATAACATTCTAAAAGACACAGCCAGAAAGCTAAATCCATCATCTATGGTGTATCCACAATAACTTGGTTATAATGTAGTTTTCTAGTGGCAAAAATATTCCCTGAGATGGCACAAGGAAGAAACGTTGGGAAGAACCACATTTAAAATGAACTTTTGAGGGACACCTGATTGAGGGAATATATATCTTTTTTTATAATTGTATACTGTAAAGTTATTACTTTACAGCATATTATAAATTACTAGGTGTGTTAAAAAGTCTAAAGTATGCAGGTGGGATTATCATCTTAAGAAAATGTGAGACTGCTTTGGGGTAATGCAAGTTATCCAAGTGGACCATCTATGGCAGCAGAAATGGAGTCACAAATGCAATTAATGGCTTATCCAAATCTCCAAGCTCAGGGGAGTAAATAATTCATAGTGTCTTATACATTTTCTGATAAAGATTCCTAGCATTTCAGCAGCCTCTTCTCCCTTGGTGAAAATGCTTCAAGATTTTGTCTGGTATCTGATGAATCCCAAAGACTTCTAAATGCAAAATTTGAAATTATTTGGGAAATATTATGTGTTCTGTATACCTAAGCCTCAGTCATTTCTAGTTGGACATAATAATTGGTAATACCACATTATATAATTGGTAATAACACATTAATATAACAATAACACCCATCCTGTCAGGTAGGAATTCCTGTAGCTTCTTGAATTGTTAGACCTGCTGTTTCAAATAATCACACATTTTCTATATGAGACTGAGGTCCATTGATTTGGCAGGCCAAAAAGCATCTCACTGTTTCATCACACACAAATTTGTTCTTATGTACCCACACATGAATCAACTTGAGAGTCTACTTTAATTTTATGCTTTGTTATATTTATTCAGGTATAATATTCTACTGACACTGTATATTGGGTGTATATTATGCAGTGCTATTGTTGGATTTTTTGTCTGGAGATCTAATAAAATTAGCATAGATTTTCAAAATTACTTACATACTCTCTGTATCATTTATTGTGGAGAAGACGCACTTAAGCCAGGTCCCAGGCTCTTTGTTCTATAACTGTGGCTTAGACCATACCTTACCAGTCATGATGAAATATAAATGTGTCCATGTATTTTAAAGTATAACTCTCATGTAATTTTATATACATACAGTATATAATTATATGCATATATACTGTTTATTCTAAATACATATTGTCCTGTAGAGTACATACACACTAGTGTTATAACAGCACACTATTATTATTATTATTATTATTATTATTAGTAGTAGTAGTAGTAGTAGTAGTATTACTGTATATCTATCTATCTATCTATCTATCTATCTATCTACAGTATA
>JAOVYV010000031.1:6031452-6065651 GCA_025674545.1 Hassar affinis
TTCCAATTAACCTGTTCACCTGTGGAATGTTCAGGTGTTTTTTGAGCATTCCTCAACTTTCCCAGTCTTTTGTTGCCACTGTCCCAAGTATTTTGGAACGTGTTGCAAGCATCAAATTCAAAATGAGTGAATATTTGCAAAAAAAACAATAAACTTTATCTTTTTGAACATTAAATATATTGTCTTTGTAGTGTATTCAATTGAATATGGGCTGAAAAAGATTTGCAAATCATCGTATTCTGTTTTTATTTATGTTTTACACAACATCCCAACTTCATTGGAATTGGGGTTGTATGAAAACACTTTTGTCACATTGAGGTTCAGTAGTAAATGCATGTTATGTTAAATATAATAAATGCTGCTGCAGCCTATACGTAACAAAGGGCATCTGGATAGCTAACTATACAGGTAAAAAGATGTATGAATTAACACAAACAAGCTAGCTAGCTAGTTAACTAACCTAGCAAGATACTTTTATATTGTTGAGTTGGCGTTCACGTCACAGCTCACTTGGTCACTTGGTTAGCTAATATAATTCTTCAAAAATGTATTCCTCTCATGTAGAACTAAAAGTAAAAAAAAGTAATAAAAAGTAATTCGTTTTTCACCAGATGACTTTATTTACACTTACTTGGGTAATTTTCTTGATCACTACTTTTTATTTTGTGCAAGTGAATTATTATTAAAACAGCAGTATTTGTACTTATGTTTAATGTTTTCTACTCTTTACACCAAGGCTAGTGAGACAGCAGGACAAGAACTCTTAAAATTGTGCATTCAAGTGCATTGACGAAATGTCTATTCTGAAAAGAAGAGAAAAAAAGGGCTGAATATTCCCTATCACTGAACTTTGCTGTGGGAGAACAGGCAGATGGAAGTCTCATCAATGTCAAAGACGATTAAACTGTTTTCATTACGGCCTTTTGTGAAGTGTTTGAATGAGATGTCATGACCCAAAATGAATGCCACATGAACTAGAGTGGAGATAATGTTATGGGCTGACAAGACGATGGGAAACTAAAGGACAGGGAAGCTTTGGATGAACTGGAAGAGATGATGAGGGGTAATGAGAAGAGGAAAGAGAAGAAGTGGTAGAATGACCTTCATGTACATGACTGAGAGTTCACTGTAATCACTGTGAGGTGTTGCTTGAGTTTATAAGTGAAGAGCTGCACTAAAGCCTGGTCTAAGCTTGCATTGTTCTTTAGACATTTATTTGAGGACACACTTCCCTCTGTATCTCTCACTCCATGAAGTTGTCTCCATGACGACTGCTTAGCTGCCATGTTTGAAAGGAAGTGATGGGTTTATTGGGTAAATAGACCTCTTTTAGCTCTCAGGAGAAATGCCAAGAAATAAGAGGGGGTGGGTGTGATAGCAGAGACAGAGAAACAGAGATCTGCTGGATGTGTCCTTGTGCCATTGCCAGCGTACAAGCTTGGAGCTACAGCCGGACTGCACTCATCACTATTAAGTACTTTAATTAATTAACCTGCAGCAGTAACAGGAAGCAACATAGATTTTCTGTCACAGCAGAGATCAGAAGATCCTCCTTCTGTCATTTCATGACCGGGGCAAGAAATTAGGAATCCCAAATGTCCCAACTGTTTAGTTGATTACAGCAGAATTACAGTCAACTTTCATAGTTAAATAGAAGTATATGAACGGTTTTGTAATCGAAACTTCTATATAGAATATATGTTGTCAAAAGAGCACACAATGTTTTTCCAATCTGTTATGGTGATGTTTGGGTGAGCCTGTGCCCACTGTAATGTATTCTCAGATTCCTGCTTTTGTCTGACAGGAGTGTAATACAATGTGGTCTTCCACTGTTGAACCCCATTACCCTAAAGTTTCCACATTTTGTGCATTTTGATATGCATTTCAGCTCAACACATTTGTAAAAAGTGGATATTTGAGTTTCCTTAGTCTTCCTGTCTGTTCAAATAAGTCTGGCCAATTTCCTTTCGAATAAAAAGGCAATTCCACCTACATATATTTTGTGACTAGTTGCAAACTAGTTGCAAAGTATTCTACACACATCTCTATTTGTGGACCAGTTATTAACTTGAGTGATATAGCTGAAGTTGAGTAACTATAAAAACTAATAACCAGCTACTGATACTGATAATGGCATTGCCTTTTGCCACATACATATAGTTATAAACATAAATCCTTTGTTAATCTAAGATTCCCTGATCTGCTGCCTTTTTTACATAAATGACCAGGCAAAATAATTTTGAAGCCATCAGGAACATAGATAGGCTTTTATGTGACTTAAAGGTTGGTTTAAAATTACACCGCAGACGGGTGGTGCGCTAGCAATTACGGCTTCAACCTACATGCAACCTGAGCTGAGTTTTGGGCTGTTATACTATAAGTGTAAAGCTATCAGGTTTAAAATGAATCACAGACCTTAGTGCTACCAACTACCATCTGTACCATTGCCAAAGGTTCTGTAAAATAACACCAAGAGTGTTAGGACATAGTTGGCAGCAGGTGGTATAACCCTGACCTATAACACTGGTAATCATTTGCAATCTTTCAGTTTAGCACACTATTAATGATAAGTAAGTTAGTAGAAAGCTGAGGTGTCATTCAAACAGCAGCAACTTTTACAACCTCCTTTTCGTTTATTCAAAATCAAATGCAGATTTTGCACAACTATAAAACCGAGTCATCTTAAATGGCACTAAATAGCATTGTTACTGATATAGCCAGGGCAACTCTATGTTAGCTATTATCGATACATGTTAAGAAACCGGTTCCTCTTTAGTAGCTTAAACACATACTAAAAGCTCAAGAGTGCTTTCAGCAACCGAGTGTTTAAATTTTGTGAAACGTAAATGTTCGACGACGCCATGGTACACCCAGAGAGATTTATTTACACAAGGTAATGCAAGAAACTTTAGCTCTGTCATAACAACGTGACATCACTTAAACCAGAGTCCCACTCTGCACAACCAGGTGGAAGTGTTTTGAAATAATGTTTGGAAAAGATTTAAACTAATTTTGCTTAGGGATAAATGCACAGTGCTTGCAGCTTTGTGGTGGAAAAGGGCATGATTGAGATGGATTCAGTAGTCTGAAGGGAAACTAACCTCACAACATGATACTCGAGAAAATACCTGAGGGTAGATGCAAGCTGACTGTAAGTCCAGGAATGTAGCATTGACATGCTTTGAAGGATTTGGGCCAAATGCCTCAAAAATGGGATGCTTTGTCATTATGTGGAAGGCTCTAATCTTTGAAGAATCCATGTGTTAACCCAAAGCACTGCAGAGCTTGCTCAACAACTGTGGTTTATATCCAACCTCAGGGTTGTGTTTGTAACCAATTGAAACTGAAATTGTTTTCCACTGTGTTTCTAATGTGGCCATCCACCCAGGAAACTCCACCCGAAACACTTAAAACCTTCTAATCATAGATCCATGAAATTAAGCTAAATTCTACAGGAGTTGATCAACACATTGCGGCTGATTATGCTTGTTTTTGGCTTCATACTACACTAATTACTGTAACATCTGTACCGAATGGGACAAGCAAGAGAGGTTTTGTTCAGTTTCATACCAATAATGGTGTAGGGAAATCCTATGACCACTAATGCAACACTTCAACTTCAACCTAACCTTAACCCATAGTAGCCGTTCATGTGATTATGTGAATTCTTAAGGGTTTGTAATTTTTCCTTGTAAATAAGGCTATTGTTTCTTCTGTTTTTGGTATGTTCCCTTAATGGATTCCACAGAGCTATAGCCAGCCTACCATATGTTCATGCTTTGTTCTAATCAGGGTGCTTGAGCAATAAATTCCTTGCATTAAGACATTTGATTGTTTAGAGCCTTGCCTGATCCAAAGTTATTAAAAGTTAGAAGTTTGCAAATACTTTCTTTGTAGGCCAACAAGCTCAAAATGAAATTATCTCTGAGATTATTGTGCTCTGACGAAGCCAAATTGTGCAACCTATCCGCTACAAATTAAGATGCAATTTTGAATCTCAAGACAACACCGCATGAGGCTTATATAGGATCGACTGCAATAAAGAAATTGCTTTTCTTTAAGGCGAACTGACAGGAATAATATCAGTGAAAATGGTATACAGCAAGCTGTACCCTGAAAGGTGCTATCCAATTACACTTAACATAAAAACAGCAATCAGATGCCAAACGGAACTGCAATCAAAGATCAGACGTGAAGGAAGTTGTAAAACAGAAAATCAACACTGAAAAAATAGAGACA
The DNA here is from genome assembly GCA_025674545.1 of Hassar affinis. Classification (NCBI taxonomy): domain Eukaryota; kingdom Metazoa; phylum Chordata; class Actinopteri; order Siluriformes; family Doradidae; genus Hassar; species Hassar affinis. The sequence continues at coordinate 6,035,692 of JAOVYV010000031.1, forward strand.
CTGTAAGAACGTCTAATTAATCTAAATTAGGCCCTGAGGCGTGTTGCCACAGGTTCTTGTCAGGTCTCTTAAATGCTTAAATTTGCACTTTGTAGCTACTGACAGATCACTGCAAAGCTGACTGAAATTACCCCCCTGTTTTCAATCAGACTATAATTTAAGACATATTAATATCTCAAGGGTGAAACCTATGAAATCTACCCACATGGCTCCCTCCTGTAACTGCCTCCAAGGTCTGTGAATCCCTCAGTGCATGCCAAAGAATTTTGGCTGCTCACACTGGCAACAGATTGACAACCTCTTTAAAAGCCAAATGTTTTTCATTCTGTGATGATAGGATGTTCACGGAACACACTTCCCTGCTTTTGGTGAAGCACGATTTATCAGTTCAGACATGCATCAAGCAGAGCGATGGAACGGGTGAGAAATGGAGTGTGAAGTAAACAGTAAAAGATAGAGCTCTGCATAGAAAGAAAGAGAGTGTTGGTGTCAATGGCTGATAAAAGGGAGTCAAATGGAGGTAAGAGATATAAAGAGAATCGTGTCTTTGGAGTAGGCGGAAAAAGCTTTCTTGGTGGCATGTCACTTATTTTATCTCACCATGAGTCATAAGAATTTCATTCTACTGCTTCATCTCATCATATTTTCATCCACCATATTGTAAAATGCAATCAGTCCTCGGGAAGACTTTTCCAGAGCAAGTGCGAAACAAAATCGTGAAGAATCTACAGTCCAGGCATGGTCTCAACCATGACCGTTTTTTGCGGTGTGGATTTTTATACGGCATTCTTTCCAGAGTGAAGCCATCAAAGTGTGGGAGTTACACACACACAGAGGATTCCCTAATGGTACCCTATGAAGCTATCTACAAAGACTGCCCTCATATTATACTATAAACACTAAAGATAGACACCAGCATAACAAAGTGAGTGGATAGCGGTCTGTCACTGAACCTCTACAGTTTAAAGAAAGCCACATTGTTGAAACTCAACCACCATGCCATAGAGCAAAAACAACAATAAAGGACAAGGCTTGACTTTTTTAAAGCGAGTTAAATGGGCCATGTATAATATAAACAATTCACAGAGAAATGAGAAATATTCTGAAAGGAATATAGCATTGTTAATAAAAGGAACACTGAATTAAGCTTTATAGAATGGAAATTAGGAGTAATATCAAAACCAGATATTGAAAACCTTCACACATAAAGCACTTTGTATCATTTTTTACTTCTCTTCTTGCTTATTTAAAATTCGGCATTAAATATTCATGAGTTCTTCTTGTCCCATTAATAGGATGGAACTGGGATTTTGTGCAGGACTACAGAAATCTACAATGAAGAAACATATTTATATATATATTTCAGCATTCATGTACATACAGTATATACAGTATACTGTATGTACATACAATTAATTAAGAAATGTGTCATGTACATGTTACTACTATAGGTATTCCTTCCTTTTGGTAAATTATAAATCTAATTGATTTACACATTTATACTTGGTTGAAATAAGCATAGTGCATAGTAAACATTCAATAAAAACTACTATAGAAGTGTGATCCTGTAAATATTAACATACTGGTAAATTACAATGTTAAATTCAAAATAAACTAGTAAACCATCTTTTTTTTCGTAAGGGTCAGTCTCAAATCAGTGGCCATGTACAGTATCTCATAGCAATGTCATGCCAAAATATACCATATAAGCCTTTATGATATCATATTCCTCATGCAATAATCATGAATGTATATATGAATATGTTCCCTGGTGGGTTGAGGTCCCATAAATACACCTGTTGCCTCCTTACCTTTATGGGACAGCCGTAATCTCGGATAGTTGTTCTTCGCTCCGTGTACAGAAGACTCTCTCCACAATGCCACACAAAGTACAAGGGTCCAGATCCGTGCCGCCATCCTGCCACTCACACACCGTGTACACAATCCTGTTGAAATGTCCCTCAGTGTCTACCATCCAGGACATGGAGCATCCATCATCCAGCGTGGAGATGACAGCCCTGGTTCCAGTTTTCATGCAGTCACTGGTGCATCACTCATTAATCCTTGGGTGTGGAGGTATCTGTGTTATGTCCGTAGCATTCAGGAGTGTTTTGAATGTGCAAAGATTTCTGTGTGTGTTTCCAGGGCGCAGCCGGCGTTCTTCTATAGAAAGCGCAGTGCTGTGACTCAACGCTGGCTGCCTGCCCTGTCAGTCTCCACCACAGCAGGCGCATTCCACAACCTCAAATGTGCTGGCTGTGGGTGTGTGCGCACGAGTGTGTGTCAGTCAAGGTTTCTGCTGATTTTGGAGTGCACGAGGTGTACTGCTCACTTGTCTTACTAAGAAGAAGAAAGCTGTTTGCCTCCACCTTCTCTCCCTCTCTCTCTCTCTCTCTCTCTCTCTCTCTTACTCTGTCCTCCTCCACAGCTCTGTATCTCTTCCAGCTCAGTGAAATACTGCCTCTCCACGTGCCATTCAGTGATCCTCCCCTTACTGACTGCTCCACTCCCTGCTGCTAACATGGACTCCAGCCAAGCACACCCCACCTCCTCCTCCCTCCTCCAACCCTCCCTCCATCCCTCCCTTTCTCTATCTCTCTGTTCACTCATTTGCTGATTTTCTCTCCTCACCCATACTTCATGTGTCACCTGTTCCTTATATGTTATTTTCTTTGATGCGAATAATTTTCCACTTCGTTCCATCTTTGGACCCCCTTCTAGAAAGTCAGTGCCACCCAATTTGCATGTGCTTAACGGTGTGGAAAGATGAAGCCTGTCATCTTCTTCTGCCAATAAAATAAAAAAAACATCAAAGCATATCCTGAGCCTGAACCCGAATCTCACTCTGAAACTGTTAAAGTTGCTCTTTCGCTTGATGCCCCATCACGGCACTAACACTTAAAAGTAATGTGTTGCGGCTCAAGGGCCAGTCATTCCCAAACAAACTTTCAGCACTGTAGGGTTTCTGTTCCCTGGTGGACTGAGGTCACATAAAGAGTCATCTCTTCCATCTGGTACTGTGCTTGTTGTTATGCTGCTCAATGCCATATTCATTAGACTGGCTCTCTCCTCTTCTCTTCTCTTCTCTTCTCTCATCTTCCCTTCTCATCTCTTTCTCTTTCTTCTGTTCTCTTCTCTTCTCATCCCTTCTCTTCTCTTCTCTGCTCTTCTCTTCTCTTTCTCTTCCTTCTCTTCTCTTAAATTGATTTATTTGCATTCAATCACCTTTGGCAATTGGGTAATTCCCAAGAATGCTGGACAAAAGGTCAGGCTGGATTTGATGCCAGTCCATACCACACACACACACACACACACACACGTCTTTATGTGAAATGTCAGGACATTCCATAGACATAATTATAAATGCAGCTAATTAATGCTTCACCTAACCCTAACCATTACCTCAGTAATAAAACGCAAATTTTTCTGCTCTTTCACTTTTCTGAAAAAAGTAAATGAGCAAATGAGCAGATATTCATGGTCAGAAAAGTCAGGACTTGACAAAAAATTATATCAAGTGAACATATTTAGGCTTAGAACTTTTTATTATTATCTCATAAGTAATATTATTTAACTTTGATATAACTCAATTTACATTTCTACAATATAATAGGCTTGGCTTTTCAAGAGAAATTTTCTAATCTAATACTGCTCTTTATTAGATTGTTAAGATTATTTACAAATTTAATCTGGGAATGATCTTTGATTTGAAGAAAAATTCTTACATATTTTAGAACTAAATGTTTAGAGTAGGCTTAACAAGTTACTATTAGTTATTACAAATTAGTTCTTAATTTATGAATTATTATTTTATCATTGTTTTCATTGTCCCAGTTGTCCCAGCTAGTCCAGTAATGTGTTTGTTCTCAGTCATTAGAGAGTTGCTTCTCATCTCTGAAAGGCAGACTCTGTGCCCGAGGCATCAGTGGCATTTAGGGAGCAGCTCTTCAAGAACACACAGAAGCAGCATGTGGCCACAGATGTAGCCCAAAGAAATAATTTAGTCTACAGCCTTTAAGTGTCATTGAAATGACATTTGATAGGGAGAACAGTCACCTCAGAAAGCTGTGCGGACAGAACAGTACTGAGCTATTTCTTAAAGTGAAGACATTGGATTGGTATTGAGGTTTGATATGGTGTCATGGTAAATCCATTAGTAAGATGTCAGACCTGTTGTGCTAGAAGATGTCATGTCTGTTCCCTTTAAAATATTCTCAAAATTGTGTTCCAGGATTGTGTGACTGTTCCACACTTGCATTCCTCAAACTAGTACCTACATATTATTCTAGTTACAGATTTGGGCACTAATCGAATATGTTAGTAATTCATACACACATTCATACACACAAATCACACACACACACACACACACACACACACACACACACAAGTCATCGCCTTTGTAACCTGCCCCTGTGGGTAATACAGTTTATACTAAACTGAAGGACAAAAGGATCCAGACTCCTGCATCTGTCCTCCTTTGGATCAGTCACCTTCTACACCTCTAGTCCTTCACAGCTTTGTATAACCCTCATACAACTGGTTCTCTCTCTTTTACCAAGTAAAGGCAATACCAAGTCTGAATTAGAAATCTCATAAATATTATGTTTAATGAAAAAATATTCTTTCATTTGGGGTGTAATTCTGGCCATAATCTCCCTCACCTGGCTCTGATATTAAAATGCTTAAAATAAAACCGCCAAGATCAATTTACAGTAGCTGTGACACTGATTGCCGGCATTTTGCTAAAATGAAAGATATAAGATGTATTAAGGAAGGAATACAACATGACAGGCTGTGTGGTTATAGGAAAATCAAAAACAGTGCTGTTAGGTAAGTTGATTATTTTCCAATTACAGCATGTCCCAAGAGTCGTATTACTCTTACACCACTACAGTTTGCAACACTGACAGTTGTCATTTTTTTTTATCTCTTTATAATAAATGTTGTGGAATGTCTGTGAACCAAGTTAGGTCCTGTTATCACTCATGTTATAACGGCTAAACAGTCCTTCTCTCAACATTCTCTTTTTTCTCTTTTGAAATGAATGCAGAAACATGCAGATTATTGAACATTAATGAAAATTATGTTTAATTAATGAAATCTTTCAAACATACAAATAATAATTGTTTACTTTGATCAATTTACAAAATGCAAAGTGAGTGAACAAAAGAAAAATCTAAATCAATATTGCATGTGGGGCGACACGGTGGCTCGGTGGGTAGCACTGTAGCCTTACAGCAAGAAGGTCCCTGGTCGATCCCCGGGTGGGGCGGTCTGGGCCCTTTCTGTGTGGAGTCTGCATGTCCTCCCCATGTCAGCGTGGGTTTACTCCGGGTTCTCCGGTTTCCTTCCACAGTCCAAAGACATGCACATTAGGTTGATTGGTGCCTCTAAACTGGCCCTAGTGTGTGACTGTGTGTGTGTGTGCCTTACGATGGATTGGCGCCCTGTCTAGGGTTGTTCCTGCCTTGCACCCTATGCTGCTAGGAATAAGCGGTTAAGAAAATGAATGAATGAATGAATATTTCATGTAACTACCCTTTGCCTTCAAACCAGCATCAATTCCTTTAAGTACACTTGCACAAAGTCAGGGATTTTGTAGGATTATAATCAGGTGTATGATCAACCAAATATACCAAACAGGTGCTAATGATCATCAATTTCACATGCAGGTTGAAACACAGTCATTAACTGAAACATGAACAGCTGTGTAGGAGGCTTAAAACTGCAACAAGACACAAGGTAGTTATACTGCATCAGCAAGGGCTCTCCCAGACAAAGATTTCAAAGCAGCCTGGGGTTTCAAGATGTACTGTTCAAGCTGTTTTGAAGAAGCACAAAGAAAGTGGCAATGCTGAGGATCGTAGACACAGTGTTCAGGCAAGGAAACTTAATGCAGCAGATGACAAACAGTGTTTTAATTTTGTTACAAGTAGTGAACTAGCTTTTATAAATATTTTTGGATCAAATACATATCTTGGCTGTCATTCAGTATATATACTGTATAGTATATGCATGCATTGTGCAGAATAGAGCATAATTTACACGGAAATGGAAATTAATTTACATGGAAACAACACTATAAATGTTTCTGGTCACCTGATCATCACACCCATATGTGGTTCTTTTCCAAGCTGTGCCACAAAGTTGGAAATAAAGAATTGTAAAGGGTGACTTTGCTATAACAAAGCTAAAATGGGGTTTGACATAAGAAATGGCCAGATGGTCTGGCACCTGTTAAAAAGTATATCAGGCAAGTTGATTGGCCAGTCACTGTCCCAGTTGATCCAGTGACAGCGTTTCTGCCAATCACAGTCACCATTTAGTTCACCTGTGATGCTAACTGGCAATGTTAGTTTATTGAGTTACTGTAGTTCCTGTTTATTTCACAGTGCACAGGAATGTGACAGGTCAGCATCACTGTCACAAATTATGTATTAATTTGTATTAGCCCTTGTGTAATCAATATATTGGGTAAAAGTAATGCTTTTACTTATTCATTCAATGTTATAGCTCTGGGAAATGTTTGTATAAAAAATTATCAAAGAGGTAGCAAGAAAGCAGACAGAAGGAGCTTACAGTGAAAGATCCACAATTCTCACTAAATGTACAGTCATGGCCAAACGTTTTGAAACTGACTCACATTTTATTTTTCACAACGTTTACTGCTTCAGTTTCTATAGTGGCAGTTTGCATTAACTCTAGACTGGTATGAAGATGAAGTTATTCCTCGCCATGAAAATGAACTTAATCACTAAAATCCTGCCACAAAATGACCTGCTAACATAATTTCAGTGATCTTCTCATTAGCTCAGGAGAAAGTGTTAACAAGGACAAGGCAGCTGATATCACTCTGTCATGCTGATTGAATTAGAAGAGCAGACTGGCTGCTTTAAAAGGGAGGGGGTGTTTGAAATCATTGTCTTCTTCTATTAACCATGGTTACCTCCAAGGAAACATCTGCAGTCATCATTGCTTTGCATCAAAAGGGCTTCACAGGCAAGGGCATTGCTGCTTGTACAATTGCACCTAAATTAACCATTTATCTGACCATCAAGAACTAAAAGAAGAGAGGTTCAACTGCTGTGAAGAAGGCTTCAAGGTGTCCAAGAAAGTCCAGCAAGTGTCAGGGCCATCTCCTAAAAAGGATTCAGCTATGGATGGCCTGGTGTCAAGAAGGGCAGCAAGGAAGCCACTTCTCTCTAAGAAAAACATCAAGGACAGACTCATATTCTGCAAGAAGTACAGGGATTGGACTGCAGAGGACTGTGGTAAAGTTATTTTGTCTGATGAAGCACCCTACAGACTGTTTGGGACATCTGGAAAAATGATTGTCCAGAGAAGAAAAGGTGAAGGCTACCATGAGTCTTGTGTCATTCCAACAGTAAAACATCCTGAGACCACTCATGTGTGGGGTTGCTTCTCATCCAAGGGAGTGGGCTCACTCACAATTTTGCCTAAGAACATTTCCATGAATAAAGAATGGCATCAAGACATCCTCCAAAAGAAACTTCTCCCAATGATCCAGGATCAATTTAGTGATGTTTTTCCAGCATGATGGAGCACCATGTCACAAGGCAAATGTGATAACTATGTGGCTCATTGAATAACACATTGAAATGTTGGGTCCATGGCCAGGAAAATCCCCAGATCTCAATCTCATTGATGATAACCAGCATGCCAAGGTGAAATGCAGAAATCTTGAAAAAGAAGGGTCAACAATGTAAGTATTGATGTATGTAAATAAAATTGTACTTTAGTATATCCAAGAAACATCTGACAAAAAGATCTAAAATTATTGAAGCAGCAAACTTTGTGAAAAGCAAAATTTGTGCCATGGCTATGAGTGTATTAATTTGAACGAAATAATAAAAAAAATCTTCTTAGAAGAAAACGAGTTCTCTGTTGTCAGTGTGAATCATCATAGAAGTAAAAGTAAAATGTATACAAGGAGCCAGTAAAACTCTGACCTATGGTTTAGGGGGCCAGTGGGGGCACTGGCTATATCATTAAGATTTCCCATCACTGGAACTAAGGAGACCAAAACCAAGGTCACCAAAGACATTGGAAGAGGTTGGACTGGAAGAACTCAAGTAGCCTGCACAGAGCCCTGACCTCATTTCCAACAAACACCTTGCGAACACCTTGAATGCCAAATGCACCCCTCTTTGCCCGACGTCGGTTCCTGATCTCACTAATGCTTTGGAGCTGAATGAGCACAAATTCCCACAGCTATGCTAAATCTAGTGAAAAGCCTTTCCACAAGAGTGGAAGACAGCAAGTCTGGAATGGGATGTTCAAAAAGCACATATGGATACAATGCTTAGGAGTCCACAAACCTTTGCCCATATATTGTAAATGAAACTTAATACTATATGGTTATGAATAAAAACACGGCTATCATGTCTAACAGCTTTGCACGTAATGCTGCTATTTTATTGCATTAGGCATAAATGCATCCTATGAAAAGCCAAATGCATTAAACAGAATTTCATTTTGCTTTAACCAGTTCAGGAAAACATTCTTAAGGTCACAACAAAAGACAGTCAATATTTAACTGTGTGTCCTGCTCAGAGCAAATCAATTCATATTTTATTTAATTTCTGAGGCCCAAATCTGATGGTAGATACATTTGGCTTACATTTGAACAGGATCAGCATAACCTATCAATAAATGAAGTCATGCAATTCTCCACAGCATATGCATATACTCATAATATATCTTTACAAGCCACATAACTTGACTGCCATTATGTCTGTATTTAAGCTACTTAAATAGGCCAAATGCAACCTAATCCCCATCTGCAGGATGTCTGCTCTCCTAACCCTTCATTACCCCTCTCCCCTAATAACAGTGATCCTACACACAGGCACCCTACAATCTACAGCTGGAAGATCGACACACACTGAGTGAGACAGCGATGGGACGGAAAGGTGTGCCAGGGCTGAGGAAAATGTAAGCACGATGCTGTTTCGGTTTATACCAGTCAGACATATCACCATCTGATCCAGGCTCTATAATGTCTAGAAGGCAAAGGAAGGTCAAAGTATTTGTTTTAGCCACACGAGTCTTTTGGTTTGAATTGTATGTAATTTCAATAATACATTTAAACCAATGCACTTTGAAGCTGAGTTCATCTGTTATTCCATGAATCTGTTATAGTGTCCTGTTTAAGAGCATACCTAGCATAAGAATAAGAATGGAAATGCCAGCATGTTATTCATTCCTTAGGATTAGGGGTCCAATCACTTCTGGCTAGGTGCCTGTTTTAGTTAAGAATTCCTTTCTCTTCTTCATTGAATGCAACACTAAAATACACAGGACAGCAGAGACAATAAGATTTTGCAGGAAGGGGCAGTATCCCCCTGCCTCACATTGAAGTAAGTGGCCTACATATGCCTGATGGTGATGCTGTAGTGCAGGTTGCTTATTGGCACTTTGTTTATAGCTCTGCATACATGTATTTTTTTCTAAACTGAATAATATCCAAGAGATAATTAAGACCAACTCGATTTTTCCCATTTTAATGACAAAATGTTAGATTTCCTTTTAGCTTACTAATTACATATGTGTAGTAGACAGTATTTACCAAATAAAAAAATATCTTGTACAGTGTAAAAGTCATCAGTATTGAATTAACACCTACAGTTTTTATATATTCCAATTTCAATATATAGGTGTTAATTCAACACTGCAGGTGTTAATTCAAGACTGTGTAGAACTTCACCGTATATTGTCATGCATAAATATAATGTGATTAAATTACAGCATAATGTTTGAATATAAATTCCACTTATTATATATAATATATTATTATCATATTTGTATACTATTGTTCTTCTTATTATTATTATTCATATTATTATTATATAAATTTATTATAACATTTAAATAACTGTTTGAAAAAAATGTTTCTCTGATAAAGTTTTGCACTCCTAAAACTCCTAAATATTGGCATAAAATCATAAATTGAAACAAATGAACAAACAAATAAAGGTTTTTGGTGCATACATTAGTCTGTGCTTCATATAATTTATTTGGCTTTCGTTAGTTTATTTATTTGTTTGTCACTTTTGTGTCAAGGGTTTGCAAAAACACTTTTCAGAAGTACCTCAAAATCAGAATCTGAGGACTTCTAAAGTAAATTATGCCAAAAGGTGCTAACTTTTTCAAAACATATCTATAACTTGTCAGCCAATCAGTGTGAGTGAGATTTGTCTGTCAGGGATTTACTTACTGTGACCAGAATTCAAGCATTTGTACATCTGAAGATTAAATTAACCTTGGGGTACCTATAATATCTGACAATTTGGTCAGGATATGTAGTTGTTGTTTTTTTCTTGACTCCATCTGAACTTGAGTTGTAATATGCTCTAGTGTAATGCCAACCCCAAGGTTCTGCCCTGTCACCCTTCAGTCTTTCAGCACCTATCAGTCATCACAGAATCTCTTTTTCTTTCTGTCCCTCACCTTCCTCTAGAGTATTTCAGAACAGACAGTCCCATGCTTTATCCATGAAAAACAACCAGTGCTAGCACGCATATACCAAGTCTGAGTGCAAAAGATTTTTTTTTGTTTCGATTCAGTGTTAATATCTCTGATTTGCTGAAATTGGCTTTGTCTGGCACCGGGCCTTTCATGCTCCTGTATACCAAAGAAAATATTTTCTTTCATGTTAATGCTATGAAAACATCCTTGGTAGGCTGAGAGGCCCAGACCGCAGCACTGGGAGGAGGAAGCTGGCTGAGAGAAACACACAATTCATGATGAGGTCTTGGGGAGTAGAGATGGCTGTAGCAATAGGGGGGGCTCCTCTCTGATGTCAACATCCCTTCACTCTCAACAAAAGCACCCTTCATTCTCTGATGGACTGCTTCTCGGCTTTCTGTCTGCTCAGTATGGCGCACACCTCCAGTTTACTCAGCTGTCTGTCATATGTTTCAGTTCATAGCGTGCACAGATCCGCACAGGCAGTGTTTATTGAGTTGTACAGATGTTAGGTGTTTGTTTGGCTTGTTAAGGTCCAGTATATGAGGTGGCCGTGTTAACGCCAGAGGGGGGGAAGGGGTGGTCCAGTAATGAGAATGGTCATCAATAATCAGTCATTGACAGTAAAATCAACTAAGTGAACATGATAATCACATGTAAGAGTCATGATTTCTGTAGCGGTTCATTTTAAACATTGGCGAGGTTAATTATCGGTGCTGATTTTACTGTGTGATCCCCAAACCACACAGGCTGCACAACTCCCTAATTTAATGGGATGTCGAATGTTTTAAAACATGCCACCCACAGCTGTGCAATTTGACCGGGGTTAAATCAGGCTCACGAGGAGAACACTCAGGAGGAGTGGATGGGCAGGATCATCCATTTTTATGCCAAGTTTGACCAGGCGGAGCGATTTAAGGGTCTCCTGTGCACTGCCTCCACACTACACTTCACTCAGAATGAAGTGCAACTTTCCACCCAATGGAGAAACAAAGCCTAGCTCAGTAGGACTGCAGTACAGGGAGGGAGATTAGCAAGACCAGTGGTTTCAACTAAATCCCATTTGACTGAAGCAACTCTCATATGTCTGGACCATTTGAATGAAGAGCTTGTTAGCCAGTACAGGCCCCACCACAGAGCCGATTCACACACCGTCGATCGGGTGTCAAACTCGCAAGCATTCGAGGTCTAAACCTCAACACTTTTTAATCAATGAGATCCTGTTGTTAGAATTGAGTCTAAGTGGTCCATATCACTGCTGAGATAAACATCAGAGTGCTATGCGAAAATATTGACTTACCGTAACTGAGATTTCTGTATTTTTTGGCCAAAGTGACCCAAAGAATGATAAGTGGTATCCGATATCTGAGATAGATGAGGAATAATACAGATCTGTAGAAATTGCTTTATTTAGGCATGGAGGCATGATTCCGAGAACAAAAAATGGCCTTCAAATGCCCTCAGAAATGATAGCTTGTTATGATATTGGATTAGGGTTAAACCCACTGAAACGTTTAGGGTTGAGAAATGCATTACTTCACATGTTTTTGTCAATAATAAGAACAATGTGGTGCAAACTATAACACAAAGAAGAACAGGTAGGGATCTGCATTCATGATTTATGATTCATGTCCTCATTCATTGTGCTCATGCCATGTTTCCACCAACTCTTCAATTAAAAAGAGAAACCCACTAATCATACAGTTCTGTCATTTCTGTGTTTGTGTCATTTTAGCTTTGGACAGTTTATGAGTGAGTTTATGTAGACTTCACATGCTACCAGAATTATAGTAAATACCCTTGCTGACTGGGAAGTCAAAAATGAACGCATGAATGAAGTCATGATTTTGAGTGGGAAATTCAGAGATAATTTGGATACCTGAGTTCCGAGTTGGGGTGTTCAACCTTTCAACATGGCAGAGGACAGGTTCAGTCATGAATGGTATATGATTCTTTATTTTTAACATTGCAACTATTGTTGCGTACATAATTTTAATCTGTAATCTATATGCATATATCTATATGGGGCAAGGGTGACTCAGTGGGTAAGGTGTTGGATTATTGATTAGAAGGTCAGGGATTCAAGCTGCCACTGTTGGGCCCCTGAGCAAGGCCCTTAACCCTCAACTGCTCAGTTGTATAAACAAGATAAATGTAAGTCACTCTGGATAAGGGTGTCTGCCAAATGCCACAATTGTAAATGTATTTCCTCATTTTGGGCAGTGTAGCTCAGTGAGTAAGATGTTGGACTACTGAGGGGATGGTTGTGAGTTCAAATCCCAGCACAGCCTCTATTGGGCCCTTAAGCCTCAACTGCAGTTGTGTAAATGAGATAAAAATGTAAGTCGCTCTGGATAAGGGCGCCTGCCAAATGCCATAAATGTAAATGCACTGAGCTTATAGATGTAGACAATGATATTTATCATTCTGTCAATAGCAAATAGACTAGTATTTCCCCAAAGAAGCCGGTGAGAATGAACCTTGCATTCATCAGTTTTTACTCGCCCCAATAACGTAATTCAGACTTCCCAAGTGGGATGCAGCATCTTCCAACTAGCACATGAAGGCAGCATTACTCAATCTCATTTTTCTTTCCTCAAAAGGCATTCTTGGGGGAAAAACGTATGCTAGCCATGACTATGTTCGTTGACATGTTTGTCACTGATAAAAGGCTGCATATCTGGGTTGGAACGGAATCAGGCTGATTCTTGTGTTTTTCTTACAATTTTTGTGTATTTTTCTTACTATGACGTGCTACTATCCAACACAATCTGCCTTAAAGCATTCAGCAACTAATCTGACGTGAAACCGAAACTTGACATAAATGTCCTTTTTTATCTTTGAAACACAAGGGAGCTTAGTCTTGCCAGCCACACCTGATACTTAGTACATCAACATGTTGTGCTAACAGTTACTTCTTTTCTTCTTCTAGGCATCTTTTCCATGACATCAATGACTCATTGTGAGCAGTCGTGGTATATACAGGAGCCTGTGTGTCTATATGGGTCTAATAATGCCTTTAAGCACATATCTATTATGTACCTCAAGCCACATGTGCCAAGTATGTGATACGCATCTAATCTAAAACGTCTGATATCAATCATATTTTGCTTCCACCCCCCAATATTTGAAACGCATGCTATCTTTTACAATGTCTGCTGACAACCTGAATGCAGCCACATGTTGTCACAGGATGGAGGGGTGATTCTGAATGTCTGTCATGTGCATGTTGGTCTATTTTGATACCTGTCGTTAAAAAAATTATATATTTTTTTATTTATTAAATAATGAACATGTGAAAAGTCGTAAAAAGTTAGGATTGTTCCAGCGACTTATCATTCACCTTTTACCAATTTACTCAGCAGCTTTAGCTTAATTACAGTTAAAAATACCGCAGACAAAATTCAAAGGTCATTATTCCCTAGTGAAAGGCAATTGTTTAATGGGAGCCTTGAGGATCATGTCATTTGTTCCTGCTTTTAACATTTAAGCTCCCATGTTCCTGCGTTTAACATTTAAGACCTAACATTTCAACATGATTTAATATGTCATTCAACTTGCAGACTGACTAAATGTGATACTTCCTGGAGCTAAAGCTTTCTTTTGTCTTATATTTTTCTGTTAAGGCATGTATCCTGTTCTTTGTCTCATTTCTATGTGCATCTTTTCTGTCCTAAACACCCTGTACATCTAAAGAACTAAATAATACTAATAAGTAAACATAGTATGTATGTCATATGGGCATCTTAGAAAGATTCTGTTTGATTACTGAATGTATTTTTAAATGCATGGTCAGTGTGTGTGTGTGTGTATATATATGTGTGTAAGACAGTGAATCCAGGTGTGTTTGTCTTCACTCATGCATCAAGCTCTCAACTAAAGGGAGTTTTCCCTGGACCCTGAGGGGTTAAAAGAATGTCCAACATACACATATATGACATGTTTAAGTACATGACATGAATGCTGAGATCCCTAATGCTGACCTGCCGAGTCCGAAAAGCAGCTGGTGAAGAAGGTAAAGAAATTGATGACATCTTTCCAGAACATTCCTCCTCCAAAGATTGATAAAACCAACTAATGGCCTAACAATTGTGTTTAAATAAAAAATATATATTGCTGTCAAAAGAATAAGCCTTCACTGAATATATTTTCTGCTGAGGATCTGGCAGTGTGCCTGAGGAGAACAGAAGCTTTTTGGGGGGTGGCTTTGGCTGTGGCAGTGTATATCAGTGCCATGAAAGGGGTGTAATCAGCAGCAATGCTAAATGTTCTGCTGACAAAGCAAATTGAAAATTGGCCTTTTCAGCAGCATGGAGTTAATAATGCAGCTGCCTTTGCAAATCAGTGCCGTCTTAAAGAGATTAAAGGGATGAGCACCAAATGAGATGAGAGCTGGCTTTTTTGAATGGCACGATTGTACCCTATGTTACAATAACAAGCAGGTTGTGCCAGACATTTTTTTTAATTAAAATCTCAAAGTGTGACCACTGCTGATGGCATTGGATTACACAACATGTATGAAACAGATGCAAACCAAGTAGTGACAATGGTGAAAATAAGCAGAATGTTAATAGACAGAAAAAAATATGCTTAATACTCCAAGCTTACTTTGTGTTCCGCATTTTCTGCTTGGCTTGATAGTTTAAGTTTGAGAAGGCTGAGAATTGAAAAGTGGTGCACCTTTCGTCATGACAATGACCCAAAGAAGGCATACAGTACCTGGAGGACAGGACAGTCCTTATGATTTCAAATGACTTTGAATATGTTGGAATACAGTCCAGACTAAACACATTTTTACATTTACAGCATTTGGCAGGCACCCTTATCCAGAGCAACTTACATTTATCTAATTTACACAGCTGAGCTGTTGAGGGTTAATGGCCTTGCTCAAGGGCCCAGCAGTGGCCACTTAGTGGTGAGATTTGATCTCATGACCTCCTGTCAGTAGTCCAGTGTCTTAACCACTAACCTACACTGTCACCACAAACCTTATTGATAACTTGCACAGGATAGTTTATCCATCAATGTGAAATTAGATTGAGCTTGAACAGTTCTGGGACAACTATATACAAACACACTGTATACATACTGAAAGGTTTGATGGCATGGTGAAAGATATGCTTCCAAAAAGTATTAACTTGCTGGGTGTTCATTCATGTAAATCACTTTGACCATAATCTAAGATTATTTAAATTGTATTATTGGGGATATGCTCTTATCTAGATTTATCCAACATACTACATTTAATCTAAAACCCTTAATGAAAAACCTTGAATTGTTTCATTGAGGGGACCATTTAGAACCCTATAACAGAAAGTTACTCGTTCAGAGAATATTCCAAGGAGAAACTATTTTTTTGAGAGTATAATGCACCTTTGTCTATCCTGTGCTTCATAGAACTCCCTTTAGTTTTCATGAAAACTGAGGGAAAATGGGTTTTTCCCAAGAATTGTGAACGTTTTGAAAACAGGGTTGACTTTATGCCCATTTTAAATGCTTGGAGGGTGCCAGATGTTACTCTTTGTAGTTTTCCCATTAAGACCTCAGACCACATACCAAGTCCAGAACCATTTGGCAGAAAAGCCCAGTTGTCGTGATGATTCCATGTAGAATATTTTTAAACACCTATCACGGCATGTGTGTGGCCACATGAAAGAAACTGTCAGTCACTAGTCTTGGGTGTTTTTGACTTCCTCCTTGAATCACTGAAATGAAAATAGCTCTGCACATTAGCAGACCTTGGGCCATGCTGGAATATGACTTCATGAAGTGACAGCTCAATAGTAAGTGGCACATAAGTGTTCACAATCTGTCAGTTATAATTAGACTAAGACTTAGAATATGGTGACATTAACCTGAACTGGGCCACAAAGAGACGGGAAACTAAATGTGAAATTTTGACATGTAAAATTGTTTGGCCATGTTGTCCAAACTGCACTGAATTTAGTTGTTAATGTGTATGAAATATACAATAGCTTTGTTCTGGCACTAACCAATGACAAGCTGTCATGACATATGTCACCCACGTTTCAATCGGCTCACCGTTTCCGTGTATTCTTCCCCTTCAGGGAACCTTTAAGGTCTTATAGAGAAATCACACACCACACACCAGTTTCAAGTAAAACCTATTTAGGACATTAAACTGTTAACCATCTGAAGCATTTAAGGAATCTTGTGAGGACCTGTTTCATGCTGAAAGTTATTTAATTACTTCATTGGCACTTATTTGATCCAATGATGACTCATGAAGGTGCTTAGCTATGTGTGACTCACTGTGTGAGCCTTTAATGCCATATTTAAGTCGATTTTTTATGATGCCTAACAAGAATTATTTACTAACAAGATTTGCTTTTTCAAAAATCCTCACACAGTCAGCATAGCTTTATGTAAATGCATGTTTATTGTTTTGCTACATTCGTCTTTAAAATCCTAGCACTCCTTTTTTTCTACAACAGGCAAAAGTGTCTAAACAGTTCTGCAAACTGTAACCCTGGATAAGTGAGCAGAACTCAAAATAATTAAGGTAATCGGTCACCTTAATATTCTGAACTTTAGAGTCTGAGTTTTAGAGTCAGTGACATACATATATTTTAATTCTGCAGTATTTAAATCATTGAAAAAGTTTATATCATCCTGAATATTTTCAGATAATACAACTCAAAGCATTTTTCATAACTAAATGTCATTAAGTCATTTCTAATTAAACTTTTGAAGAAATTAAAACAAAATTACAAGTGACTACTAAATTATTTTATAGGAACTGATTGCATTAATTGAATTGAATACTACTATTTCAAAAGATATCATGAATGGACAAAAAGCTGTTTACTCAGAGTAAAGTTAAGCTGCTTACCTTCAGTGCCTTACCAAACACTCAGCTGATGATTGTGCTACACTGAACATCAATATCAAAGATCAGTAATTAGCAGACACATCTAAAGCCATTGCCTACAAAAGCACCAGAATCACCATTACAAGGGACTGCATTGTTTATGTTTATTTATACCTGTCTAATCAGAAACTGAGCACAGACTGACCACAATTAACAGTTCAATTCTATATTAGTAATACAGACTGGCTGGGTAAACTGTAATACTCAAGATAATCATGGGTAATATGATAAATACTGGTAAAGTGCATTCAAGTCAATCCTTCAACATGAAAATAACCTGTTAAAACCCAAAATGATCTTTATTTAAAGATAACTACTGGAAAATAAAAAAAAGATGTAATAAATGAACACTGGTAAAACAGCTAAGACTGCTATGAAGCTCCGCCCATCCAATTACTTCAATTACTTCAATTACTGAATTACTGTTCAGCTCTTATAACTTAAAGCTGCAAACAGAACTCTACTAAATCCAAACTAAACAGTTTCATAAGCTTAAAAGAGTTTTTCTTTTAATTATTAAACACACAAGTAGAGAATTGTTGACTGTGTTTTATGTTTTCTTTAATCTAATTTATTCACTTCGGCATTGGGATTTACACTGCAGCACAGTTTATGCAAATTCAAGTTCAAAACCAAACAGACAGGAAGCTTGAGGTTAAATAAATAACATTAGCTAAGTATGAAACAGCATACTGAACTTAATGAGAACACTAAAGGGCACAGTGTATGTTCTGGATCAGAGTAGTACCAACAGTACCTTGTGCTTAAGAACGTTATATCACAGATCCTGCATACAGAGTACCTAGTTCAAAGTTCATGGCCAACACAAACCCAGCACTCCCAAGCTTCCACTGCTGGGCCCCTAACTCTCTCTGCTCCAGGGGTTGAGCCTGTGCTCTGACACCAGCTTCCCTACAAGCTGGGATATGTGAAGAAAGAATTTCACTGTGTTGTAATGTATATGCAATAAAATTCTTGTAATTTCATCTTTAGAAGGCTTGAGCCTAGAAGAAACAATTTGGAGACAAAATATATTTGTCAGATGGCAGAAACAGGCACACATGCAGGTGATTTTTCTTTAAAGCAGGTAAACAATCCAAGAAATGAAGCACATCCTGGTCAGAAACAGGCAAAGATTTAGGCGATCAACGATCCACATAGAAGAAGCAAAACCAGAAATTGTTAAACAAGGTAGCAAAACAAAGTGAAAACCAGACTAGCAAGAAAAACAACAAAGGTAAATCAGGAAGAACACACTGAACATTCCTTTGTAACTGGCCGAATGTCCTGTGCCTGTTTATATGCAGTGGGTGTGGGTGTAACAGGTATGCATGATAAGAAATCAGGTCACTGAGTGTGTCTGAGTGAGAGTTAGTGATGGGAATCAACGTCAATGGCAGCCATGTTTGTAGAGTTCGGCACTGAATCTGGCACTGTGATGACCTTAGTACATTATTTACTGTAACTATTTAGAAGAGATGGAACCCTAACTATGAAGTTTTTTTTTTCCATTAGGTTATAATTTCTGGCCCATCATTCAGTTATATTTTTCAATTCATTATTTCCTTCAATTACTGACAGTTCCTTTCTTGTAATTGAACATTACTAAAACGTTTCCTGTAATCAAGTATAACAACAAAAATGAACTAAGGAAGAAAAATCAATACATGTCACCAATACATATTACATTGTGCACATATCATAATGACACCAGTCATTAGTGTTTTTGCTAAAAGTAGTGCAGTAGTGCTCTGTGGCATGGTGGCACAACACATAGCACTAAAACCTTATCGCTCCAGGGCCCTGGATTTGATCCTCAGCTTGGGTTCCTGTTTGTGTAAAGTTCATGTTCTCATGTGGGTTTCACCCAGGTGTTCCAGTTTCCTCTAAAAAAAAAGCACAGTAGAAGGGTTTTGCTATTCTAAATGGCTCCTGATGGTGAATGTGTGAATATTATATTAACAAAGGCACACACAGGTAAGCAGTCTTTGTGTAAATGTAGTATATTATGTAATACAGTATTCTTAATATATTCAGTGTTATCATTTTGGACATATTGAACATCATGATCCACTAACCTAGCCTTTTTTCAGAAACTACTTTTTTTATAAAAGAGTCTAAATTGATTTGTAGCACTTAATGTTTTTATAGCACAATATGTCGCATAAGTATGACATATTAGTCCATGTGTTTGCTCTATAACGAGCTCCGAGCTTGGACGAAAATGCTTTATAAATAATTTAGGTTAACATGACTTCATCAGTAAAGTGCATGTGGTGCTTTGGGTCTGAATCTGTGTGTGTGTGTGTGTGTGGATGCATTAGCATGATGATGAATACAGATGAGAGAGACAGAGCTACATATGGTGGAATGGTTTTGAGGAACTTACACAGCTCCAGTGATTTGTCCAGTGATCTGGCCATTATATCACACCAGAGCCCCATCACTTTTACAGATGGATGTTATGTGGCTTATTAAATAAGACTGATTCCCTCTGGTGCTGTATATTCCGTCTCCTATATTCAGGTAACTAAAGGGATTGTAAAAATGAAAAAGAAACACCAATGTGAGAAAAAATATGTCTCTAAGTCTGGGAGAAAGACTGACATTACAGTCAGACCCTGATGTAAGGAGTGTTAAGTGGACAAATTGTGCATGTTTAGTGGGTGTGTTAAGGGTAATTTACAAGTGTATGAAGGAAGTCATGTGGAATGCTGGGGGATGGAAGCAGTATGTAAATTAGTTTTTTTGTGTGTGCTAATTTCCCTTAAATGTTTGTGAGATGTTTCTGAACTCCGACACAAGCAGAGGATTTCAGCAGAACAGACCCGAGATTACAGAAATGAAAAGCCGTGAGATGCTTTACAAATATTCAAAATCACGATATGAACAATAAAAGGGTTTACTGACTGTGCTGCACTGATCAAGTTATTATTTTGAAAAATTCAGACATAGTTTTTACAAACTGACTCATTGTTCAGACTTAATGGCACTATTTCATTTCCCAGTGTTTTGGACCAAAATGCAAACACTAACACACATTTTGCAAAACACCAGCAATGAATTCAATGAAATCATCATGATAAACAATCAGCTTTAAAACTCCGTATCGACCCAATTTAGTCTAACTAGCTGAGTACATAAAGACTTTTTAGTGCACCAGGTCTTACGTTCAACATTATACTGTACATATCATATTCTACTCAGTATCTCAGTATCTCATTGACTGTGCCCTCTGTCTAATTACTGGTGTGTATAGTCATTCATTCATCTTCAGTTTTCTGGTCAGGGTTGAGGTAGATCTGGATCTCAATAATACTAGGTGCAAGGATAAGGATAAAGGATGAGAAATTACTTAAGTATAAATAAATAAAGACACAAAAACAAAAAAAATAGTTTAATATATAAATAAATGAAAATATTTCATTATGAAAATAAAATAAAAGTCTTGAACTGATTTCTGCATTTCTATACAACAACGTACATTTGGACTATTCATATATTTCTTATATTTCTGTATTTATTTTTGTATTTATTTTTGTATTTATTTCTGTATTTATTTCTGTACTTATTTCTGTATTTATTTATTTATTTTTTATTAAGAGTTTTATCTTCTACATTTATATTATTTCTGTATTTATTAATTTTTTTCATTTATCTATTTATTTATTTCCATTTTCTACACATTTTTATTTCTGTATTTCTATGGCCTTATGCTAATTGGGTGCCTGGTCCTAAAGTCACTCTAAGGCAGGATTGGTTAAAGCAATAGGAACATTTCTGCTCTACTACCTTGGCCTACAGTGGCATTCATTCATTTTATGTAGTCCTGTATTAATGTAATTTTTTGAGCCATTGCTAATGATTTAAGATCATTGGAAATGATTTTGTGAAGCCATTGTGTAAAGTTAGCTTCAGTTATGTATAGTTATTAGGAATTGGTTGCTTCTGTCTGGTTCAAAAAGCTGACCAGTTTAGTGAGTTAGTGAGAAATGCATAAATAGACCAAATGTACATTGTTGTATGGAAATGTAGAAATAAATTTAAGACATTTATTTTCATATACCCTTTTTCATGACAAAAGTATATTTGTTAATTAATTAATTTATATTCTGTATTAAACTATTAATTTGTGCATTTATTTATTTATACATACGTCATTTCTTGTCCTTCTTACAAGGAGGGTATATACACCTACAGATAATTAAGCATAGTCAGTCACCCTACTGGCATTTTTTGGGAACATGGAGGAAACTAGAGAACCCAGAGGAAACCTACATGGTCATGATGTAAACATAAAGCAGTGGCATACAAGCTCAGGATCGTACCAGGGACCCTAGAGCTGTGAGCTGGCAATGCCTTTTCCCTATTTATCAATATTTACTAAAGGTTTTGGTCCACTGTTCCATTCCATACACTCTGACTACACTCTGCATGATGTCATAACCAATACGTCTGGGATAGAAATAAGGTGAATGGTGTGTCTGAAACACTCATTAGCAATAATGACCTCACACTTTTTATGGCTTTGTGGCTATCAGGTTTAATCACCACATCCTGCTCTTGTTTTAAGGCTAACTTTGATCTATTTAGCATTACACTCAACAGAAATCTACTACCATCTGGATTTAACCAAACCAGGCCATGCAACAGTGAATGTCAATGCCCAAGCCTGTCAGTTATAAAGAAATGTTATGTTTCATGATTGTATGTACAAGTTTTGCTTGTTGAATGAGAAAGAAAAGGTTCTTTGATGAACAGCTACAAGTAGTCTATTGTTTTAGAGAGCAAAAAAAATCAAGCCTGCCCTTTGAACAAAGCAAAGCAGAGCAAAAAATAGCAGTGCAGAATGGAAACCATCAGCCGTGAGCTACGCTTCGGTGCTTTACGAGACACACAGTTGCTCAGTAAGGTCAAGAAAACCAGCGGCTGAAGCTTTCAATTCATTTCCATTTCACAGGGCCAAACCCACGGCCGTGGCGGCATTACCGCAAATTTAAAATGACATCGCAATGATTTAAGTGGCTACTCATTGTGTAAGATTATAAGAAAAAAAATCTGATCGTGGTTGGATTGTAGACTCGACAGGGCTTCTTCTGATGCATTGCAAGTGCTGTGAAAGAAATCAAGACCGAATTAGAGAGCGGTAAACTCTCAGGATGGAATGATGACTTTCCCTCATATCAGATGTTTCTGTCCATCGGAAATGATGGTACAATTATGAAGTAATGAGGTTCCTAAAATAAACATCAAACATCAGAACAGAAATGCCGACATGAAATGACAGGACAAGAACAACACAGGAAAGCTGGAGGGGCAAAGCAGTAAATGATATTCCTATCATATGCATATTTGATATATGTGTGTTTGGGTATTTGTATATTTACATCTTTTACATCTTTTACATCTCTATAGAAACCTATTTTCCTTACTGGGACCAGCAAAAGGTCCTCACATGGATAGGAAAATGAGATTTTTTTTTACCTCATGGGGACCCCATAAAGTACTGTAGTATCTGACAGTTTTGACCACGGGGGAAGGTCCCCAGGAAGTCAACTGTTTTTTTTCCAAAAACAACTGCAGTTCATACTTAAAAAAACTAAAAGTCTAAAACAAAAATGGCTTCCTATTTTCCCTTAAGGTTAAGGTAGAATTATATCAAAGGAAGGTCCTCACAAGGCAAGTAAAAAAAAAATTTATATGTGTGTGTGTGTGTGCGAGTGTGTAATTATTACAATAAGGAAATCAATGTAAAGTAACCCCAAAAAGCATCAAGCTAATTGTGGAATTTCTCCCAAGTCTGCAGTCCAGCTGTTATGCTATTTGTACTGGTTAGACTGGTGAGATTGAAACATTGACTTTACCCAAATGTTCAACAGGATCACCTGCAACACTGCTCAGCACATTTCCATAATAGAAACATTTGAAAAAATTCTGAGAGCAACCGCAAACCAGATATATGATGATTAGGAGTCCAGAACTTTAACATTATTCACAGAACACGCCTCCAGATTGATTTATCATTTAAAATTCATTCATGTACAGTGATCAATCATATTTTTAATTTAGGTTTGCATCCATATGACAATCTTTGGGAACTCATTCTCATTCACACAGATTCACAAAAAATGAGTGGAACATCTATGCCAGGCCAGGAGGTGGTGGTGTGGGATATAAATGTAAATAACTGTGTTCTGAGTGCAGCTGTGCCATCATCCTTTTCCAAAGGTACTGTATTCCCATGTCCACATGACAACACAATGGTGGCATTTTCATAAGATTCTCTTCTGGAACCAGATTTCAAACATGAAAAAATCATTTTGGCCCTAAAAATGCTATTGTTGTGTGGACATATGGCCAAAAAACAACATAACTTTGCCTCAAAACTGACCGTTGTCTTGTGGATGGCCCCTTAGCTAAGACAATCTACCTATTCACATGTTTTTGGGAGGTCAGAAGAAAGCAGAGAACCCACATGGAAAAACAAAACTGATGATTGAATGCAGGGACGCTGGACCAGTGAGGCAGCAAGTCCACCTGCTGCTCCACTGTAATAGTTTGGTTTGGTATGGTAGAGGGGGTGGGATGCAGGCTTGGGATAATCTTAAAACAGCTCTGTTTTGTATTTTCCCACTTTTAAAATGATCCTTCCATCTTTTGTTTTTCACTGCACTCCACACACACACCCACACAGGTCTGTCTCAGAGCTCTTGCTGTGTTCGTTCCTCCACTTTTTGTCCTTGTTGCCACTCACTGAAACGGAGCGCACATTAGACAAGTAATCATTTACAGCTGGGAATCCTTACCACTCATCTCTCCTGACTCCACCATACATTTACAGAATGGCGTTTGACCACAGCCCTGCTGCCACAGCCACACTGTGTATTGACAGTGAGGGGAGAATCTTTGAGCAGTACAGTGGCTCAGCATGCCGCACTGAAACCTCAGTGTCAGGGTCTCAGGTTCAGTCTTGAGCTCAGATTGCTGTCTGTTTGGAGTTTTGCTTGTTCTTTCCATGTCCCTGAGGGCTTTCTCTAGCTTTCCGTTCGGGCTCCTGTACCTTCCAAAAATATGCCTTTAGGTAGATTAGCTACTCTATATTGCTCACTAGGTGTGAATGAGTGTGTGAATGTGTGTGCATGATGCCCTTTGATAGACTGTTGTTGTAATCCAACATAAAAATAGAAATAGCACTTATTACCTTGTTTAACATGATTAAAGTTATTAGCTGATCAATATTCACTCTTCCATACAAAGCAATTGCTTCCAGTGAGATTCCAAGTAAACCACTGGTGAGTCAAATTTACAGAAATGATCACAATATGATTTCTAACCATCAATAACTGTCAAAACAGATTTTATATTTCCATACATTACTTTTCCAACAAAAAAATAAAATGTTGTGCAAAAACTGTTTTTTGTAAGCCAGTAACAAAAGCAACACATTACAAACACAATCCACTTTTCAGACAAAAAACATAATGAAGGGTTTTGCATGCAAATAAAGAAGTAAGTGTGACAGTCAAAGTCTCCAGAAGAGGTGTGGCAGATTCTCCAAGATGCTCAGTAAAACCTACCAGGTAATTGATGTACAGTACGATGTCTTAGGCAAATGCAAAGACTCCCTGTATAGAAAAGATGCCTTCAAAAATGTTTCTACATAAAATAAACCACTATAAAGTGCAGTAAACAGTAATAAACTAAAGGGAGTCCATATTTGGCGTGCCTTTTTCTTAAACAGTGTTCCCAGGTACAATGTGCACAGTTCTTTGGCTCTCTTTGAACAAAATGGTGAAAGAGTGTTCTCAGGTTTACTAGGCACTTTATTTGTATGTCATGTGCATAAAGGACTCCAGGCCAGACATGTGCTGTTATTTATGGCGGATATTTGTCTGTTCAGAAGGAGAGGATCAGCGATAACCTCTGGCACTTTCCACTGCCTGGTACAAAGATAATGAAAAAGCATCAGCAGACTTCTCAACCGCAATAAAAGAGTGAGCAATAATGAACACAAATATAACCAAGGGAAGCTTAATTTTATCTGTTCTTAAAGTTGTCTATTGTTTAATATGCCAGATAAAAAAATGATCATTATCACTCAAATGCATGGATGGACAGAGAGAGAGAGAGAGGGAGCGAAAGAGAGAGAGAGAGAGAAAGAGAGAGGCAAAGGTTGAGAGCGAGACTTGGCTGCCAACGCTCCATGACCTCGTGCTGCACTGGGCTTTCAGGGGTCAGGATTAGATATGATGACATAAGGATTATCCAGGGTCAAATGTCAGATGAGAGTTCTGCTGTGTTATGTTTCAGTGACCTTGAGTCCTAGTAAATGTTTGCATTTTGCAACTGAAGTCCATTTCACACTTTTGTTGCATAATGTTATCTGGATTAGACAGGTTTTTATTTTGAAGATCACTTGAAGGATAGCCATCAATGTGTTGTTTTAACCTGGCCATAACATGGTTTTAAATTTGCAAAATGCTCTTAAAACAAAGGTCTAAATGTGCTTTGCTATCCTGGCACTAGTTTGTTGGCTGGTACTGTATTTATGTTATTGCTCTGAAGGGTGAGAGGTTGTGTTCTGCTTTTAGGTCACTAGAGAACATTGATAATTCAGATACGCTGGAATTTAATAGGTGAAAAAAGGCAACAAGACATCAAACGCTGGACACAAAGTTCCAAAATGCAATTAAGCTACATGACACAGTTGCACCGAGTTACGGCAGAGACCCAACCACATAATGATGTATGAGATGACAGCACAATGGTGCTGATGGCAGTATTAGCATGAAGCTTTGAAACTTGATCTGTTTTAGCAAAGTGCACAGATGAGCAGATAAGAGAGCTAGGGACTAAAGGACTAAAGGGCTGCTGCATCGCTGTCTTTAGGGAGAGATAAAGCATTAGCTGAATCCCACTGGTCCCAGTATTAGCAAGCAGTCAAACAGCATTGAGAGGATTGTAGGGTAATGTTGATGAAAGAAGTATAAAAAAAATCAATCCAGAATCTATTATAAAATAAATTGTGGAAGCCATTTAAGATAAGTTAAATAAGCAAGTCTTTCAGGTAGATTGTAAATGTAATTACATTTTTATTCAGTGATTAATTTTATATTACATTTAATTTTGAGCTAATTTTTGGTAGCAAAGCTCAGTGAAATGTTTCAGTATTAGGTGCCAAAGTTAACAGGCACAAAGCCCCAGCCATTAGAACCCAATATCCGGAGCTCATGCCATGCTCAAAGCCTAGCTAATTTCCCCCCAGTTTTCCTTTGCTGGTTCCTTTGCTGCCCTTGAGCAGGACATAAAGAGGGACGTACTGTTCCGCATGTCTGGAAATTATTATGAAATTATTATGTACACCCTAACCATATCCGTATAGGCTGTCATATCCTTTACACGGCCTCTCCAAGGGCAACCCTCTGTAAACAGAGTGCTGGTGAGAGAGTGCTGGCGTGTCACTCTACTGATGGGCTAGTGTTTTAGCTCAGCCAGCCAACCCACACAAATATACCCACCCATCCACACACGCACACACACACACCAATGCTATTTACTCTCAAAAAAGTCACAGCAGTGCACAACTGCCAGAGTAGGATTAAACTCCAATATGACTTTTCAAAGCCAATCACTGTCAATGTGCAATCTGCCTACAGAAACACCCTCAACATTTTAAACTAAAAAAATATATATGGCATGACATCAGAAGCGCAGACAATAAAAAGCCAGAATAGTCTGTATACTGGCCCACTGACTTTTACTTATTTTTTTGTAGGCCTGGAAAAACCCTTCATATTATAATTTTTTGTACCATAAAATCTCTATAAAGTTTTTCTTTTTTAATCTCTATTTCAACCATTTAAAGTTTCCTAAAGTGACTCATGAGACTAATTTTAGTTAATTCCGCTGAAAGATGCCTACCTCTACAATTATAAAGCAATCTACTTAAAGAAAAACCAGCATTAATTACAAATTGGAAAGAATTCTAAGTTGGGGGATTACACTGATGTACCAGAAAAACTGGTATACCAGTTAATACTTGTTAGGTCCCCCACGGGATCTTGGAGGGAACATTCTCGAGGTAGTGCTGCATGCCTATTACGTGAAACTATTCTTGCCAGTTCGATGCTGGTGACATTCACTCAGAATCATTTTACGGCCACGTTGCTGTTGTAAGTTTAAGGTTTTGCCGGAATTCTTGTAGTCACGGTACATCTGTGAAATGCTCATACTTGAAAATCCAAACTTTGTTTCTACCTCCGAAATGCTATGACCCATCTCACAAAGTCCAACTATTAAACCATGTTGAAAATTGCAAATACAGTATAGCTTTATATACACACACTGGCAGATATCTACAGTATAGCTTTATATACACACACTGGCAGATATCTACAGTATAGCTTTATATACACACACTGGCAGACACAATCAATGACGTGCATAAGTAGCATTGCTGTGTGGCATTTCTGGTACTTCAGTGCACTTTGATTTTCAGCATCATCCAAATCAGTCTCTGTCTCATCTGTCTCACCTGAGGCAATCCTCATCACCAGAGAATCTCAGAAAGCTACAGGAAGTATCTAAAGATATATCATCATGTAGCCACACAGAAAGTGACAAACTCTGGACAGGACAGGAATTTATGCCTATTGGCAAAAAGCTATACTTTCCTGAAATCACACACACACTTCTTGTTTTCCATGTAACATTAATTAAACATTAACACCTCATGCATGTTTTAAATAGTATTGTCAGTCATTTTTTTAGCTTCTTGTTTTCCATGTAACTTCAAAATTACACCTCATGGCATTTAAACACGAGGCTTATCATGGTCTCTTCAGTCAACTGGTTTCTTCCTCTCAATATGAAGGACGTGTCTTTGGTAGTATCGGTCCTTCCAAGTCAGGTCCTTCAGAGGCTAGGCGAGACTTCTTCCTAGCAATCAGGAAACACATAATAATAAATAAATACAATTTCTTTGTATGTCCTCCCCGTGTCCACGTGGGTTTTACGGGTACTTCAGTTTCCTCCCACAGTCCAAAGACATGCACGTTAGGATGATTGGTGTCTCTAAAGTGGCCCTAGTGTGTGAGTGTGTGCATGAGTGAATGAAATTAAATGAATTTGAAATGAAATGAATGAATTTCTTTGTAAAAGATCACCCACGTCAAAGCTTTTCTTTATTTCTTTAAGGTTCGGTATCCGTTCCCTTTTCTTTTCAGCACCATATTTTGTACAGTAACATAACATGTTCTACAGTTTCTTCTTGCTCACAAAAGTCACACCCTCTTGCATTATGTTTTCCTAGTTTGAATAATGTACTCTTTAATCCTGTATGACCCACCTTCAATTCAGTGCTACAGTTCAAAGTATGTGCACGTAGGACTGTGGGAAATTTATGAACACTTAGGGAGACGTTCTGGCATCCTCGAAAATCCTCTGAATGAAGGATGTGGTCCTTGCTAAACTTCGAAGTATCCTAGATATCGGAACAGTCCTTCGGCACCAATCGATGAGTCAGTGATGTAGCATCCTAGAAACGCAGCCGTTAAGGATACTTTCTTGATATTAGGATACAGGGAATGAGTCATTTTTTTAGGTTGTCAGATCCACCAGGGATATTTCACCACCAGAGGGCACTCTTGCCTGAATTCTAAATTACACTTATTCAGTTATCACACTCTTTTAATTTTTTCAAAGTATATAAAGCACAGCCTTGCCAGTATTGCTCAACTGTGTAATTAATTTATTTGCAACCAATAGACCGAGGTGTAAATATAATGTGAATTTGTGTGTAAACATCTGTAAAGCAATCATCTATGTGACATGAAAAGTAAAACAAAGATGTAGGTACGATTAAAGGTAACTCTGTGAACCTTGGTTAATGTATTTATGCCCATAACATTCCCACAGTAAAGCCTGTGAAACTTTAAATGGTATTCGAGTAAGAATGTGAAGATTGTGAAAAGCATGTCAGAGTTCACACAGGTGTATACCTCAGCTCTTCACCCATGCCACAAAAACAATCACTCACCAGCAATGAGATGAGTCTCTCCCTCTGTCTGTCTGGGTGTGCATCAGTGAACCCTGCAATCCTCAGTGATTAACAGTCATCTCTTTGCCTCATTGAGCTTCCCCACACCCATATCACTGGACAAGAGGGCCTGATCTCTGAACCTGGATGCAGCACTCGGAGTGTAAATCACCCAGACTGGGTGTCTGCAGATGTTCAGCACATGCCTGTGCAGCATAGTTCTGAATTTCTGGACTCTTACAAGAACACATTCTCAACCAGACACAAGGGATCTTCAAAATAGTCTCAAATAACCGATTGCATAACTTTGAATTAGATCATTACTATTGCTTGCATCTGTTACCACTTCTCCTGCCTTCATTACTACAAAACGCAGCATATCTCTGGTAACACTTAATGAAGGGTCATATTAAAGATGAAGTCATTCCTAATAAGTGTACAGGGTGGGCCATCTATATGGATACACCTACTCGATATGGATAGACCGTCGTGGGCCAGTTGAATGGCCATCAAGGTCTCCCGATATGACCCCCTTAGACT
>JAOVYV010000031.1:6078417-6112555 GCA_025674545.1 Hassar affinis
CTGTCTAGGGTTGGTTCCTGCCCTTGCGCTCAGAGTTGCCGGCTGGGCACCGGCTCCCCCGTGACCCCGTAACTGGGCATAAGCGGTACAGAAAATGACTGACTGACTGATTTATTTTATTTTATGTTTTGCATTTATTTTATTTTATGTTTTACATGTATTTTATTTTATTTTATTTTATGTGTTGCATTTATTTTATTTTATTTTATTTGAATATTCCTCCTATTCTGAAAAGTAATCTTTTTGTAGCCACCCATCACTTCCTATTTACAGCCTATTTAAAGTCTATTCAAACTAACTGCAAAGTCATGCCCACATCTGCATGTGTACAAACTCTGAGCTTTATATGTAATAATTATTATCTCTATGTTCCTGACTAGTCGGGACTGATCAGTAATTGCTGTTTTGACTTTTTCCTATTTCAACACAGATTTTTCATTTTGTTTGTTTTGTTAATAAACATCCTGCACATGGATCCTCACACCTCCCCCCTCCTATTTATAACACAAGAGCACAGACCTTTCTTTGCACCTCCAGATAAGGACATCTGGATTATGATTTGTTAAGTGATATAATTTCAGACTTAAAAACATTTGAACCATCAGCTAACATTCATATGAGATCACGTGAAACAGCACACAGAGAAGTAACCCAAGCTGGAATCTAGTTTTGAACTCTAGTTGAATTAAATCATGTGTCTAGCCTATTTGCACTGAAGGTGAGTAATATTAGCTGTTGTACACACAAAAAGTCTGTGATGGATTTATCCATTTTGACATTAAGTTTACGGATTTAAAAATACTGCACCACTTGATTTCAAATGTCACATTCCCTCTTGCTCTATTCTACCCCGTCAATGCAGGTGTTTTCAAATCTTACTACACAAATAGCAACTGAGCACTGAAAGGGAAAAAATGGCTTCTGCCCAGTTAAATTAGCAATGCACTGCTGTTATAGCAACACTTCCATTTAAAGGAAATCCAAGCTCCTTGTGTAACCTTTTGTAAGGTTGACTCTGGACACGTTCTACAGAGCTCTTTCATTCACTGTTTATATTCCCCTCCTGCAGACTAGCAGTACTGTGTAGCAGCACATTCACAGTTTCAGGCCAGGTTAAACAAGCTGTGATCACCAGCTGGGAGTACCTCTTAGCGGTGGGGAAGTATCGGGAACACTGCGAGCCATCCCAGGCACAGTAAGGGTCTCGTGCTAGACAGCATTCAGCACAGGCGTTGCCATAAACGTCACAGCGGTGCAGCGGCATCTGGGAAATGCCGATATTGGAGCCTACATAGAGCTGTTGCTGTAGAGAGACAGTTCAATTTCTCAGAGTTTGTGTGTGTGTTTTTATATACAGTACTATGCAAAAGTCTCAGAAACCCTAAGATTTTATATATAGATTTTATATAGACAGTCAAAGTCTCCAGAAGAGCTGTGGCAGATTCTCCAAGATGCTCAGTAAAACTTACCAGCTAATTACTGTACAGAATTATGCACAATTATTTTTTTGCATGCAAAACTCAGCAGCCTTCATTATGTTTTTTATGTGAAAAGTACTCTGTTATGTAATGTGTTGCTTCCTTTACTGACATCCAAAACTTTTGTGTAACATTTACATATTGTATTGGAAAAGTATTGTTTGGAAATATTTGTACTGACTCAATAATGCAGAACTAAAAACATCAATAACAAAAGTGGTACCTAAAAACAATAGGGTGCCACAGTACTGTACATAGACATACATATAAATATACTGTATTCACCCTACAGGAAATATTTTGAATATTCCACAAGTCACATGTTCAACAGGAAGTGGCATAATCTGAATTTCCTGAAGATCTTATAAAGAAGGAAAGTAAATTATCTTATTTTCAGCTATTTAAATACAAATCATAGACTGAAACTAATTAACTAGTTTTAAAACTCATCTTTAAATAAATCATTACATGGCATTAGCATGCATAATTATATATATTTATTTATTTATATAATTATGTTTAACATATTACTTTCAGCGCTGTTACTAAGCCTCTGTCAGCAAAGAAACCTTGTAAAAAAAATCTAATTGTTGCCATGAGTACAGAGTTATGGTGAGTATGTTTGTGGCATATGGCATATCCAGCAATGCTCTGTCACTGCTGTCCACAGAGCTCTCGTGCAGCTTTGTGCCCAGATCTCCCGTTGGACTCATTCTGTCAACTTAACTTACTATTAGAAAGTACTTTCTTTACTGCTACATTTGCAGATTATGTTCTTAGGGCTTTTGAGCCATGACAAACGACTGATAAACCTTACCTGTTTGGTGGAAAGCTCCATAGCAGTTATAGCTGTTGGTTCCTGCAAGAAATAAAGCATTCACAAATAAGTACAGGAAATAAACAGACATCACACATACAATAGATCCCATGCTGTATAATCCAGGAATTGTTCATACCCTAAACACAGTCATCTCTTCCAGTAAAACTTCCTCAAGGTCATGCCAAGTGCCTCGTGGAATCGAGACCACTTTAAGAACTGTGCCAAGATCTGAAAGGATAATAAATAACCTATTAATAAGCACCATTTTATTAGATGTCATCAACAGATATCTGTGTATATGTAGATACTACATTTTTAAACTAGTGATGCTCATATGATACTGTCTCATATGATACTACAATTAAGTATTCTACATATACTACTATGTATATTGCTCATATGTGATATGACTATCATCAGGGATATAGTACTGCCTAAAAACGTGGCCGTTTTTCCACATTCCCATCTTCCACGTTCCAGTTCACCAAGCTTCTGATCACACACACCTGAGACTCATTATTACTCACACTATTTAAACAGTCTGTTTGGTTCATGTCTCTATGAAGTCTCCTTCAATGTTGTTCTTTGATGCATGTGTTTGCTCCTGTGTTTTTGACCCTTGCATGGTATTCTGACTTGGCGATTTGGGGATTTTCCTAGTTTTTGTTTTTGTAGATCATCTGGCCTGTGGACTGCCAGTTTTTAATAAAACTGATCTGCATTTGCATCCACTCCAGTCTCCCATGCATGACAACTATACTAGACTACGTTATACTATATTTATTTTTACTTTCTTCCCCCTTATCCTGGTTTCATTCTCTCTAATCGGTGTGTTAAAGATTCAGAATACATATCTTTATTTATTGCTATACTATACTATACTATACTATACTATACTATACTATACTATACCACATCACACTACATTATACTATACTATACTATTCTATGCTATACTATACTATACTATACTACACCACAACACACTATACTATACTATACTATACTATACTATACTATACTATACTATACCATGCTCCATCATGCTACACCATACTATACCATACCATAATATATTATTATACAATATATTTATTTATCTTATTACTTCACCATTCTGGTTTCATTTGGTCTTTTCAGTGGCTTAAATACTCAATATAACATACTGCATTGTACTCTTACAGTACTTTCTGCTTATTATACTATTTTTTTATTATTTTTATTGTTTTTTATATTATTTAATTCAATATATTATATTTAATATTCAACTATTAATAGAATATTACTATATTATACTATATCATACATTACTGTACTGCTGTGATTACTACTACTATGTTACTAATATATATTTTATACGTATATCAATGCATTGCTTAGAAAAAGACTACATCATACTACACTGTACCACTACACTGTATTACATAATACTGTACTGTACTGTACTATATGAAGAATATCTAGCTTTATTTATGAATATTAAAAAAAAAGATCTAGTGAAATAAGGTATTAACTATAAATTTGGACTTTGTAATCCAGTAAGAGTATATGATCAATGACAGCATGGTTATGACACTGCAAGATATCCTTTACATCCACTAACCTGTGCCAATGAACATGACGTCATACTGTCCGTCTTCAGCCTCCACTCGGTCCACAACAATCTGTGTGAACTGGTAATCCACATCAGTCTTGATAATGATTGGTCGGTTGTTGAGAGGAAGCACTGGATTGTGCATGGCTGGATGACTTCGGGCAAACGTAATAACATCGTCAGGTAGATCCTTTGTGGATTCAAACCCTCCAAAGGTTTTGCTTGGACACTTTCATGAGAACAGAAACAGCAGATAGTGATATAATCCATTTTCCGGAGCTCTCTCTGGGTGATATTTTAATTATAAACCGAAGCTGTCTCACCGTGCCAGGGCGTGGATAGGGCACTCTGCCTAGAAAAGGCACCCACTGGTAGTTGGGCCCATCTCGGTGAGCATAGGGACCCAAAAACACCCTCCGTACATCAGCCATGCTGTACATACACACAGCTGAGCCTTTAAAGATGTTACTGTAAAGCAAACACATTTATAAACATCAACATGTTTAATGTTAATCTGAGTGAGTCACTAATACCTTGATATCTTTCAGGAAAACAGTGTCATTACATATACCTGGATGTTGTGAACACCGCGTAGATGATAGGATTCTTGGAGTCCTTTGAGCTCATCAGAAAAACATCCTCTAAATAGAACAAAAACAAGAACTCAGTTTCATGGACATTTCATACTTTTCCACATATCCCTCTATCTCCCTCACTCATTCACTCATACATAATATGCATTCACAGAGATAACTTACGCAGCTCATCAAAGTGTGTATCAATTCCGTTAAGCCCTGGGACCGAGCAGATGAGCCGAGCTTTCAGGAACGTGGTCCACTTATTCACCAAGCTCCTGTGACCTCCGAAGTCATTCTGTTAACAACACAAACATGTAACATTAAGATCCTAAAGACAGAGCCATTGCTAAGCCTTTTGTCTTGTATTTTAAATAATAAACGCTTTAAAAATGACTTTGCAGTATATAATCACATCATTCTTAAATCTTAAATAAGCAGAATAGTATAGTTTAGGACTATGTGTCCTGATAGATAATAATCAGTTAAGATAAGATTAAAAATATCATGGTTAATATAGGTTTTATGCTAATCAGAGTTCCTTAGTAAATATGTCTGGATTTCAGTAATAACTATAAAAAAGAGTACTGGAATTTTGAATATGAGTGTGTGTCTACATGTGTATATACACATACTATGCATATAATATGTTTAAGATTCCAAGAATTGTCTTTTTGTGTTGTGGTTGTTGTTGGTGCTTTGTTCTTCTTAGCTAGCTTACAGACATATTTCTAAAAAAAATTGGATTAGCCTAAAATCTACTTTGGTAATTGCTCTATTTTCACTACTTTCCTTTCTTTAGCTAACACTGAATTATTTCTAAGCAGGGGTTTGCTATGATTTTTGTGATAATTGCAAAATAAAAAAATGGTTGGCGTTCTTCCCACATAAATCCCACATACCATCACATTCCATATGTTCTATATGTTCTGGGGCCCTGCTTTTAGATGTAATCCCACATGAACATCTGCAAGCAGTAAGGTCAGGCATGCCCAGATCATGTTTATATTAGCAACACTACACATAATAGAAGTAAGTATGCATTGTAGAATGCTTTGCGGAATCATAGGCACATGTAAAGAAATGCTGTAAAGATGACTTCAGTAGTAAAGAAATCAAATAGTTGTACTTAAAAGCAAAATACTACAATGTGAACAGTACAGTCTACAGTGAACAGTCTACAAAGTACACAGTAATGAACTAAACAAACTCAATATTTGGTATATATATATATTATTTTTTTTGTATGAAATCTAGTCTCTTCCATAATATGTTGCTTTCCTTACTGATATACAAACTTTTTTCAGTAACATTATTTTTTGGAAAAGTAATGTTTGGAAATTTATTCAATAAATACTGTATCTGTAGCAAATTTGTACGAAAAAATATAAAGCCTAATTCTTTTTCCATAGCACAAAAAAACACCACATCTATAACATGTCAGTTGGTGGACTAATGATTACAAATTGGTCTGCAGTGCCCTGAGACGGACTGCTGTCTCATCCCGGGATAGGCTCCAGGCTTCCACAGTGACCCTGACAAGCATAAAGCGCTTACTGAAGGTGAATGAATGAATGAATTAGCAGTGACAAGAGGTGTACTGACAAAGTTGCAAAAGCACAAAACCTTCTCTGACATCTTGAAATAATGAGAGAATTGTGTGTTGGTTCAGAGTGGATTCCAGTCATGCCAGAATGCCAAACAGGACATAATTGTGAACACCTTTCACCCATAGAGTTCCACTTCAACTGAGTACAAATGCAAGTTGTACGTTAGATCTACAGAGGAGCCTTTGTTTCAGCCTCCTGATGACTCCTGGTGACATTTCAATCCCTCTTCAGCTTCTCGGTGGGCGGTGAGATTGGGATGCAAGAAAAACACTCATGTCGCCAAAGAAACTTGGCTTCTTAAGCTACCACGCCTACTCAGTGTGTGTACATATAAGCAAGCGGGCATGCATGTACATGCATGTGTGTATAAGATATCAGCCAGTCAACTAGTATTTGTCCATGTACGTCTTTTTATGTAGATGTTTGCAGATCTGCGAACATGTTTGTCATCTTACTTTACACAGCTGTCCGATTCTGGCATGTGTGGCTTTTCCAGTTTGTTCTCCATCGATGGCATTCTCTCTGAAGAACATGTAGATCTTGTCGTCTTCAGGGTTGTCGCTCTCTGGAATGAGGTGGACACCTACGAACCTAGGTTCTGCTCACATACACATACACATACACACACGGTGAACTTTGCATAACATGGAGACACAGTATTTCGTTTAGTATGGGTCTGTTAACGAAGGAATCAAACACTCAGTTCGAGATGTGATGTTATTGGAAAATAATCAACAACGGAGCACACCCTGAAGTGGTTTATTTCTTTTACACCACAGTAATTAATCAAAATTCATAATTTTTATCCATTTACAGACACATTGTTATGGAATGTTCATGAAACAACTTAGTTCCTATTATCACATGCTTTATAATGGTTATAAACAGCCTCTCACCTTTCTCTCTGACAAATAAATTCTAAGTTGTTACTATAGAACTGATCCATCTGACCAATCAGAATCGAGGATCCACCTGTGCTGATGTGGAATTATTACTACTATCATTTACTGCATTAATTCAATTCATTTTAGTTCTAAAGCCATTTTAACAATAGACATTGTTCCAAATCAGCTTTTACTAAAAACTTTATTTTACTTTACATACTTTACACTGTAATATACAGTACCATATATTCAGCATCAAGACCACATCAAGAGTTCAAGAAATGGAAAAAAGATGGGCGTAAACAAAACTGCAAACGCCACAAGGACCACCTGGGACCTTCCAGAGTCCGTCCACAATCAGTTTTATCAGTCAGCATTAGTTCATGTTAACCCGTTACACGCACAGCTTATTATTCAGTTAGACATCTTAAAGCATGTGTCTCACCATTGAGCCAGCGGGAATCATGCTGCTCCGTCCTGATTGGATGATGCTTTCCTAACGTTCGGAAAACAGCAAAGTCTCGCCCCATGAAGTCGGCTGCTGTCCCAGAATACAGCTCACCATCTGTCAATCATATGCGCTAAAGATCAAACGAGGGTTACGGCAGAGAGAGGAAGAGAGATAGAAGAATGACTAATCTCAGGTGAACACTCAATGTGACTTGATGATCATCACATCACCTGAATATAATTGTTAAAGAAAAAGATCCTGTGGTGAAGAACGTGTGTGCGTGTGTGTGTGCATGGTGTGTAAGTGACCTTTAATCTGAGATGAGAGATTTAACAGAAGAATGCACTGCAGGTAGAGGACAAAGACAAGAACAGTCTGATCTTTTCATCCTCTTAGAAAGACTGTTAATCAGAGGTGTTGGGTTTCTATTGAAAATAGCCCACATTCACACACATGCATGCACACACACACACACACACACTCTTGCACAACTCTACCATTACCTCATATGTACACACATCAACATTTACTCACCAATAAGTAGTGAAGCTGTCGTGAGTTTTGGGTCATACGGGCTTTTTCCGCGGCCGTTCTCAAAGTGTGACAACTCCAATCTGAAGATGTTGTCCTACACACACATACACACACACACAAATACACACACGTGCACGCACATTGTAATAATGAGCAAAACATCTCAAGAGACCACTGACTGGAGTGGAAAAAAATAGTCTCATTTATTGGCCACTTTATTAGGAACACCTGTGAAACTTGCTCATTCTTGCAATGCATGTTTGAGTTGTAAGGCTTTTGTGCATGAAAATCAGAGATCAAGAAGCATATCTAAAATTTCCAAACCCATCCATTTGCCATTGGTTGCATCCACCAGTGCATATATAAAGTGTGAGACATCTATGGAAGCTTCTAGAGATGTTTCTGCTGTGAGAATTGCAAGTTATAAAGATTTTACTATTTGGTCATAGCATTTCAGACGTAGAAGCAAAGTTTGGATTTTCATGTATGAGCATTTCTAGGGCGTAGTGTGACTACAAGAATTCCGCCAAAACCTCAAACTAATGACAGCAGTGTGGCTGTAAAAAGACTCTGGGTGAACGTGAGGAGCGTCGGCTGGCAAGAATCGTTTCACGTGATAGGCGTACAACACTGCCTCAAGTAACATCAGAACTCGATGCTCAGCATCAGCGTGAGGACTGTGCAACATTCCCTCTAAGATCCTGTGGGCGACCTACCAAGTATTAACTGCTATACCAGTTTTTCTGGTACTTCATTGTCAACCTAAGACCATAGAACAGTTTCATGACATTTGTTTTTGTTTTGAAAGAGAAGCCAGTGAATTTAAGTGAATAATTGTATTGCATTGACTTACAACTTACAGGTTAATGGGCCTTTTGTTTCTGCATTCCTACTCTAATGAGTATACTTTGTATTATAACATGCAGACTGTATTGACTGGTACAGGTTTGTGCATGTCAGTTAGAATTTATCTTCTAATTTTTGCACATTCCTGTGAGTACTTGTGACTGAATATAATTGACAATGTACTTATTATATTTGCTTTCAGTCACTAAGGTTTAGTGGAGTCAGTGGTTGAAAATGTTTAAATCAGAATCCTTTTTGGAAAATCTGCTGAATCAACTATGAATAAAATACATAATTATCAGGTAAAGTATAAAATCTTAGACTACCCTGACAAGCAGGCAACAATATTACCTTTAACACATAAATAATCAGGGGGGGTATTTACCTCTGGCCGTTTGCCCACCTCCACATAAGAACAGGCAGGGTGGAACGCTCCGGTTCCGCAGGCGTACAGGTGAGTATGATTAAATGGCTGCATCACCTTTATAAAATTTGAGCATTCTTTCTGCAAAGAGAGATAGAGACAGAGAAATGACAATTGCATGTTGTATGTACTGTAATTGACGGTTTGTCTGCACACGCAAGCACAGAAGACTACGAGGTCAACTATATGGTATGCAACATCAACACACCTGCATTTCTGCAACACTCCTGGACATGACAAGAAGAAACCATGTAGGAGGAACCAGGCTCTACAATGCCACCATGCAGTGGCCTTTTAAATCATTACTCTGTTCCAAGTGCAACCTATAGTCACACTTTATTATGAGCATCCCAGCAGCACTGCTGGTCATATAGTTTTTGACCAAGTTTTTCTTCTTCTTCTTTTTCCCTTTTTTTTTCACCAGTATTTGGTTGATGATATCATTTGCTTAGTCTTCACTAATCCAAATGGAACTTATATAATGTTCATGTCTGTAGATGTACGTTGCCCTTTGTGCTAGTGCCCCCTCAATTGTAGTAGGCTCAAAGCACTTTTTCAACAAAATGTTTGTGCATAAAATAATTAATTTTTATGGATATTTGACCTCCAGGAGTCATATTACCCTAGAGCATTACGACTCATTTGTGGTGTAGCGCCACCTAGTGAATAATATTAAAATACAAAATGACACATGCCAAATTTGATGAACAAAAATGGATTTCATCTAAAGTTGGCATTGCAACAAACATTTCAATATCTCTTAACTGCTTAAGCAAAGATTTTGCAATTTGGTATGCTACTTTCACTTCATTCTAGTTCTTTCTCTTACATTATGCAGTGGTAATTTTTGCATCACTAGTTGGAAACGATGTTCAATGTGATCATATAAACACTTTGGCAAGAGCATGACTAAACCATACTACGAGATTGTGCTATTTAAGGATTTGTAAAGTGAAGGTCACAAAAGCAGCAAACATTAAAATGTTAAAAAATCAGCCGTAGGGCTTTTATGGGTTATGTTCAAAACCATGTCCATTTTCTGAGTAATCTGGGCAATTCTGTGTTTGTCTGCTGTTATACTGAGTTTCAGATGAGAGACTAATTAAGGGATAAAAAGCAATACACTGTCTAACACATGGCTCCAGAATCTCTCACTGGTGTTCAATTAGGTTGACATGTGATGAGTGTGAAGGCCATAGCATGTGATTAACACCATTTTAATTTTCATCAGCCATTCAGGGAGCCCTAGTGTTCTGTGAATGTGTGAAAGTCATCCTGGAAGTGACCACGCCCATTCCTTATAGGATAACCAGTCAGAAGAATGTTGTGTTGATTTACAGTGATGCTTCCTTGTAAGGGAACAAGTGGAAGCAAACCATGTCAGGTTGTATCAAACCTACACAGATATACACTGTGCACTTTCATTCCTGGCTGACACATGTGCACAGGAACACTAAATATGGTGGTAACTGGGGAAAAAACATGCAGACTTTAGGGAAAAAACAAAAACCAATGTTACAACAGCTGTAACTGTTTTGGGAGTGTTCAGAACATCAACAGGGGCAATCCTGTTATGAGCATCCAGAGTTCCCCTGTGTATGTGTGTATGTGTGTGTGCATGTCTGAACAAGTCTGACAGTCATCCAGTAAGGAAAAGCTTCTTTCAAACACACACACACACACAGGTAAGTTACATGTTCGACATGTGTCTCAGTGATCCTGACACTACAGTATGAGCCTTGCTTTTCTAACCTTGTTAAACAATGGTCTTACTCTAAGGTTGGCTCACCACATGGCAATTGATTTACTGTCTCCAACTGACTTTTCTGGGTTGTGTAATGGCTTGTGTGAACAAAATCAAACACCATTGATCATGTCTTTTTGGGAAACAAACAATTTGAATTTGCTGTTTGACATTCTATAGTGTTAAAGCATAAGCCTATACAATGTATGGGTCTGTTATGATGTGCATCTGCTATTAGCTACATAGCAAAACTTAACAAGCAACCTTACAATCCTGATATGATTTAACATTTACGTTTACGGCATTTGGCAGACACCCTTATCCAGAGTGACTTACATTTATGTCATTTGTACAACTGAGCAGTTGGGAGTTAAGGGCCATGCTCAAGGGCCCAACACTGGCAGCTTGGTGGTGCTGGGATTTGAACTCATGACCTACTTTAATGTTAACCACTGAGCCAACATTTGGTTCAGCTTGGGTTACTGTGAGTGTGTGAGTTTGCATATGCGCTCTCTGTTCCTGCATGGGTTTCTTCTGGGTCCTTGAGTTTCCTCTAAATTGCTGCTCAGCATGAATAAATGGTGCTCATGGTGTGATGGACTGATGTCCTATTCAGGGTTTATTCCCACCTAAAGCCCAGCGTTTGCAGGATAGGTTCCACATTCACTATGACTCTGACTAGGATAATGCAGTCTCTGTAGATGAAGCAAAAGTTGTCCTGTTTTTTGATGTTGTTAGAAAAGTGAAGCCTTGAGCAAAGCCTTCAACCATCAACTACTCAGTTACTTGTAAATCACTTTGGATACAAGCATCTGCTAAATGTTAACATAAAAAAAAATAAAAAACTTCTGCTTACCCAATTACTGCATTACGTATTACACAAGTGCATGTGCCCTAAGTAGAATTTATTTTTGTTCCTCATACATCAACCAATTTCTTGTTATGCCATTGTCTAGCATAAATGTGACTACAAAGAAAATTAGATTACATGGTAATAAATAAAATCATTTCATTGAGTGACACAAATATAAAAATACGACCAGTAATGTTAACCCTCACCTCAACCATTCACTTTGAGCTCAAGTAAGCTCATGTAAATTCATATGGATGTGCAAATGAAAGACTGTTTTGCATAACACAGTGGCTCATTTGTTATGACTTTGTAAGTGGGCTCTTCTTGGGCACCTTTATACCGTGTGGTCTTGAGTGTCAGTGGAGTGGCTCCTTCATGAGGGCAGCTGCTATATGTTTTCAGCAGCTTTTCAATAGCCACAAACTTGACATTGTTGCACTTCAAGGAGTAACCAGCTTCAGTCAGCCGCTCTCTTTTTTATCAGCGCCCTCTTCACATGACAGCCATCTTTCATCGAGAGCCCTCCAATCACAGTCACAGTCATGTTTACAACAAAATCCCACACACAGCCTTGTTCTGCTATTCAGATATTTACTATTGGACGTTTACTATGCTCAAAGTTTCATTGTGGTGGTAATGAAGTAGAGGGAGGGAACAAGGCTGAGCTACGGCTCTTGGTTTCAGTAGAGAGCCTCAGGCATTATCTACGATGGAATTTCGATGAGACAGAGTTATAGTTATACCAGGAAGTGGTTTAAACACACTTCTTCTTCCATTTTTTTAAATCTTCAGCATGACTTCAGCAATCCACATGAATCTTGGTATAGTTGTAACCCCACATATTGGAATATAAGGTTTGTGTGTAATGCCCTTTGTGTTAGTGCCCCCTGAAGTCAGGCAGGCGCAAAGCTCTATTTGGGCAATAGCTCGAAAACCATTTTGGCCAACCACTGATTAACCTCTTATGGTAAGTTGGCCTCTAGGATGTGCACTACCCTAGCTTATTACAATTCATGTGTGGAGTCACCATTATCACTAGCCAGTATCTTGGTTTGTAAAGGCTCAAACCTCATGAAATTTCACACCCTGAATCACTACCATATTCTATAAGCGCATACCAAATTTTGTCCATTTTGTCCATTATCTCAAAAACTGCTTAACTTAACTGCTTAAGTCCAATATGGCATGCTTATGTCATTTCAATCTTGCTCTTTTTCTCACTTCAGTCAAATTGCACACATCTTTGCAGTATGTGTACAGTAGTAGACTGTACAACTTTTTAAAATGTTTTAATGAGAAAATAATATCAAATACAGGTTAATAACTTTTAATAAAAACTATTTATTAGAATTCTTATTCATTTTGCCTGTGAGCCATTACAGTAAACATTCAGCCATCAGCAAACTCACCTGTACATCTTTTCCAGCCCATCTGCACTCATCCCGATGTGATGAAGATGGAGGCCAGGATATCTAACAGAACAAATTATACAGAACGGCAGACAGAAAGAGTCGTTATTAAACACTTCAGTTATATGCCTAGTTCAGTCAGTACAGAGGGAATAAATAATATACATTTTACAGTACATTTTGCTGGTCCCTATAAGGAACTATAATGGGTTTTTGTGGTAGTTTTTCATTAATTCATTCATTTACTTGGCCGCTTATTCCTTTTCAGGGTCACAGGAGAGCCGGTGTCTAGCCGGCAGCATAGGGCGCAAATCCATCGTAGGGCACACACGAGCACTCACGCACACACTCACACACTAGGGCCACTTTAGAGACACCAATCAACCTAACGTGCATGTCTTTGGACTGTGGGAGGAAACCGTAGTACCCGGAGTAAACCCAAGCAGACACGGGGAGGACATGCAGACTCCACACAGAAAGGACCCAGAGCGCCCCACCCGGGGATCGAACCTGGGATCTTCTTGCTGTGAGGCGTATCGCCCTGTGGTAGTTTTTAATAAAATAAAATAAAAAATAATAAAAGACCAAAAAAGTGGCTTTTCATTACTTAGGTTAAGGTTAGGGTTAGACATAGCATTAATTAGCTGCATTAATAATTATGTCAATGGAAGGTCCTCAGAAGTGTAGCAAGGCAAAGTCTGTATGTGTGTGTGTTTGTGTGTGTGTGCTATAGGAACAGCATTGGGTTTCTGGCTGTGAGTGTAAAATGCTTTCCATGAGAAGGTGAAATCTATCAGGCGGGTTTAAGTCTCCCAGTAGAGAAGAACAGACCAGTGCTTAGTAATCCAACTCCTTTCCTGCCTAACGGCTGTAAAAGAATAGGACCTTGTTTAATTAATTAAACTTTAGCCAGGTGCAGGTGTGTGTGAGCTAAAGAGGTAAAGATTTTTTTTCACATCTATGCACACACAAGAACACAATTTCTTTTGTCTCCTGTATATCTTATGCAGTACTTGTCTACTCACGATACAGGGCACGGAGACAAGATATAGTGATAAGACAGGACTGAGGATAACACTGGAATCTGGGGATAATTTGATATGATAAGTCACTTTCAGTTTTCAGATTTAATTTGCCATATCAGTTATAGTTATACCTGATGCCGTGCTTCGTCTAGACACTCTCGGGAACTGAGTTATGCCACACAACATGGCTTGTTTTACAATGAATGCAACTTGAGATTAAAAGCAGACATGAGGTGAAGCTGATGTCAGGACCAGTGTGAGAACAGGGAAAGGAAGGGTGGTTTTACATGTTCTTTAACCCTATAGGTCCATCCG
Source organism: Hassar affinis (assembly GCA_025674545.1). Lineage (NCBI taxonomy): Eukaryota > Metazoa > Chordata > Actinopteri > Siluriformes > Doradidae > Hassar > Hassar affinis. The sequence continues at coordinate 6,092,980 of JAOVYV010000031.1, forward strand.
GATTAAATTCAGCACATCACTGCAACTTAACAAAGCTTCTCTTTATAGGACTGGAGATATTGAGCTTCAATTTGCAAAAAAGAAACAGATTATCTTTCTGCTTAGCTGAGTTTCAGACGATTAGTATGGACCACCTCTATGTACATGTGTGTATTTTTTTCCCATGATGCTTAAGGTGTCTGAGTTTTAGCTCATGTCTTTTTAGGGGTTATTACCTCAATCAGAAACAGATTTTCTCTTTCAAGTTCTTCTTGTATTGTTTTGTATATAAATGAATTTTCATTCGTTCATTGTAAATAAACACTTTTAAATTGTTAGGGTGGCAGTCTTGTAAATACTATGTGGATATGGAAATACCACCACTACCAATACACCAGTCCATCACCCAGCACCACACATACACATTCACACACTTCTTCACACCTCAGGACAACTGTAATTTAACCAATCCATCTCCTGACACTGAGCCACACAGCCATGGAAAGAACTCTACATGGACAGTAACCCGATCTTAAGATTGAACTGAAGGCTACCCGCTGCACCACAATGCCACCATATATAGCTCATGCACACCACACTGTGATCCCACACTCTACTATTACTCATATTTATTGAAAAATTATTTGTAGTATAAAAAATTTTCCCAATATATATAAAAAATGTACAAAAAGCACCTTGCTTGCATGGCTGATGAAAGAAATTATGACTACTGTGCCAACATTCTATAGCTTTACTCAAATTCTATAATGGTACTCCCAAATCTTCAGAATAAGGTATCATTCAGCTATACTGTCTATACTATGAGCCTGTTATGTTGTGGCAAACTTGTGTTTAGTCTCAGACATGTGAAGCCAACCTTTTCGAGCTGCCACACACGTAACTTCACAGGCAACTGAACACACTTACCTGTCCTGTTGTGCATACATGAGTTCACAGATTGGCTAGTGTTGCACCGATTGACAGGGGAGCAACTCTAGAGCACGGTCAGTTTAGCCTCCTCACTCCAAATGATCAGGATTCAAATGTGCAATCTCCCAAGGATGATTATGAGGTATTTTATGCGTTTAAAAATATATAATGAGTACCAGCAGCTACATTGTCTGTCACAGATGTGATAAGTTCTATAGTTAAATATTTAAGAATAGAATTACATCTTCAGAGTCCTTACCAATTGTTGGTCCATGTTGATGTCTATTAGGTTGAATGACAAGAGATGGTCCTTTGCTCCAACAAAGAGCCGGCCCTTCTCCTCATCCAGTAAAAATGTGTGGTAGGCTGAGCTGTTGGCCAGTCCGTTGAAAGTAAACAAGCTGTTCGACTCCAACATTTCTGTGGGAAGGAGAAGAGATTTTGTTTTATTACTAATAAAGAATTAGAGTAGAAATATTTGCAGTGGATTACAGTTCTATGAAAACAGCTTAACCAAAGCCTGCTCATCTTACTCCAATCTTTGTATCATATGATTACAGCCATTAAGATTGAAAGACCATTGTTCATATGTGTAGACATTTTCCAACCACACGTCACCACTGAGGTCCCTGTGTTGAGTGAGCAGGCTGTAAGAAGGCAGAAGCAGGCTTAACAAACTGAAGATTTGGCTCAGTAACAGAACCCTTCTGCGTGCTATCTAGCCCTCTTCTTTTACTGCTGATGGTGAGTGTGACGCGTGAGTGTGGTTTTGGCCATAATAAATCTGAGATGACTCGCTCAGTTCCTTCTCTTTCCATTTCCCTTCTTTCTCACATATCACTCACACAGACAAACATATACACACACATGCACACCAAAATGGAGACAGATATCTGCTTGTCTTTGGTGTTGTCTGTGTCATTCACGCTTGGTGGAGCTGAGAATTATGTGAGTAGGGCCATGTGGCCCCTTTGGATCCAGGTTCCATGACCAGGACAGAACTGACCTTACTCTTGGGGACCCTTGGGCAAGCCATGGCATAACAGTGTGTACAAGCATTAAGCAAGAGCAGATGGAGCTTTTAAAAAAAAACCAGTCTATTAAGAAGACTCTAGAAATGATCAAAATATTAGGAAATCAGAAAGAAAGAATGCAGAGATAGCATGAAATTGAAAAATAGTAAAATATATAGTTTGAATACTAGAAAATCAGAAAATACATGGTTTGAATAGCAGTAAATAAGAAATAACAAAATAAATAGGTTGAGTAGTAGAAAATCAGAAAAGACTTAAAATAGCTTAAAATGCTAAAATAGCAGGAAGTAAACAAAAAAATGCAGAAAAATTGAAAATGCATGGCCAGAATATTAGGAATTCTGAAAATACATATCTACAATATAAGGAAAATATATTTAAAGGAAACATTGTTATTAAATTTGCGCCCTGTCTAGGGTTGTTCCTGCCGGCTAGGCACTGGCTCTTCCGTGACCCTGAAAAGGAATAAGAGGTCAAGAAAATGAATGAATGAATGAATGTTAAATTTGCAGTTAATCAAGTAAATGAATAGGTAAGATTTTAGGAAGTAAGAATATAAACTGCAACCTTGCAGAAAATATTAAATTACATAGTTAGAATGTAAGGAAATTAGAAAATCTGCATCAAATTAGCAGCAAATTAAAGAATGCCCAGCTAAATTAATAGGCAGCATAGAGCACAAGGCAGGAACAACCTTAGACAGGGCACCAATCCACCATAGGGCACACACACACACACACCACTTTAGAGACACCAATCAACCTAACGTGCATGTCTTTGAACTGTGGGAGGAAACCAGAGTACCCGGAGTAAACCCACGGGGAGGACATGCAGACTCCACACAGAAATGACCCAGACCGCCCCACCCAGGAATCGAACCCAGGACCTTCTTGCTGTGAGGCGACTGTGCTACCCACGAGCCACCATGTCACATTAAACGATTTAGAATATTAGAATTATATGTAAGGGTTCATGCTGTTCCTCAGTCCGACCCTAGGGGGCCGCAGCATCGTAGTTCTCATGCTAGCAGGGAACTCTATGTCCCAGCAGCACCTGGGGCAACTTAGCACAATGAGAGACACCGATGCCTTGGCTTATTTAAAGAGCTCCTTGGCCCGGTGCTCTCGTCGCTCCTTTCGACCATTTTCCCGGTACGTAGCGTTACGGCGTGAGGTAATCGGTCTCCTTTTTGTAGAAAGGAGACCACGGGGTAGGACTTCGGTCCGAGGTAATCTAGTAGGGACACTTTCCTCTCTTTTCCTTTGCTCTCTAACAGCTCCACTGTTTCTAATGCTTAAGTAATCAGTCTCCTCTTAGTAGAGAAGAGGCCACAGGGTAGAAATCAAGAAATTAAGATAATATAGAAGGGAAAAACTTCCTATCTCTTCCTCTGCCCTTTATTTTGATTATCTCTGCCCCCTGAGCAGTGGTGATCTTTCCTGTAAATGGCTATGACGTTGCTTCAGTTTCTCTCCTTCACCTTCTTTCTACTTCACAGGTTTCTCTCAGGAGGCACTCTTTGCCTTTTTACTAAGCTATTTTCATTCATCCTTTTCCCCAACATTCATTCACAAGACACTCCTATCTTTAAGGCCACAAGTTCGGCGACTATTTTTGAGCGTATTCCTCTTCCCTGTTTCAGTGTGTTGTCTGTTTAGCTCAGTGGTAATTCACAGCTTCACGCTAGCGAGCTGGGTTCGATTCCCAGCAAGTTTTGAAAGGATAATAATTCTTTATTTTTATATAGTGCTTTCTCAAGGACCCAAAGATGCTTAAATAGGATAAATACAAACAAAGAAAACATATTTTCTTTTAGATTTCCCAGTTATTTTCCCGGGGTTAAACTTGTATATATCTATTCCCAGTCGCTCGTAACAGCACAAACTACAATGCTAGCTCTGTATTATGGCTTTAAAATAAGGGAGCCAGAGTGGGCTGCCCGTATCATTATATAATAATAATAGAATATTAGTAGCTAAGAACATTTATAGCTAGAATTTCAGAAAATAATCCATAACCAGAATGGTAAGGAGTCAGACTAAAGTTAGCTATAACAGCAAGAAGTATGAAAATAAATATCATTCAGTCTTTTTAATGCATAATACAGATAATTTGGAATACATTATATACATCAGAATTTGTTTATTAATGTAAGATTTGTTTATTAATGAGTTTTCTTCATCAATACATCTCATTTAAAATTTCTTCCCACTCAAACTTAATTCCAAAGGCTTTGACCTTCAAGATGGCTGTCCACTGAGTCATGGACACACACACAACGTGTGAATAACACCTTGAGCAGTGAGGAAAAAAGTGAGGTTAAGCAAACAACACATCCACTGCTACACCTGGAACCCCTGGTGTGTAGGGTAATAGCATCCAGCACTTTCTGTTATAATAGGTTACGGTGTGTATGAACAAATTATAGGGCCATAAAATTTCAAATCTGGGCCTCAAAAATTCTTCTGCCATATTGAGTTACTTGAAGTAGTTTCAGTAACTGTAGCCATACACGGTGCAAATAACACTCAAACTATTAATGGACTCGGGTAGCCGGAAATCCAAAGAAAGAAATGTAGTCCAGTAAATATGAAATGCTAAAAGGGTACGGCTGAAGGTGAGAATGGTCCGGGTGTAGGAGCCAGAGCAGGAGAGTGGTGAGAGGGCTCTAATTACAGACTGTGAGCTGAAGGGGAAATAAGATTTTTCCCTGTGGCCACCATGGAACACTTTAAAACTGCACCCCAGTGCAACATTAGCACTGAGTGAGATGTGTTGGACACTTCAACCTGTTATTACAGCCTGTGTGTGTGTGTGTGTGTGTGTGTGTGTGTGTGTGTGTGGGTGGGTGTGTGTGTGTGTGTGCGCGTGTAAAGCTCGACTAGGCTGTGAACGCAAACCCACTCTTAACAAACCACAGCTCCATCTCATTCACACATCAGCTGTAGCTATCACATACATGCAGCAGGCTAGTCTCAACACGGCTACCTGAAACCATTTCTGCTCTACATGTATGGGAACACACTTTTTGTACTACGTGTTAGCATTTGAAGTAAAACATTATGTAAGAGACAGTTAGATTTATGAATTTTAGCATTTAAAAAACATATCCAAAGAAGAATACATCCTAACTTTACCAGATGCATAAGAACTACCACATAACTAATAAATGAAACTGTTGCAGTGTGTTACTACTTGACTGACCTGAAGTTTTCAAATATGAAGCACCTCATGGACCTGGCTTATAACTCACTCACTCACTCACTCACTCACTCACTCACTCACTCACGTTTAGCACCCAAAGATTTTCCTCTAGGGGGTGCTCTTGTGCTTCCCATTCACTGACACTATTGCTGTGTCCCAATTCAGGGGCTGTGTCCTTCGAGGACTGCATTTGAAGACTAACTGCATCATAAGGGCATGACTAGGCTCCATGGCCCAGAAATGCGGGATTCTTTTCCATGGCAATGATCCACAAACGGATCCTTCACCAGTCAATGTATCCCAAGGTTCATTACACGGTGGTGAGGACACAAGAATATGGCAGTGTCAGAGGAGCGAGCGAATGACATACATGAGGAAATGTGAATGTATTTAGTTACATTCCAGCACCATTTTAATTATGCGCAAATATGTTCAAACATCAACCTCTGTCAAAAGTCTAAGATGCACCATGTGCCAGTGGTGAAGCACCTCCCTCTCTAATAAAGGAAAAAATAAAAACACTAAGTTTCTGGCTTCATTTTAAGGAACTTCAGCATCCACACTTTGTAGCGAAGTAAAGTGGAAGCTCTTGTGGAGAGGTGGATAGGTGATGGTGTGTGGTACTTATCTTCCCTGGAGAAAGCATGTGGGGAACATGTCATAACGAGTTTCAGAGACAGTTTATTAGGTATGAGAGCACCAAGACTTCAGTCGTCACAACTTCCCAGATGACAGCAGCTGAAGAACCCAGGCTACAACCTAGAACAGTTCATCCTGTGCACATGTCTACCATTACTCTCTCTCACTCTTTTTTCACCTCCTTTGATCTGGCTCACAAACGTGCGCACTGCACCAAGCCTTTACGTGACCATTACAACTTTCTAGGTAATGTAAATAAATGTTTCATGGTGAAACTGTAAGGATAGGACCAGTGGTGCTGTGACACAAACAAGAAATCTGTTTGGCTGGTTTGGTACACGGTCTTCGCAGCGTTCGAAAGATATGCCTTTGTAGACCGCGTGCTTTGACAGATGTAGTGCCTGAATTGGGACACAGTTCCTAAAAGTTTTTATTAATATATGATTAATCAATATGAATAAATTAGTAGTTTTCACATGTCTGGTTTTAACTGACAGGATGGCTTCTGTAAGCTAAATGATCACTCTGCAACTGTGGTGAGCAGAAAAGCAAGTCATAATGCACAACTTTCAGACAGGTGCACTAAAACAACATAAGACTACATCGGGTTCAACTAAGAACAGGAAATTGAGGCTACAGTGGGCACAGGCTCACTCAAAACTGGACATAAAAGACTGGGCAACTTTTTTTTCCTAATCTTAATGTCCATATAATATATTTTTTTCTAGTATTATTATACAGTACTGTCTAACCCATTGTATTACTACAAGACATGAAGGCATTTTAATAGACCTATAGTTCATGTTTTCAATGCATTTGCAATAAATCTCAAAGGCAACAATGTGCTAAACCTACTAATCTCCACTGTCCACTCAATGGAACGTATCTATTGGGCAAAATTATTAAAATGCACTAAACGCCTCACTAAAAGGAGATATAAGGAGAAATGGAGATGTGACTCACTCACTGTGAATCTGTCCATTTTGGCAAAAAAGACTAAAACCAAACAAAATGTGCCTAGTATGCACTGCTATCACACACACACACACACACACATGCACACACACACACACACATCGTACACACTTGGAATTACTATTGCAGCTAAAGCACAAATGTGATGAAGTGTGAATGTGTGTGATACTCTCATAATCCCATGACTGTATCCTTCCATTGGTTTAATGCCTCTTCTTACAGAAGGAGACTGAAAATGGGAGAGTGGAATGTGTGTGTGTGTGTGTGTGTGTGTGTGTGTGTGTGTGTGTGTGTGTGTGTGTGTGTGTGTGTGTGTGTGTGTGTGTGAAATGCCTGGATCTATAGAGGTATATGTGTTATGGGACTCTTTTTGAATTTTCAAGTACTGCTTAACATAATGCAGTTACAGTGTAGTGTAAAAAGGTCTACTTGACATTTTATCTTCTCTGATAGTGAGTGTATTCATTGCACAGATGTAGACACACACACACACACGCGAGTAAATTAAGCCATTTGTTATTCATATGTGTTTTTATTTTGTTTCTGTTTTTTTTTTACTGGACATTTACATGTGCGTTTATAGTACATGTGTTTGTGTGTGTTTGTGTGTGTGTTTTACCCCTATAATAAACTCCTCCATTATGCTCTTACAGCATACCCGATGACAAATCTCACGGTTTACTTTTGTCCTGTATTTTATTTGAAGGTGCATTCTGTTGAAATCCCACATCATGTCATCAAATGATGACATGCAGGTATTACAGCATACCCTCAGGGTATCATAGGTGTATATGACTTCTTTGTGTGTTTGTTGATTTAGTTCCGTAAGACTACAGTAACTCTCATCTGTCATCATGACATGTTAGGGTGAAGCAGATACAGTAAAATGTCCAAACTATATAAGCAAAAACCACTTCCTGTCTATGCATTTATCTATGTGATGATTAATAAACAATAGTCTGAGTAACAGATGTGTCATGACAGTAAATACAGGGCACACATTCACAGATATTATGTGCAATCTGGTACACTAAATCTCGCAACCAATGATTCCTTTTGCTGTTTAAGTAATAACATTAAGAATATACAGCCATAATATTAAACCCACTGACAGGTGCAGTAAATATCATTGATTTTCTCTTTGATATACCGTATTGGGCAGAAAATAAACAGTTCTCACCAAGGTTTCCCAGTAAAACATTATCCTGAGCAATACACTGCCTCTGCCTTCTTGCCTTCTTCCCACAGTGAATTCTGGTGCCATCTCCTCCCCAGGTATTACACACACACACATACACACAGCTTTCCACATCATGTAAAAGAAAACATGATACACCAGACCAGGCCAGCTTCTTCAATTGCTCCATGGTTCAATTCTGATGCTTATGTGTCCATTGTAGATGCCTTCGAGCCTGTACAGGTGTCAGCATGGGCTTTCTGACCGATCTGTATCTACGCAGCCCCATACACAACAAGCTGTGTTGCAATGTGTGCTCTGACCCCTTTCTATCACAGCCAGCATTAACATTTGGCAGGTACTCACCACTGCATATCAGAAACACCCTACAAGACATGTCGTTTTGTACATGCTCTGAGCCAGTCGTCTAGCCATCACACTTTGGGCCCTGGTCAAAGTCACTCTGATTCTTACACTTTCCCATAACTGAACATCTCAGATTCTCAGTTCTCATTAGTGAACTTTCCCTGACTGTTCATTCAGTTACATTGCCTTCAAACCAGCTTATGTTCCTACAAAACAGATTATGTAGGACGCAGTGGTCAGCCAAGGAAACATAATGCAGCAGATGACAGCAGAGAACATGCAGCAGAGATCACATCAAGCTTATTGCCCTTCAAAATAGGAAGATGTCCAGCAGTGTCATCAGCTCAGAACTTGCAGAAACCAGTAGGACCCAGGTACACCCATCTACTGTCTGGAGAAGTCTTGCCAGAAGTAGTCTTCAAGTTCGAGTTCAGCCAAAAATCCATACCTCCGACATGGAAACAAGGCCAAACGACTCAACTATGCGCGAAAACATAGGAACTGGGGTGCAGAAAAATGGCAGCCGGTGCTCTGGACTGATGAGTCAAAATGTGAAATATTTGGCTGAAGCAGAAGGCAGATGGAGAGCGATACAATAATGAGTGTCTGCAGGCAACAGTGAAGCATGGTGGAGGTTCCTTGCAAGTTTGGGGCTGCATTTCTGCAAATGGAGATTTGGTCAGGATTAATGATGAGAAATACTATAGACAGATACTTATCCATCATGCAGTACCACCAGAGAGGAGTATGATTGTCCCCAGGTTTATTCTGCAGCAGGACAACGACCCCAACCATACAGCCAATGTCATTAAGAAATATCTTCAACATCAAGAAGTACAAGAAGTCCTTGAAGTGATGGAATGGCCCCCACAGAGCCCTGATCTCAACATCATTGAGTCTTGGATTACATGAAAAATCTACATCCACAGAAGAGCTGTGGTTAGTGTACCTAGAAGAATTGATGCTGTTTTGAAGGTAAAGGGTGGTTACACCAAATATTGATTTGATTTAGATTTCTCTTCTGTTCATTCACTGCCTTTTGTTACTTGATGAAAAAACTATTAACAATTCCACACATGCGCGTATGCAAGGGTGAGTCAAAAATTATCCGCACTCTGGTTGTAGAATTTATTTGAGTCAACTTTCAGAAAAGACAAATAAATTTTCAACATAATCTCCCTGCTTTTACACTTTGTCCATCTATTCCCTCATTAAAAATGTCTTGGGCTGAGCTACAAGCCACGCATGCTCTGCTGTCTACATCTCTTCATCAGATGTCAATCTTCGTCCTCAGGACTATATGGAGGATGCTTTAACACCTCTAAACTTTGTCCATACTTAGCACAAAGTCTTAGAAAAATCACGGGCACCAGGCACACCATCAGACCACAAAACACAAACCACAGCATGCTGCTCTTCTTTTATGCAAATCACAAGTCGGGCAGCCATTGTTTGTCATACCGCAGTCACAAATAAACTGTTATAACCTGCACAGCAGTGCCTGGGAAGACAGCCACCTTGTACGGAAACTTTTTGACTTACCCTTTTTTGTGTGTGTATGTGCGTGTGTATGTATATGTATAATAACATATATAAGTGATTAAGTTGAACTACTTTGTACATCTTAGGGTTAATCTGGCGAGAGCTAGCTTTCTAGGTGGCCTCCATAAATCAGGAGTGAGATTAAGTAAGAATTTCTTCTTAGTCAGCCGTTAAAATTGAACTTGTACACTTTCCTTCTGCAACATCCTGCTTCACTCAACTCCCCACAATGCTTTGAATCGAAATCCACCATCACACATATATGTGGGTTTTGTAAAGTGTGTCTCTCTCTCTGTTTCTCTCACTCTGTCTCTCTCTCTTTCTCTGTCTCTCTCTCTGTCTCTCTGTGTCTCCCTCTCTTCCCCTCACACACACATGAATGCACACACTGCTATTGTTATGAAAAACATCAAAGAGAGAGGAGAGAGGACAGATGGAGGCAGAGGAATAGTCCCATCTGAGAGTGATAAAAATAATCTCCTCTACCCTACATACATCCTGCCCTCCCTCCCTCTGTGTTTGCATGCGTGTGTATGTGTATGGAAAACTATCCTTATTGTTATCTCTTCTCTGTGGTCCTAATAAGCCAATCAAGCAGATTCACTCATGTTTCCAGAAGGGTCTTGAGCTAACACAGCAGCCCTGATCACCACACTTTGAGGTCACCACACTTTGAGATCACCACGCTTTGAGATCACCATGCTTTGAGATCAAAAACAATTTCATTTAGTGTGGATATAATTAGCATATAATATAGGTATATTTAAATATTTTTCTACTTTTGTAATAATGTATTCTTACATCTGATGTTGTGGAACGTCTGTCAAACAAATTAGTCCATAAAATGTTCGTTCCCTCACCAGCCTCTCTTCTTTACTCTGTAGATGTACAAAAATGCAGCTTGTCACATTACAGAGAAACTTAAAATTGTCCTGCCTTAAAAAAAAAGCTTTAAAATTGTCTGCATTTTAAAGCTTGCAGGTTTAAAGTAAGGTTGCAGTTCTATCTCTGACTGTTGCAAAGCACTGACACTGGAGACTCCTTCAGAAATGCTTACTAATCTCTTTACAGAAATCTTTATCAACAATAACCCTTGTTTTTAATGTGAATGTGAGCACATTGAAATAAATGCAGCTCACATGATTCACTGTGTCACAATGTTATGGAAAATGAATCAACACCATCTGACTGATCAGAATCAAAGACTCATGAGTGTGCTACATTGCTCAACAAGGTACTGCATTACACAGTCATTTCCTCATTTGGTGCATCTGTGGCCATAAGTCAGTCATATAAGAAGACATTGAACAGAAATACAAATGCTGACAATGTTGCAGAGAGTTCAGGTTCTCTGGCTGAAGAATTCTTATTAAGCTCAATACATTATTGACTTTTTTTTTATCAGAAGCTTAAAGCTTCACCATTTCAGCACAAAACTACAGCAGTCTCACCTGGTCATGTAAATTTATGGCTTGTAAAGTTATATTACACATGCTTTCTCTGAATCTCTACTGCCAGTGTGTTCATATTCAAACACACACACACACACACACACAGACAGACTTTGTCTTGCTATACTTGTGAGGACTTTCCATTGATATACATCACTAATGAAAAGACAATTTTCTGTCTCTTTTATTTATTTGTTTCTTTGTTTAATAGTTACTTAGTTAGTTAAAACTACACCTAAACTACACCAAAAAAATATATGCACTGTATATCAGATATTCCTATCACACATTGCGCAAAATCACATTGCGCACACACAGACACATGCACACACAAAAGCAGCATGTCCATGTTGATATAGTCAGGCCACATTGGTTGCTGTTTATATAAGGGTGTTAATGTTATTCTGCCTTGGGCTCAAAGGCGGTGTATGACCACCCAGCCAAGCACCCACCCATCCTCTCTCTCTCTCTCTATCGTACTCTCCCTATCATTCAGCCCCCTAGTCCAGTCAGGGCTTTCTCATGGGTGGTACCAGTGTTCCATCATTTACCCTCACCCCCAGCCCCAAAGGCAGGTTTCCCCCTTGATGATGGAAATAAAGCCTGGGGAGCAGAGTGTATGCATGGCTGAGTGTGTATGGAGGAAGGAGACCTCTGGAGCAATGACATTCCCAGATATATACATGTTTCTCTTTAGCAGATGGTCCTGCACTGTACTTGTTTCTGGCATGTAGTTACACAGCCAGTTCTATGATCAGGGTGCACTTTCACTCTTATAACTGTTTAAAATGAAACATGAACTGAACAATGAATCAAAGTAAATATTCATTTACCCAATTCAAAATGGGCAGGTCAGTAATCTCAACTTGCCAGTATTTTTCTCTAACATGTGCCACATACGAATATATAATATACAAATGTGGTAAACTAGCATCCATAAAAATGCCATTTTGTAATCTGTAATTAGGGAAACAGGGGCATAAGTTCAATTAAATTCTCTTAGGCAAAAATCACAATTTTACTGAACATAACATAGGGACAAAACTTTAAAGTAAGGTCTAGAAATAACGGGCTGGGATAAGTTGTAAATGTAATATTAGTGGGACACATTAATGGCACTCCAGTCATGAAAAAAACAGCAAAATCCCTGGAAATAAATCTAATTGTAGTAGATACTGTAAAACCTGTCTCAGCTAGACTGCCCAAACAAGTGTTGACAGGCATAGGCATAGATTCCACTGGGGTCCCCAACCCCCCTACACCTCTACAACCCCCACAGCACTACAACCTGTCCCTGGTTTTCAAACTTAGCTCAAGGTGGTAGAAAGAGAATTATACTGTGCTATGTCAGCACCTTGTACCAAGGAACAAATTCTATGAAGATACGCACCATTACTGTCTGAATGCCATTATGGTGAAGATGAAGTGGCAATATATTTCATATGAAACATTCAAAATGGTTGAGCAGAAAGGAAATGATCCTTTCTAACAAAAAGTGCATAATCAATTTTAATAATCTATCGATAGAGTCAGTGTAATAATGCAAAACTTTTATATCCAGGGTCACTAAGGACGTCCTGTCACCAAGGGTCCCTAAGTAGTCAGTACCATGTAGTGGTATATTCTACCACCTCAGTAATGTCCTTGCATACAGTTTTCTAGCTACTAATCACCTGGAGAAGTTGCAAAATGGCTTGACATTTTTAATGAACATTAGCTGATGGAAAAGAAAGGCATAATCCATTACAAAAATGGTATGATCCATTACAATAATGGTATGAATCATTACAAAAATGGTATGATCCATTACAGAAATTGTATGAATCATTACAAAAATGGTATGATCCATTACAAAAATGGTAATATCCTTAAAGCATTCTTTGGATAGTTACACATTAACTTACTGACATGAAAATTTAATTTTCTGACATGAAAAAACATTCATAATGGAGCGGTACATTGCAATTTTCTCAAGAATTTCCCTAGAAATTATTTATTTATTCATCTGTCTGTCTATTTTCTTTGCACCATTGTTTTATTTCAGAAACAATTTCTGAAGTACACCCCTAGTGTACAAGTCTCTCCTCTCTTTTGGTCTTACAGCAGGTTCAAACACAAGTGTGTCCCACAGGTAGATTTGCTTTGGGGTGCGCTTCACCATCCCAAACATCCCAGCATTTCAGGTCTAATTTAGAGGTAGCTAGCAATTTAATGACACGAACAACAAGGAACAACCAAAGGGTCCTTAAGGTTCTTTTAACTGAAACTTTGTTCAAAGTGTAAATGTTCTATATTATGTCTATTCCATGTAGACTAAAAGCTTTCTCTTTCATAAAGAACTGCGTAACAAAAGCCTCTCTTTTAGTCCTAGAACAGTTTCTAAGTAGATTTACCAAGAACCTTTGAGGAAGCTTTTTTTTATCCATGTGTTATAAGTGGTCAAGCACTGTGTGAGGAAAAGCATGTTACATAGTGTTGTATAGAGACATTTATTTCCACAGGGTTCCTCCAGAGGAATAATCTCAGAACCCTTAATCCTTATAGAATCTTTTTTTAACGGTTGCACCATTAAAGGTTCTTTGTCTATCCTTTGTGGAACCACAAAACATAATAGCTGTGTTCCAAATGTCCACTCCCTCACTATAAAGTGAATCATCCATTATGTAGTGCTGTTTGAAATCTTAACTGTAGATTTGTGACACTATACAGTATAGATGCCCTACAAAAAAGTCACAATGCACTGAAAAGTGTACTGTACACAGTCTGTGCCAACTTAGATCATCATGCATTGTGCTATCATTAGCTGCTAGATAATGTGTTTTTTTTGTTTTTTTTGCCTGTTGGAAGTGTTTGGTCAGCATTACACTGCAGAGTCTCAACTGTGCAGTGACTCGTCTCCTCCTCTGCCTGAACAGCAGAATTTCAACAATCATTATTAAAATGTCTACCAGAAACATATTTGAAGAACTTTAGTTGCTCAGTCTAACGTTTACAAATTAAATATTTCTGGGACAGCTAATTATAAGAGTCCGAAATGTATCAGCAGCTGTCCGCAGTGACTGCTCTGTGTAGCAAACACTATTCACAATGATAGAAAATGAGTTATAGTTATGTATAATTAGTGAGTGAATAAGTGGACAAGTAGAGATTTCGTTTTAAGGGTTATAGGGGATTTGCTTTGGGACACACTTACCCACTCCAAAGAACCCAGTATTACTGTTTGAATTGAAAGGTAGCTTGTAATATTCGCAGGAAAAAGGGTTCTTCACTCTATCCAGACTATACAGAACCCTAACAGAAGTTTTCACTTTTAAGGTTTTAAGTACAATCTTAAAAGTTTATTGTTTTAGTCTTAGGTTCCAACTAGACTTATTGCGTCACAATAGAAGGTGCAGCTATCCAAAGAAAACTTGAGGAGCTATGTTTTTCTAAAACTATGTCATAGATGTCCAGGCTTTGTGTGAGGAAATATTATACAGCGGTGTATTTCAGCTTTAATAGAGAGGTTTAAAAGCACTGTTCAGGCAGGGTTGTATGAATACTGTGTGTGTGTGTGTGTGTGTGTGTGTGTGTGTGTGTGTGTGCGTGTGTGTTTGAATCCAACCCTACAATTCCGATGCACATTCCAGAGAAACCTTTTCTTCACCCTTCCATGTCTACACAAACTTCACTGAACATATACACATTTTTTACATATCAATTTCTATCCATTTTAATCATATCAAACACACACACACACACGCACACACACACACAGTAATTCTATGCTGAGTAAAGATATCATATAGGTGCCTGTAGGTGTCAGTATTTGTTGCAGCGAGCACCAGTTAAACCTCTCTCACTCTCTCACACATGCGCGCACACACACACACACACACACATCCACAGCTCTCAGAGATATCAGCTTTTTAACAGTGGCTGTCAAGCTTAGAGGTTTATAGAGCACATAAAGATGTAATTTTCCACTACCTAGTTAATAAGGAGCTGTCAGTGTAACTACAATATGACAGAAATAATGATGACACCTTTTAAACTTTTCTTCATGCCTCTACTATCAGCCTCCTGTCCTATCTCTCTCTCTTCTTGTCTCCCTGTTTTTCTGTCTTACACCCCTGACAGTTCATTTTGCTCAACCATGACAGAAATAGAGAGGAGGAAGAGAAAAGTTGGACATCACTAAACCATATCCCACATTACCACGGAAACAAAAATGCCTCAATTAGTCATCCATGCTGTAGTTATGAGCTCGTCATACAAGTCCAAGAGAGACAGCAAAGAGACAGCAAAGACACAAAGAGCGCACATTCTGACGTGTAATTGGCGTATTCTGTGTAATAAATGAAGTGTAATTAAAAGGATGTGACAGACAGCCAGTTATCTGTTCTGCATGTTGCACGGTGCAGAAGAGTAGATCAAGGTGACAGAGATATGATTTATGAGGACCGGCATATTGTGTTCAGAGCTCTTGGAAAATAATAAGGGCTGAATTATACATGCAAACAGAAGCCTGAGTGCAGTTTAAGCATTCCCATCTGTCTACGGTTCTATTCATTTATCCAACACACTCTTCACACGTGTGTTGAACGTACCTGGGTGCTTATTAAAGCAGCTTCGATTACTCGGTTATGTGCTCGTGGGTTATAAAAATGGTTTCAGCTGCACTACCGAAAGAAGACGTGCAAAGAAGTTTAGCACGCAGTGATGCACCCTTAGTCTGACTTCAGACAGAGAAAATATAAAACTTTATCTATCGAAGACAATTTCAAGAAGCAACAACCCAAAGCAAGTGATTATGTCTGCTTCAGAAGAAAAGTCTTCAAAATTCCAATCGAAGAAGATCTGATCTTTCGAGCAAATTCAAGCTGGTGTGATATATAATATACAGTGTATATTTTACAAGTTTATTGTACAGTACATACTATACTGTATATACAGTGCATATATATACATATATACACACACTATACTGCACATAGCATTTCAGGAAACGAGATATAATCAGAACATAAAGATATAAGATATAAACAGGACATCCTGTTTTATGTTTATGACATGAAAGCAGAATCAGCATTAAACCCCATAACCAACATTGCATTCCCAGTAGATATTAAACATGAATCAAACTGTATCTCTGTTAAAGTCAGCTTTGCACCTGAATTTGATGGACAAAAGCAATGGTTTCAGCTGACCAGCAGGACAGGCAGCAGCAGTAATGGACATTAAGAGCTCTCACCTTTGTAGGAGAGTTTGAGTCGAGGCACGTTGTTTTTGGCACGCTGGGCATCGGCTCCTCTCTGCGGCGTCCAGAGCCCACACAGCAACACTGCCATCCCCCAAACGTAGTCCATGACGAACCCCAAGATACACAGCTACTAACAGAGGTCCAGATCTTCAGAGCAGCACCTGAGGATGGAGCAGGTGTATGGATGTGTGTAGAGACAGGGTGTAAAGCGTACAACGATCACATCCCTCTTGGTGAACTGGTCAGCCCAGGCATGAAAAAACTGACCGCTGATACTCAAACACACTTGAGTATTGATATATGTGTGTGTGGGAGAGTGTGTGTTTGTCTTTTCAAAGCCCTTAGGCTGTTTATCTACTTGGTCCCCTTTGCCTTGTTTTCTTTTCTCCCTCTTTGTCCTGATCCGTGTAGAAGTAGCACCTCAGCTGAAAGCACACTGAGACAAAAGTGAACTTAAGCTTGCTGAAGCTCTAAGCACTTCTACTTTACACACACACACACTCACACTCTACCCTGTAAAGCTCAGCACACACAAGTCCACAGTGCACGTAGCTGAAGAGAGAGTGAAGCCAAGTGAGAAAGCCTGGCCAAGTGAACGAGAGAGGGAGGGATAGAACAGGGGGAAGGGGGACGGGCTGGGAGGAGAGGATCCTGTAGGTAGATTTCTCTTTTTTTCTGCCTGACACAACAGATCCTCCACCCAACTGATCACACACACGTGCACACACACACATTCTGTCCATCTCTCATTCTTTCTCTCTTTCTAGTTAATACCTGGACTACTTAGTTATTTAGCCCTTGTTTTTGTATCTCATATCTATCCCTTCATCTCAGTGTGTATATATACTTCAAAGACCATTTTCCTTTATTAAAACTTTTCAGAACAGTTATGGGAAAAATAATCAGTGATGGCATGGTGTGATGTATGGATTATTTTCCAGTAAACAAAGACACATCACACTTTTTATCCATTTATATGTTCTGGAAGGTCCATGAAGATAACTGAGGTTATTACTTACATTAAAGCAGCTACAAACCTATAAAAAAGGTTCTATCACTTTCTCTTCTGTCAGCAAGACAGAAAAAGTAATGCTTGTTACCATGAAACCTAAGTGAAAACTGTGTTCGCTGTTACTATAGAAAAGATCCTCAGAACAAGCACATTCATAAAAACCTTGTAGTTATTTATTTCATTCAAATGGATCAACCTCTTCTGACCAATCAGATGTGAGAATTCAGCAGCGCTGTGGTAAAGAAGTAACAGTTTAATTATCTCATCTATCATTTAATGAACATTAAAGATTTTCTATAAATTGAACAGTCCAGTATAAGTTTATTAGCTATACCTAGGTACGTGGACATATCTTAGAAATGCACAGCATGTTAAATCTTACACTCAAAACCCCATCTGTGGAAGGGGTCACAATAGGACCACCGCTGAGCAGAGGTTATGTGGGTGGTGAATCCTTCTCAGCACAGCAGTGACACTAACATGGTAGTATGTGTGGTGCTGGTAAGAGTGTATCAGTCACTGTGGCATTGCTGAGATTTTTTAAACACCTCAGTGTCAGCGCTGCTAGCTTGTGAACAACCCACCAAGGAAAAATATCCAATTGGGCTCCCAAGTGGTGCGACAGAAAACACAGGAGATTGTGGCCGGGATTCTGGCCAAGGGTGCAAAATTGGCCATGGTGTTTGGGTAGAATGGGATGGTGTTACTCTCTTTCTCTCTCTCTCTCTTTCCCTCTCTCCTTATCTCTCTCTCTCTCCAGTCAATCATAGTGACACTAAAAATGGTGGATGTCCCAAGTATGTGGAAGAGGGCTGATGCCATATGATCTATCATGATCATATTGTGTATTTTGGAGGAAGCACATGTCAGACTTTGTCCTCTATGGTTGGTAGATGTTGGTAAGGGAAAGCTGCCTAGTGGTGGAAATAAAATAACAAATTGGGAAAAAAAACATATCCAGTGATGCTGTGGTTAAGAACAGCTGAAGGACTAGAGGATATTTAACACAAGATGAGCTACAATCTCTTCATCAACAAGGTAGGTATGTCTATTAAATTCACTAAGTGTACACACCACCATGCCACCATCACGTAGTTGGCACTACTGTGTTGCTACAATAAACTGTCAAATGACATCTATAATCTACTTTATTCCTGAAGCGTATTGTTTTTGCCCTATAAATAAAAGCATGATCATTTGCTCCACTAGTCATGTTTACTTGTGTCCTGTCTCCTCACAGTGCTTCTGGACTAAACCAGACACAGATCCTCATGCTCAGCAAACTCAGCTCTCACACCAGACATTTATTTTTAGCCTGCTCCATGCAAGCGCTGAAGACAGCGAAGAGGAGCGAGACTGATAGAGCACGGGCTTATCAAAAAGCCATGTTCAAAATTGTTAAGTGAACGCAATTTAAAGAGAGAGAGAGACAGAAGAAATAGATTAACAGCTTACGGACACACAGCACAAGATAAGAAGCCACATGTATTGTCATACACTTATAGCAAAACTTGCAGTCTTCTTTTTTCCTATATAACTGCTCAGCAGCCCCAGTGGAGTGAACTATAGCACACTGATCCTGACCTCCAGGTCAGCAGTCCTACTCATATTTCCATTTGGCAGTGCCATAGCACTGCAGGAATACTTGAGTAATTGGGTTTTAATATGGTGTGACACATGAACACTTTTAAATGCGTGTGCTATTGACAGCATCGATCCTTCAGCAGTGAGCTCTAGAAGAGCACAGAGCAAGACAGAAGACTGTAAACATCACACAGTTACTACCAAACAGCAGCCCCCTAGAGACGCAGCAGCTTAGCATGCGTGTATGTGTATGTATGTATGCATGTGTGTGTATGTGTGTGTATATGTACAGGGGTTAGACAATGAAACTGAAATACCTGTCATTTTAGACCACAATAATTTATTAGTGTGGTGTAGGGCCTCCTTTTGCGAACAATACAGCGTCAATTCATCTTGGGAATGACATCTACAAGTCCTGCACAGTGGTCAGAGGGATTTTAA
>JAOVYV010000031.1:6150501-6161434 GCA_025674545.1 Hassar affinis
ACCCAGACCGCCCCACCCAGGGATCGAACCCGGGACCTTCTTGCTGTGAGGTGACGGTGCTACCCACCGAGCCACTGTGTCACCCTGATTTGATTTGATTTTATTTGATTTTATTTGATTTTATTTGATTTTATTTGATTTTATTTTTCTTTCAAGCCATTAGCAACTGAGTTTCACAAAATGCTCATTAAATCTTGTGTGTGCATCTGAACATTTAAACCATTTAAAAACCATATAAAACCAGTTAAACGTAATAAAGTAATTAGTACATAAAATTGCAAAAACTCAGAAATTATTTGTTCCTTATATGAAATTTACAAAGACATTATTTTTTTTTAGTAAATAAAATTTGTGTTGTTTGTATTGATCACAAAATTGACCAACATTTCATGAATACTAAATTAATTCTCTTTGTATCTTGTGATATATGACAAAGCGATTTTTTGGGCTTTTTTTTGTTTGTTTGTTTGTTTGTTTGTTTGCTTTTTTGAATAAGTGAAAGTGTATTTATTAAGATGATTTAACATGAAGCTTAATTTCCACAGATTGTTATACTGGGAATTTAAACATCACATAAACAGAAAACAATTATACATCCTATCAGTATAAGAAACACACTGGCAAAGGATAATGATCTTCATTATTTCAGACCCTATACATACTTCACCGCATAATTAAACGGTTGTATTTTTAAAAAAAAAAGCTAATTTAGTAAGATAAATGGTTGCTTATCTATCTTTAAAATTAAAGCGGGCAGAAAAGCTGAGTACACCTTGCCAGTTAAGCTACATGATGGATTGTATTTGCTTAGGTAGTCAAACATTATAATTCATCTAGTTGGAAGTGTCTGGGCTTACATTACATTAGCACGGCTGCTGCAGCTCTGTGGGGAAAAAATCTGCAGTTTGTGACTGATGGCTGGGTCTCGGACGGGATCTTTTCCATCAGCAAGAACTCATTTTAGCTATATAACAGAAGAATTAGAAATAAAACATTTTCATTTATTTGACTGGATATTTTCCAGGAAAATGCGCAGAACAATTCCATTTAGAAAGCTGAGTTTTATAAACATAGACAGATGTTGTTATGTTCAATGAACATTGAATATTGTCAGAAATGGCACATAGTCCATAATGTGTGTTTATATGCATGTAAATGAATTTTAATGAGATTAAAACATTAAACCCATTCACCCTGGCCAAACCAGCTTCATTAATACACCATGAAGTATACTGAGCTAGAAATAATACCAGATGATTCGATACAGTTACAAAACTGATATTTATTGATTTTGGAGCTGCCGTTTAAAACTGTAAATGAGCTTTTCACTCATATGTAAGCATAATGTTGGACTACATACATAAACTTTTTTATATAAACATTTTTATTTCATAACCCATGTATCATTCAGCATTTGATCATTATTATAGATTAGTCACGCTGTGTTGCTGTGTTTTTCCATTAAACACAGACGCTGCTCAGATACACATTCTAACCTCAACATGCGAACAATGAACGTTATGTCGTTTCACAGAGAATATGTGTTGCTCTTTGCAAGGCATTTCAGTGTATGAGAAGTGTAACTCTATTGGCTCAGGTAAAAGTAAAGACAGACATTTCACATTATTGTAATAATATCTAGGTCAATCTTGTTGTACTTGACAATGACCTTTGTCCATTCTGAGTCTAAAATGATAGTTTTTTTCAACATGTTTTTGGACTGAGAGTGTACACTGGTCCCAGACTTAAAATCTAAATCACAAACAACCAAAATAATTTAGAGACTAGAAGTAAATAATTTTAAAACATTCTAAATAACTTAATTGTAAATTATTTATAACTACATTTAAGGAAAATAAGAGGGGAAGCAAACTGCATAGATGCTTTTGGTGCTAGCAACATGGAAGCAAATGTTTGTGCATTTGAGTTTGGTTTCAATTTAGCAGCAAATAACAATGTGGTTAGTGTGTGAGCCCTAGTCATTTACTGTGTGGAATTTGTAGTCAATTACTTTGTGTGTGTTCTAAAATGTTTCAGTTGACACAAATAAAATATAAATAAATAAACAAACAAACAAATAAATAAATAAATAAAATTAAATACAATTAAATAAAAAGTAAATAAAATTAAATAAAATAAACATTAAAATAATAAAACTAGAAGGCTTTTCATAATATGTTGGGATTCTGAAAGTTGTGTTGTATAAGAGGTGAAGTTGGTCAATAGGTCAATATATGTATTGAATTCATATTGTTTTACACTGATCATTAGTTTTTGGGGGTTTTTTTTCCAAGGAAGATCACAAGCAGTGCTATCAAAGTTGGTTTTCTGAATCTCTACCTTTCCATGTGTGAATCATTACTTCAGAGAAATGTATGAAAGAAACAAACATACGCCACTAGAGCCCATCCGGACCAGTCACTGCGTTTATTATTTCAGGAAGTCAGGCAATCACTGATGGGAAATTAGAGCTGTTCCAGAGTACCACTGTCCTTTACCACCATATTGTATAACGAGAAACTCTGTCACATGTGCATGTGTGTTCCTATTACAAAGCAATCAGAGGAGCAGTGCCTAACCTGTCCATGACCGGCTGATGAAACAGAACTGGTATTCACACACACCCACAGTTGGCCTACTGCAATGCTAAAATGAATCTGCCTCATGGGAATCCTTTACATTTTAAAACATGACACTGTATTTCTTTCTACGGACTACTGACATCACATGGCCCTGAAGCATCATGGGATTTTCAGGACATCCTACACACAAACCATACAACAGGAAGAGGTTGAACGGCATTGAAGCAGAAGCTTGAGTCATCCAGAGATCAGCATATGACATCCTGTAACAACGCTTAACTATTTCAACTTTGGCCATTATAAAAACTACATGACAAGGATATTTGGCTCCTCCTCTTACTGAAGAGCAGTTCAGATAACATAGTGTCCATGTGACAAAAAATAGACCACTCTGCAAATTTACTTGGAAAAGAGTCTGCATTGCTAGTAAGGGCATTCAGTCTCATGAGGAGATCTTTCAGTAGAACTGGAACAGGAAGGAGTGTAATAGGAAGGGAGGAAGGCCACAAGATGAAAATGGGAGCATAATGGAAATGCATTGCTTTGACAGCCTTAACATTTCTCAATAAGGACGGATGTGCATGTGGGGCGGAGGGTGAGTCATTCCTATCATCATCCGTGTGTACGGGTATGTGATGTCAGATGTGTGTGCAACATCCAGTATGTCAAATGACCACAACACAGCAACCCTGCCCATTTAGGAGTGGTTCTTTGAAGATCACATGTTTCCAGCTAGATCAAACAAAATCTTTCTCATAGACCGCATACAAAAAAGAACAGACACAAGTAGTGCCCAGGTATTCAACCAAAATGGGTAAAGATCCAATAACATAACATAAAATCCCTTGCTTATGATGGTCTGGTTAAATCATTAACAGGTAGATCATAGCTAGAAATGAGACACACCATTCTGAAGTGATTATGTTTTTTTCATCAGCAAATCTGCCCAGAGAGGGTTAATTAAATGGAAATCTCTGAATGTTTGTGAAAATCTCCCTGCTCTGACATAATATCTGTGCTTCTAACCTCTTGTCTGATGAGCTGCCTCCAGCTAAATAATTTACAAATACTTCAATGTTTCATGTTTTTCTAAAAAAAAAAAACTTTTTCTAAAGTCATATGCTTATCGTCTGATCTATAGTGCTTATTCAGTTTCTTAGATTGGTCCACTGAAATGACTATGGAACATTCCAGTAGTGCTTCTTGCATTACATAAAGTCTATTGTAGAGTAGACCTAGGGCTTAGTACTTGAAAAAATATATAGCAGAGGTGATAAACATACAAAAAATGCCATTCAGAAGCTCTAGTTTAAAAAAAAAAAAAACACTGGGTAGTGCGTCTACTTGTATTTGACTTTGCACTGTTAGTCACTGCTAATCCTCTTGTCTGTCATTGTTTAATGTTAAGTGGAGCACCATGATTCTGGCAAACTATATTTCATTCCTAATATCCCATCTGTCTGTTAGGAGGAATGACAATAAACTCATCTTGGCTTGACTACCAAGTGGAATCCCCAATTCTCCAGAGGACCTTAGAATTTTGTCTCCAGTGATCAGGTGAGGGATTATTTACAATGGCAGCTGGGTAGAAGTGTATGCTAGAGAAAATATGTGTCTGTGTGTGTGTGAGAGAGCATTTACGGATTGATTGGAAAACCACATGGGCAATTGAAAGAGAGAGATGAAGACAAGTGAAGAGGACTGGCATAGGTGCAACTGCTTGTAGTAAAAGGTCAACGCAGTGTCCAGATGCAAGCTCGGCTTCATTCTGTGAGGACACACATTCTTACATTCACAAGTGGAACGGCCGAAATTCAATCCTACCATGCCAGCCTGCACTGCAAACAAACACAAACCAGACATCTGTATCACAGCTGGATGCCGGTATTTTAATTCAAGATGTTTGTTACAGAATGATCTTCTTTAGTTGTTAAGGTGGACACGACGTGATGCAAAAAGACCTGATGGATCAGACCTGTGTCCATACATTCACCTAAGCATTCACAGTTTGGTGTTAAGCCATGTGTATCAGGTTAGTCTACCAAAGCAAAACTCATTACAGAGATTCCAGATTGCATATGAGGCTCTGTTATGTTCTGCACAGTTTTACTAGTGTCCTCATGTATAAGCAAAGCATATAAGGTCACATACTGTTATTTTGTCTGCTTGCGTTAAAGAGGTGAGATGGGAGATTGGAGGAGAAAGAGGATAAAATGCAAATGGGAGGAAAAAGTGTGACATAGTGATTTGAGTCAGTGAGCTTTGAGACATGGGAAGGAAGTCATGGGAAAGTTCAGTCAAATCTGATTTTCTGGTATATCCAATTTGAACTGGAAAAATCCTCTGTAGTCTTAAAAATATATAAAATCCAACTATTTTTCCCGCAAGTGAAATCGGATGAACATACACTCTATGCATACATACAGTCATAGAGGAAGTCAGCTAACTCTAATACCCTGAGGGGCAGCTGCACCAAACCTTCTTTGGCTGCTGTCACTGTGGCTCATTCACACCTGAGACATTAACATGAGTGACCGCAAGTAGATCTACAGATGTCAGGTTACACCTTGCATTAGAATGCATCACCACATGTGCCTCGAATGATCATATATATATATATATATATATATATATATACACGCAAATAAACACGTATATCATTTCCATTTGCAAAAAATAGTAAGATATTAACAGTAAAACAATACAGAACTTGGCACACTGCTTCTGCATACATTTAGGATATCAGTTGAGTAGGTAGCCCTTCAATGTAGTGCAGGACATACAGTATTTGGAAACATGTTTTATCATCAGAGCAGTGTAACTCAGTGACTAAGATGTTGGACTGATGACCAGAAGGTCATGAATTTAAATCCCACCACAGCCAAGCTGCCACTGCTGTATTCTAGAGCAATGCCCTTAACCCTCAACTGTGTCCCAATCACCCAGTATGCATGTTAAGGCCAGGTGTGAATGGAGCCACAGTGACAAAAGCTTAGATTGTGGTTAAAGAATCGAGTCTGAGTCAAGACTATGATTTTGGGCTGGTCAAGAGTGAGTCTTTGGAGGAGTCGACTCCATTTTCAAGACCATGGATTTTACCATTAAACTTATCATCACTCCTGTTAATATTCAAAAGTGACATTTCTGTAGGGGAGATTGGGGCTTGTTGGCTATGAGGGTAAATTGGCCCTCTAACTACAGCTGACTGCTTGCTCATTTTTAGCACTTATTTGAACAAATGGACTTCCAGGAAGCTTTGAACTATGGGATTTACTACATTACCAGCCAGCATTCAAATACATTGCACCAGCCAATTCAATGTGAATGAATGGGTCCATTTTTATTAACATGTATAATTAAATTGAGAGTATAAAATGAAATAGTGTATTATTCTCATTGTGGTTGAAAAAAAAGATCTAGAGAACTCCAGACAGCTAGTCTAGAGACCAGTCTTGAGACTGTGACCAGACATGAATAATACATTTGGGGTGAACTGATTGGTTATTACAAGTGTCTATGCTGCATGTTACAAGTTCTCTGATGCATAGATATGATCATGGTCTCCCAGTCTGTATGCACAGGACTAGTCTCAACTAGATGGCAAGTGAATCTTCTAGCAAGCTTTATTTAAAAAGATTGGTTTTAGTATTTATATCTCTTGAAAAAACAGTATTTGTTCCTACTAAATAATGTATTCATATTTAGTTATTCCTAAATGATGGATGATGAAGTTTGAGAATTCTTTACATAAGGAAGGAGATCTCTCTCTCTCTCTCTCTCTCTCTCTCTCTCTCTCTGTCTCTCACTCTCTCTCACTCTCTCTGAATCTCTCTCACACACACACACACCCACCCACACACACACACACACACACATTCATTCAGTTGTATTGTTCACAGGTGGCACCAATTTTTACTCTCTCTCTCTCTCTCTCTCTCTCTCTCCCTATCTCTCTCTCTGTGATTCAGTGCACACATGTGCTCATTACCAACCCTAACATCACTCATGATCCTTTTACAAATAGCGTGGAACAGGAGAGGTTACACCACACTCCAGTGTGCATATTTAACATGCTCATCCACTTTTCAATCTGATTTCCTCCACATCAGGAGCTTTCATAAATCATCTTTAACAAACGATGTGTGAACAAACCTCATTTACGATATGTAATTCACAGCAATGGCTGAAACACCCCCATCTGTCTTGCCTTCCTCTTCAATCTCAGAGGCAGGCCTGCAGCAAAACACTTCACCTGTTCCCAAAAAAAAAGAGTGTTAAGGGAAAAAGCTGCTGACTTCACAAATGTTTAGGTGACTCGCTCTAAACCATTTGCTGTGGTGATGATTTATGCAGACAGTGAAACAGTGTTCTCTCTGTCAGCCTCGAGAAACAGCAAGGGCACAAGTGGTAAAACCATCAGGCTGGAGTGTGTGGGAGAGAAAGTGAGGCAGCAATGGTTGGGGGAGGAAAAGGGCATAACATTATTGTAAGAGTTTTCGGGTCATTGGTGCTTAGAGGGGAAGCTAGGAGGGAAGAATCAACAGGAACAGTCAAGGTATGAGATTAACCATGCAGCTATGCACCAGGGGGAGGGCTGCTTATAACAACTATTATTTTTAATATATGATCAGACCAGCATGTGTGCAATATTGTACATATTTTAGTAATAATTTGCAGGAGTCACCTCACAGGTTACTGATGGCTGAAGCAGAGGACAGAAGGTCAAACTCTGATTAGGCCACATCAGCATTTTTAGAAGCACTTAGATTAAGGTTATTAATTATTAAACATATTATTGATTAGCGGCAGCTCTGAAAGTAAAATATAATGTTTCTAAGAAAGAAATAACAGAAACTATTCTATAAAACAGCACAATCTATTATGCATGGGTAGGAATATTTATTAAAATGATAACAATAACAATTAATAAACATTTTTAATGTAGTGTATATCTGTTTTGCAAGTATAATGTAACACATTATGACTCTTGTCTTCACAATCTATCAACATGTCCTTTTCTTCTTTCAACATATTTTACACTGAATTACATCAAATACTAACACCTGAAGTCCCCAGAGAGAAGAAAAGAAAATTCTCCTTAATATCTCAGTTGTTTCTCCTAGACAACAATAAGATAAGATGGAAAAACACTGGAAAATTCAAAATAAGATCATTGTCTACTAGAGCTAAGTTTATCAATATGAGATTTTAGCCCTTTTCTCATACTTCTTAAATTCAGCTCCTGAGAACCATCCTTCCTCTCGTCTCAGCCACATCCCAATTTAAGCTCTTAAAGCGCTCTTTATTTTTCTCTCACTGCACTTATCTTTTATTTGTCTGAAATAAACAGCTCTTGAGATAACAGTAAGACCCACAAGAAAACTTGATTGGCTTATAAACCAAATTCAAGTCTCAACTCAAGTCTCAACTATTTTATCACTGAAAGACATATGGGAACATGGGAACTCACAATATTCTTATGTTTCTCCTGTTATTCTCCTGATTTATTCTGTTGTTCCTTATTTCTCCTAAGAAGGGGTTAGGAGAAACAGGTCAGAATTCAGTAAGCATCAAATACAAGATGATTTATTTCTAATGAGACAAGAAAGGACAGCAAAGTTTTCTTCTGTGTTAGCTTAAGTCTCATGTTGCTCAAATATTTTTCCTGAGAAAAAGGTTCCAGTAATCTCACATGTCTCCTCTTGTGGTTTAGTAGAGATCTCATTAAAGGCTGACATTATGCTCAGATTTGTCAAGATTACTCCTGTTTAACTGCAGTTAAAATATAGACAGGAATCTCAGAACAAACTCAACCATTTCTCATCCAGATCTATGACGTTTTCTCAGCTTTAATGCTGTCAATGAATGATTTTATCTGAACAACTGTCAACTGTCTATTTGCATGGATTTTTCTAAATATTTGACATTGTACTTGATCATTTCACATCTAACAGATACAAATTGGTGTTGTGTTTTATACTCCTTTAACCTCAGAAGCCGTTTATCTTTTGTCTAATTCCATTTCTCCTAAGGTTTTTAGGAGAAACATCTGTGAAAAATCTGATACCTAAATGTAACATAACTGAGAATCTTGATTCAGTCACCTGAGCCACAAAAGATCAACATTTGACCACTACAGCTTTCCTCTGGGTGATCACTAGTTTTCAGACACTGGTCTGAGTTGCATCAAATACAACAGATGGGTATAGATTTTATCCAGTGTTGCAGCCCTGTAAGATTCTGTAAGAGTCCATGCACTCATAATAGGATGAGTTGAATGCTTTCAGCTTAACTCAAGTGGTGTAGTAAATCTGAGATTAGACAGATTAGTAAGGGTGTGAGCCTTGTATGTTCCTCCCATCCACTGACTCATGTATATTGCACATTTTGTTTGCCACAAATACTATAATCTTGCTATTTGGCTATTGGTGTGTCATTGGGCTTCTTTAGTTCATCATTAGTTTGCTATTTTAGAAGAAATCTAAAAACAGTGCCTCATGAAACAGCTTACACTGAGTGATGACTATAGACTATAAAACTCATCGAATTGATATTCTAATTAAGAAGAGATGCACAGGGTTGCCATCTGTAAGCATAAGATAGTGTTAAGACATAGTAAGCTTCCTTTTAATCATGGAATCATATCCATGGGTGGTAAAGGTCCAATTGAAATGTGAGATGTATCCACAATCTGATCTGTGGCTCATCTGAAAATGTTGCTCACTGACTTCTGACAGTTAAATGCAGATGTGGAACACTCTAACAACAACCAAAAAAAACCCCACAATTAAATACTACTGTTACTAATACTAATGCTCAGAACATACAAAAATGGTTTGGTAAACATGACCGCAAAGCAAGTGGAAGCATAATATATAAAAGGAAGTTCTTAACCACAGTAGTATTACTAAGAGGTTAGCAATTGCAACAGCATGATGACTCGTACTTTTTATGAACTGACTTTCACAAGAGGAGTATTAAAATACACAGGACGGAGTACACACAGATAGATTGTCCACATGCACCTGGAATGGACAATCAGTGTGGACGCAGTTCAGTGAATCAGAGGAAAAGCAGCACAATGACCTCCTCCATCTCCTCCTCGGCTGAGTGAGCTGGAACATTCACAGTCAAGCGTGTTCCTGTGACATTGACCATTCCTCCCATATCCTGTGCTTATGTGCATTTTCATCAGAGCTCGTCAAACACTGCCACCAACATCTGCAGTCCAACGGAATTCAGAAACCCAACAAAAAGCTCCTTGGAACTCTCGTCCTTTGGGAGCAACCGCACCTTTGTCCATCGTAGCCGGTTTCCTGAAGAGAGATCCTAAGCACAGCCACTGAAACCCAATCTGAGGGAGTGCAGATGAAGTCCAGAAAACACTTTCCCCACGGGCCTCTCCAGTTTTACGCTGCTGGGGTTTCCACCACCGCTCGTCACCATTAAAAAATACTCTTCACCTCCAGGGAGCAAGAGGGGAAGCTCCAAGGGCATTGGAAGAAACAAGAAAAGCAATATGGTAAAATATATCGTAATCACAGCATAAATTCTAACCTGTGTTGCTTAAGTAAGAGATAATCTACAGCGACCTGGCCATTATTGACC
Source organism: Hassar affinis (assembly GCA_025674545.1). NCBI lineage: Eukaryota > Metazoa > Chordata > Actinopteri > Siluriformes > Doradidae > Hassar > Hassar affinis. The sequence goes on from JAOVYV010000031.1 coordinate 6,160,692, forward strand.
AGCTCACTGTACATTATCCTGTCTATTACATGATTAATTAATAAAGAAAGCAATAATTTGACACAAAGTACAGATTTTTAGTCATTTAAAAATCATTTCATTGTTTACTCTGAAAAATAAATGTTCATTAGATTCTATGGTTGGAACTGTAACCATAGAAACATAAAATCTGTGGCTTTCTTAAGATTAGCCCAGGTAGCATTATAATTCACTTTAACCACCATAGTGGCCATGGATGCCCTCTTAGAATTCTACTGTAATGTCTGCAGATGGCCTGCTATCTGCTATAGTATAAGCTGCATTAATGAAATAATACCATGCATACAGACATCATACCTTTATTATGCTGCTGTCAAGACAACGTCTTTTCCCAGGAACTCCATGTTTATTTCAGTAGGACAACGCCAGGTTTCATTCTGCATGTGCTACAACAGTGTTGCTTGACAGGCCTGCCTGCAGTCCAGATCTGTCTCCTATTGAAAATGTATGGAGTATGAAGAAATCTCAGACTGTGCAGCTCACGTCTTGTGTACAGCAAAAATATGCAAAAGATCAACTTGCAAAAATGCAACAATTAGTATCTTCAATTCCAAAATGATTAAAACACTTAAGTAAAGTGTGTTGAGTGTGGTGCAGGTGTCAATTTCTTAGTTTGTGTACAGTAGGGGCCAAAAGTTTGGACACACCTTCTCATTCAATGCGTTTTCTTTATTTTCATGACTATTTACATTGTAGATTCTCAC
>JAOVYV010000031.1:6184626-6187126 GCA_025674545.1 Hassar affinis
AATTTAGCCATGAAACCTCCCACACTAAAATGACAGGTGTTTCAGTTTCATTGTCTAACCCCTGTATATAGTATATAGTGTATATATATATATATATATATACACACTCACATTACTGAAGTACCAGAAAAAGCTGGTACTGGAGCCTATGCCAAACATATTGCAACACCACCTATGCACCTACATCATTGGTTGCATCCGCCAGTGTGTATGTAAAGCAGTAGACATCTGTGGAAGCTTCTGTAGCTGTTTCCACCATGAGAATGGCAAGTTATCACGATTTTGTGATGGTTTTATAGTTGGAGCTCGTGAGATGGGTCATAGCATCTCAGAGGTAGAAGCAAACTTTGAATTTGCACATATTAGTATTTAGCGGTGTACTGTTAGTACAAGAATTCCGGCAAATCATCAAACTTACGACAGCACTGTGGCCATAAAAAGACCCTGGGTGAATGTGACCAGCGTCGTCTCCTTTAATGTTTTTCTACATTACACAATCTGTCTCACTATAAACTACCATAATTATTGAGGACAATTGAACGTAGTGCTGTGGGACGCTGATGCGAGAATGTGGAGAATGTGGGGGTGTATGACTCCTGGTTAAGCTGTAAAAAGTCTTTTCATCCTGCCACTGTTCACTGACAGATGTGTGGTGTGAAAGAGTTTTCACTTCGTCTGCACCTCAGAGACCAACAGCTTTGATAGAGACAGATGAGAATTTTTGTTCTGCCCAGGACAGCTAGAAAAATACACACTGATTTCAGTACAGATCAAATCTACATGGGCTCAATTAAACGGATCAAGTTACAGATAACTGGTCAAAATGCTCTCTTCAGCATTTTCCCTCCACAGAGAAATTATACATCAGTCTGCAGACATATTAATCATTCCTATCGTCCAGTCAACATTTCAAGTGTGTGCACAGCATCTTCTACAAACTAATTGATCGTTCGGGAAATCAGAAAGAGACAGAAATGATTTCATCCTTAGAATATTATTTCTACATATGCATGCGTTTAAAAGTCCCATGTGTACGCTGGATTACAGTTGTGTGCTCATTTTATATGTGTGCACATGTGTGCAGTCTCAGGATAGAAAAAGTCAGCCAGAATTCACTCGCACGTCTGTCAGCAGTAGACTGTCACAGCAGTGCGTGTGTGTATGTGTGTGTGTGTAGGGGAAAGAGATAGTAGATATGCGGATACAAAAGCACAGTGCTGACATGTGCAGCTGTCTTGACTAAATAACACTGATGCACTGTTATAGTGAGCCACTACATCTCCAACATTTGTCACATTTTTACCAAACATGCATTATGCTACATCGTGTGTATCATATTTCCTTTACTGTTCTACACTTCTGCTTGCTATTCCAGTAGATATTCTAGGATTGGTTCCCAATGCTTTTGCTAGAGTCCATCTGCCCTGCATGGTTTGTTGTTCTTCCTGCTCTAACACACCTGATCCAACCGATCACTGTATTAGATGCAAAACCTTTGCATTCTGAGATGTAGAATTACCCGTTAAAGACAAAATAATCAACGATGGCTTGGTGTGATGGTGTTTTACCTCCCTGCAGTTGATTATTTTCCAGTAACAGCAACAGTCTCTCTTTCCTTAGCACTTTTCATTTAAAGAACGAAGTCATGCTTTCATTTATAGCTACATTCAATGCTGAGCAACAGCAGTTGCACAAAGCAGTTTATGTTCTGCTGTCATGTACATTCTAACAGTTATAAATATATTGAAAACATTGTAGCCAGCACTATTGTCAGAGTTGCTGTTATAGAAAATTAATCAATACTTTCTGTCCAATCAGAATCAAGCATTCAACAGTACTGTGGTATAAACAGATTTAAATATTCAATAGTTACACTAACTACAGTTCTGCTGTCAGTTTTCAAAACAGTTACAATCATCTTAACTGATAGATAGAGATAGAGAGCTTAATGCATTGATAACTCTCCCGTTTAATAATTTCTTTGCTGTGAGCCTATTTGTATAGGATAAGATCAATGTTATAAATGTTAGGCAGGATGGCAGGATGGAGATTTCCAGAGGCATGTTTACTCTATTGTACACCTGTGGAATTGCTAGAAGTGTGATTATTTTAGCGCTTTATGAGGAACACCTGTACACCTACTCATTCATGTAGTTATTTATTACTAATCAGCCAATCATGAGGCAGCACTGCATTGCATAAAATCATGCAGATATCGACCAGCAGCTTTGGGTAAAGTTCACATCAACCATCAGAATAGGGAGAAAGAAAAGGGATCTCAGTGACTTTGGCCATGGAACATGGTTGTTGGTGTCAAATGAGCTGTTTTTCCCCACACACAACACTCTCTAGAATTTACTCAAAATGGTGTGAAAAGCCAAAAACATCAAATGACTGACAGTTCAGTCAATATCTCTAGTAACTCAAACAACCACTCTATACATTTAGGCACTTAGCAGACACATTTAGACACCCAGAGAGACTTGTTTTTTATGAAAAG
>JAOVYV010000031.1:6189626-6200883 GCA_025674545.1 Hassar affinis
ATACACTGAGAATGTTTGGAGCAAGCCTATAGATGATTAATATTCAAGTAAAGAAACTCAGTATGTAGTGTAATATAACAGAATATAAATATAGTAATGATAATAGTAATATGAACCAATCAGGCATAACATTATGACCACCTCCTTTTCTCTACACTCATTGCTCATTTTTCAGGTCCACTTAACATATAGCTGCACTTTGTAGTTCTACAATTACAGACTGTAGTCCATCTGTTTCAGTCCCCTTTACTGAAAATAGTCCACCAACCCAAAATGTCCAGTCACCAGCATCCTGTGATCTCTGATGAAGGATTAGAGGATGACTAACAAACTGTGCAACAACAGATGAGCTACTGTCTCTGACTTTACATCTACAGCCTGATACAGGCTATTTTCTGTGCATGCTAATTCAGTAAAAATGAGACTGTGCTTTAGCTGATGTATGTAGTGCTTCAGGATTCATGTGAAAAGATGACAGCATTGAAGTGCATTGCACCACAGTGAAGCACATGAAACATTGTTGTGTCATTAAAATCAATAAAAATCTGTGTTTGCTTCTGTTCTTGGTTGTTTGACTCACTTGTCTGTAATGTAATATTAATAGACACTATATAGTACAGACACACAATTTGAGATTTATCCACCCCTTGTATATATTGTTTTGACTGAATTTGACTTCATCTTATATAAGGAATAACATGTCAGGCCAAGCTGATATATGAAAATAATGCACATCAGGTAGGGGTGATGTGCAAGCAGAGTGAGACAAGCAAACCCCCACCCCGATATCCACCCAACCCCACCCCCGGGTCGTTATTTTCATACAATAACACAGTCTGAATTGCTTTGTTCCACTTACTGTATACCACAGCTATTTCATTTAATAATGTGTAAAAGATTGTGGATTTTAATGGTTTATACTGTCATTATTTTTGTAGTTATTCTGATGTGGAACATCAGAGAGACAGCTTAGTTCCTGTCCTCATGTATGTTATAGCTGCAATAACATTCCAGTTAGTTCCTGTTACACTTATGTTATAGCCACATTTCCTGCCCAGCCTTTCTCTTTCTGTTACAAAATGCTTACAAGCAAAACTCCTTCTATAAATATTAAATAAACATCGCCTAAAAATTCGCCTCATCAATGATTACTTACAAAGTTTTACATTGTTAAACAACATGTTTTTTAAATTGTAAGACTTAGATTATGTGGAGCATCTGCCATTCGGGTCCCTGTGCATGATCTGTTACTATAGAAACAATAACGTATTAAAATGAGTGCATTACTATTGCACCTTCTGACCAATCAAAGCCAAGCATTCAATCGTGCTGTGATGCAAAATTTAGAATATAACTGATCAAACCAGATCCTTTTTTGGCTAGATTGTATGATGCAGTATCTGGCAAGCTGAACATATAATGTACATCGGATTGCCATGATAACGATGCAAAGGGATTTGAACAATGTAGCAGCCATGTTTAGATTAGCTGATCCATGTGATATGTGTGGACTGAGCCAATGCCCTGACTGAGCTGATAAATCCTGAAAAATCTCTGGAGCAGAGGTGCTGATCAACTGATCTGCTTAACTGCTCAAATTATTCAAGACTATTGTTGTCATTTCTTTTGTTTGTAACAGACATTTACATTTATACATTTATTTAGCAGTTGCTCTTATCTAGAGTGACTTAGAAGAGTCAGTAACTTGGAATATCCAAAGCTAAAGCTGGTAGAACTGAATTCAAGCTACTTTGAGCTATGATACTGCTAAGGGGGAGTTTATTCCACTCAGGGGGAGTTTATTCCACCACCTTGGTGCCAGGACAGAGAAAAGTCTGGATGCTTGCCTCCCATGTGTCCTGGATGAGGATGGGTCAGGTCAAGCCGTACTTGAGGCAGGAAGGGCTCTGGGTATGTGTCAAGCTTTGACCATTGTCATTAGGTAGGGAAGGGCTGGACCATTTTTGCCTTTGTAGGCCAGCATTAGGGTTTTATATCTGATGCGAGCTGCTACAGGAAACCAGTGACGGGAGCGCAACAGTGGCGTGACTTGGCTGAACTTAGGAAGGATGAATACAAGTTGAGCTGTAGCATTCTGTATTAGTTGCAGACAAATGTTCAAAAGTCATACGTTTTGCATTTTGTGCAATCACTGAATTGGATGTATAGTAATGCAATAATTGCAATCAGCAAATAATGATAATCATTTTAAACAGCTTGGTATTATGTATGCTTCTCATTATTTGTTCAGCTGGGATCAGAAATGGCAGACTGAAGCCAAAAGATCTTCTGCTGAGGCTTTGATCTTGTTGGTTTTCCTGTAATCTTTGCAATCCTTACAATCCAGATCAGCAACATTTTACCTTCCGTGCCTGTTAAAAACCTTGGCAAAACTTGGCAATTCAGATGCAAATATGCTTTAAAGACATCTTCCTGTACTCAAGTATGCATTTCAACCTACAATGACTTGCCGGTTCTTAATCTTACAGCTGATTTAACCTTAATTATTACAAATAACTAAAATTATTCTAATTAATCTGACATGACTCCAGTCTTGTCTATCTTCCCTCTGACTTCTCAATCAGGTCTGTGTATAAAGATATTTCTTTCCTCATGTTCATTTATTAAGCTAACAGTGGCTTGTAATGACAGGGTGTGGGATAATAAATCAGGACATACCTACATGTGTTTCCTGTGAATAAAGCCATCACTCAGTCTGCGTGTGTGTGTTGTGGGTGTGTAAGTAGAGTGCCTAAAGCGAGGTAAAGGGACAGAGGCTATAAATCAGATGTGAGCTTCATAGGTACTCATTACCCTCTCACAGAGAACAACTGTTTCTCCCTCTGTCACACATTCCTTCAGCTCACAGCCCTCAGGACACTCCTAATACTCCCCTGTGTCGCTCACTCTTTCTATCGTTCTTTCTGTCTCTCTCTCTCATCACATCTGTCTTGTTCACATCTGGAGAAGCGCAAATGCCCTAACAACTGCACTAACTACATAAGCAGCTCATTGTTATTTCAGTCCTGTACTCAGGTGTCACCTTACATCATTCTTGCTGCTCTTTTGACCTTTATAAACCAGTACAACCTCACTACTGCATATCTGAAGGAAAATACTCACATCAGTCACTGGAAGATGGTACCAAGTTCAAATCCAGACAATGCCACAGCCATCTTTGGCCAGGAGCTGAGGAGGTAAAATTAGACATGGTCTGTGACTGGGAAGGCTGGCATCTCCCTTGCCAATCATAATGGCAGTAGCCAATCGTGAGTGTCCGTATGCTCATGTATGTGGAAAAGGGCTAACAATGCATCCCCTGAATCCTAGACAATCAGCATTACTGAAACAAATAGAAAGAGAAGTGCATTCGGAGAGGACAAACCACTGCGAGGCTGATAAGCAACTCTTTTTTTGCACATGCTTGACAAACTCCGTTCACAATGGGTTCATTGTTGCCTGATCAACAAATTCAGTTCATTGTTGCCTTACACGGATCCACACCGCATCCCAGATCCTTTCCAAAACTCGTCGGGTTCTTCCTTGGCTCATGCTTTACCCTTCCACCATGTTTTATGAAAATCAGACCTGTAGTTATTCTGTAATCCTGCTAAAAGCCAAACCATCCAACAAACCACCAACCAAACAAATAAACAAATAGCACCAGCAGAGGAGATGAAAGACACATGGACACATGGCCCTACCTAAATTCAAACATAAGCACAATGGCATCTGGACCACAAACACTTTATTCATGTTACACAAAGACAGACACAGAGACTAATAAAAAACCCTCTTTGTTATATTGTATTATACTGTCCTGAATATGTAGCAAAACCACACACAAAAAAAGGAGTAGATTTCCTCACCAGGACGAATGACATAATAAATAATGTCTTTAATTTTAAATTTAATGTACAGCTGTTTCTTTTTGATTATTGAGTTTAAGGTGTAGGTTAGCTTTAGGAATAGCTGTAGAATTTTCTTACTACATTTTTACATTACATTTATGGCATTTAGCAGACACCCTTATCCAGAGTGACTTACATTTATCTCATTTATACAGCTGAGCAGTTGAGGGTTAAGGGCCTCGATCAGGGGCCCAACAGTGGCAGCTTGGTGGGGGTGGGACTTGAACCCCCAACCTTCTAACCCAACACCTTAACCACTGAGCCACCCCTGCCCTACTACATAGAGCTAGTTACCTAGTTGCCAGCATAGCAACCAATAAAATCCAAGTGAAAAACAAATGATCGAGGGAAGCATTTTCATTCTTTGGGTAGGAGCTACCATTTTAGTACATCTTGATTTCTTCTTCTTCTTCTTTTTTTAATGATTTTTCTCCCTTTCAAATATGTTCCAGGTCTAACAAATAGGAAAGGGATCTCTGGTGTGCAGCCCTCTTCAAATCATATCACAGGTTTTAAATAGTATTTAGATCTGGGCTCTGACTGGCCCATTCCAAAACATTGCTCATCTTTATCTGAATTCATTCCTTCAGAAAAAGACTTGGATGTGTGCATTGGGTTGTTATCCTGCTGGAAGGTGAATTTTTTTCTTTATCTTCATCTGTCTACCAGAGGCCATAGAAGGGTATCTATGATTCCCTGTGTCTTGCCTATAGCCCCAGTCCCAGCTAAAGAGAAGCAGACCCATAGCATGGTGCTGCCACCACCATGCTTCACTATGGGTATGGTGTTCTTTGGGTGATAGAGTGTCTTGTTTATTTGCCAAACATATCTTTTAGATCTTTGCCCAAAAAGTTCTACCTGAAAATTGCATCAATCAAAATACAAGGAAGATATGCATCAAGACTTGATTCCATCACACAGGTGGTGGAATAATCTTTCCTTGGCTGTTCTAAAGCCATAGCTTTTGACAGAATTCTTAAATCGTAGACCCTGTCCTTTTTGAACTGGATGAGGACATGTTTTTGTTTCATTCAATTTAGTTGGAAATGTTCAGTTTAGTTCCTGTAATAGAAAGTAGTTCAGTAGTAATAGTTGAGTTCAAATCCCAGGATTCCCAAAGAGATTTTGTTGGGTTGTTGAGCTGAACAGAATTGCAAAAATGTGCACACTAAAAACAGCCATCACCGCCCAATCAGGCATTACTGAACCAAGACTACCGCCACCTAGCTACAATCAAGTCATTTCTCATTGTAGCCGTTTCAGATTTCAGGCTTAATGCTATATTTGTATCCACATTGTCCCTTTGTCCCTTCCAATGTGGACATCTAGAACCAAAACCATGATCAATTCTGACACTGAGCTCTATAATAAGCACAGAAAAGCCATAGCAATTAAAAAGCTTTTATTTGAAAAGAAAATAGCTGTTCCAGTATTATATTTTCTAATTCAGCAAACCCACTTGGCCTCCTTCTTTTTTATTTTTTTCCATTAGACTGTGTTTGTTACTTGTTTATACTTTCCATGGGGTCTGCCACAGTCTATCTGGGTTCTGTTTCTATTTTTATTCTTTTTTTCACTCATTTTTAATAGAGTCATATGAGCCAACGTGTTTAGAACATTCTATTATGTGTTTTCTTGAGTCTTCTTTATGAATATAAAAATGAGATGAAGGCAGCATGAGTATTGAGGACATGGGACCCATTCCATTACATTGTATTTTATTTTATAGCCTATTTGTCTGCAGATTCTCGCCTCTGCCTCCAGTCCATGACTGCAGTACTTACAAAATTTGGCTCTTTCCACCTCCCTCCTGTTGTTATAGTCGACAGTGATTTGTCCTGAACAGTAAATAAGCAATGGGCCTTCAAAAACCCAACAGTCTGAAATATTAATTAGTTTTGCTAGTGGAAAGAAAATGGTTGCTGGACTGATTCATATGTAAATATAAATCCTGATTCGAAATGACCTATGAATTTTTCATAGGTAATTTCTAACCTTGTAAAAATGTTTAATTAAGTCGTGTAAAATGTTCTTCTCAGCATTTCAAACAGACATTCATTACAGAAGGCATGCAATTAAGTGTATGTATGACTGTGATGGAGAGCCTGAAACCCAGTGGTCTGAAGCAGAATTACTGCAGCAGGGAATTACACCATCACGTCTTATTCACTGACCATTCACTCAGCTCTCACTCAGCTATAACACACCCGCAGGAGTGTGTCAGCACTGACCTGATAATAGGTTGTCAAAGTTTGTGACCACAAAAGCAGACAGTCCAGTGAAGGACTGGGACTTATGGGATTGTGTTGTTGTAGAAAATCCAGGTAACATTCCAATAACCGCACATCCTTTCATTCACTTTATATTAGTTATACTTACAGCAGTTATACTTATACTACAGCAATTTGTCAATATTTAGGAATTCCACTTAATAAAGCATGACATTGTATTTTCAATATTGTAAACTTACATTTAACACTTACAGCTTTTCTTTTTTTCTCTTGTAGTTAATAAGATGAAAATAATACACACAGCTTACCGTATTACCAAGAAATTGGAAGAAATCGGAAAGTGTAAGGCCCTCTGCTCTGAAAACTCTGCTATAAAGTGCTGACACTGGAGACTCTTTCCATAAACGCTAAATAAACGTCTCCTAACAGAACATTTCACCATACCATTATGTTTTTTTTGTTACATAACATTTTTAAATAGGATAAAGAAAGAAAGAAAGAAAGAAAGAAAGAAAGAAAGAAAGAAAGAAAGAGTAGTTACATAAGATTGACTGAGACATAGACCTCACACATACCCAAATGTCATACAGGTCAACAGGGACTATAAACACCTCATGCGTTCAGCTTTGTGTGTGTGCTGTGTAGTTGTTACCATAAGCATGAATGCTAAACCTAAAATAATAACATATTATCATAACCGCCTAATTTACATTCCCAACCAACCAAGCAGAATAAGCAGATTGTCTGAACCAGAACAAAAGACACAGCTTGGACAGTCAGACACACTGCTAATGACCCTGCTGACCAGGTCACTTGACTGACTGCCTAAACAGGCTCCATTAGCAAAAAGCCTCATTTTTCTCCACTACACCCAGCTGGACCAAATTCATCCAGCCATAATCTCCCCCCATCAAAAGCACTCTACTTCACTCTTTCTGGATGATTTTATGAGGCCAAACTGGTACTGATTTATGACCTGTGCAGTATGACGTGATTGGAATGACGTGAATATATCATGCTCTGCTTGTTTTGGTGCTCACACAGTAAGAAGAACAAATTCCACAGATAAATGAGCTTTCCCATACGCCAAAACTCTGTTTCCTCTAAAAGGCCCCATGTGGTCATCACAGCCATCCTTCTTGCCATGGCATGACACACAGAGGTCCTGCTGTCAAGTCTAGAGCTGGTGAATTCATGAGGGTTCAGAAGAGTTAAGTCAGACAGTGTTGAGAATTAGTGGAACACGAGTGAAAGGTTAGTGACCGCGATTCACATATAGGACTTCTGCATTAGATTAGCATCAGATGTTATAACTTTGGTAGGTACTTTAGTCTCAAATGAGTGTATTTTCGTTATGACTGAGCAGTGCAGGGCATCATATAGTTTTTGTCAGTTTAGACTTCACCAATCCACGTGAAACTTGGTATAGTTGTAGCCCCACATGTCTTATATGGAATATACAGTTTGTGCCATGTTAGCACACACTGAAGTTAGGTAGGCTCAAAGCACTTTTTGGGCAATAGCTTGAAAACCATTTTGCCTAAACGTATGAACTTTTACAGGAAGTTACAGGCCTCTAGGATTCAATTCATTTGTGGCATTATGTCACCTAGTGAATATTCTTCCAAGCAAAAAGCTAGCACTTTAGTACCCTATATCTTGTGATGTAAAAGCTGAAGCTTCACGAAATCCCACATTCTTTAGAGGCACATCAAATTTCCTGAAATTATGCCCATAGAGGGCGGTGCAACTGACACATCTCAAGAGCTTTCTCTCACTTTACGCAGCCATCATACTCTACATGCACCACTAGTTTTTCATGAACTTTGCAGTTGTACGAAAACAAGTTCATTTCTAAGTCACTTGTTTATATATTGTTATTGTTTTGTGCCAAAATTATATAAGCAAGGAATAATGTTACTGATAATTTGCCTTGATGTGTTTTATTCCAGTTTCCCACAGTCCAAAGACATGCACATTAGGTGGATTGGTGTCTCTAAAGTGGCCCTAGTGTGGGATTTTGTGTGTGTGTGTGTGTGAGTGTGTGTGTGTGTGCCCTACGATGGATTAGTGCCCAGTCTAGGGTTATTCCTGCCTTGCGCCCTATGCTGCCGCCTAGTCTCTGGCTCTCCTGTGTCCCTGAAATAGGAATAAGCAGTTAAGATAATGAATGAATGAATTAATGAGTGTTTTATTCCTCTTATACCATAGCATTTTGCCAAGCGTAATACATTTCTTAATAAAACAAAACTTTGTAACTGTTTATAGTTATATTTATGGAATGTCCATGAGACACATTAGATCCTGACAAGTTGGTCCACTGTACCATTACTGTGATGTCTTTGTTTTCATTTCCTGGTCCTGTCTCCACCCATTTTCATGTCACCTGATTGTATCCAGCTATTTTATCTTAGTTTGTAAATAGTTTTTCTATTTATACCCCGTTTTGCCTTTGCACCAGTGCAAAGTCTTAATCTTTTATATTGTTAACTTCTGAGCTGTACATTCCTGTGTCATGATTTTGAGTTTTTGCTTTTCATTCTTGCTCATGTTTTGGTTTTATTCATGAATTATTCCATGTTTGTTTCTGCCTGCTTGTGTTCTGAGCCCAGCATGATATAATGACAACAAAATAAACATTCTGCTTAGTATATACACATGCATCCTCCCTCCAATACACACATATGTCATTTACCAAGAAGCCATAAAGCACAGTCTTCTGTCCAGATTATATAGCAATGGAAATTGTTTACTTTTCGATTATGAAGCACATCTGCTATAGAAACTCTACTGTTTGAAATATGGATGTTACGGAAATGCACCATGAACAATTCAAAGGTGACGTGGTATAATTACACATATAAACTGCATTGCGTAGGGGTACGAGTGGCTTGTTAAACTTGACCCCTTTTATAGGTCAACAGAAGCAAAACCAACTGGAAGGGAGAAGTGAGTCCTGATGTGGACGGAGTCTCGACCTTGAACACGCACTAAGCATAAACACACACACAGATTGTGTGCAGGAGTCACTGTTCCAGACTGGAGGGTAATGTGAGGTCAGTCTGTGAAGAATGATGGATGGCAGTGAGGTTCACACACTCCCTCTAATCTCATCTCCGTGTGTTTGACTGCTCTTCCAACTGACCAGACTGGCGGCATTTCTAATTCACAAGAGATGGAGAGAATGACTTTAGTGTAGAACTCCGTCTATGGCATTGGGTGTTCTTGTCAGATGAATTTCTCACCTTAAAAAAAATGAAATGAAATATAAAGAAGAAGAAGATGAAGGACAATAAGAGTAAGGAGATGGTGAAGAAGAAGAAGAAGATTTCAGAGAAAGAAAACAATAGATTGATCTTCCTTCAAGTATCTGTCTTCAATAACATCTGGTGTCAGACAGCTTTAAAGGAAAGAGTTTATTTCAACTGTATTATAATTATAAATAGCTTAATATATTGTAAACAAACTAACTACAATGAAAATATACAGAAATAATATACTTTTTCTACCAAACTATTATTATATTGCTTCGTCTTAGGTCATGTTCAAACAGTCAGGCAGTCAAGTATTTTTTTAATGGAGGAATATTTTCTATGCAGTCTAAAAACCCAAAAGTCTTGTTTAAATCAGATTCAAGCCACACTTGTATGCAGCTTCAAATTTAATAAAAACTTCTGGATATTCAAATGAGTTTAACTAGTCTAAAGTTCAAGTTGCTTTTGTCATTAATCTTCAGTAAGAGCTTTATTGTTGGCACAGTAGATCTGGAGCCTGTCCCAGGATCACTAGGTAGGAATACACCCTGGGATGCCAATCCATCATAGTACATGTGCAGACCTAAGGGCAATTTAGCATAGCCAATCCAATTTATTGGAGGAAACCAGAGACACCTGAGGAAAAACACATTGGCACTGGAGAAACACGTGAAACTCCACATAGCCAGTAACCTAAGCTCAGGTTAGAACCTGGGATGCTGGAGAAATGCTACCCCTTGGGCCAAGGTGTCTATAGTCTAAAAATCACTTTAGCAATATGGATTTATTTAAGAAATGGATTTGCCCTGCTGTGTGAACACTGCCATAATCTGAAAACAATTCAATCGTCAACAGTTCTACTGCATGCACAATCTGCTGTACAAACACATATTTACAGCCATTCAACATGAATGCATTTTCATTACTGGTTACAATTAAAGCATTGTGAATAGGAATCCTTGTTCTTCGCTGGAGATGTAAAGAATTTACTAGATAAATACATGAGCAGAACATTTCTGCTGTAGGTCTGCGACTGGAACCTGTTCTTCACTTACGCAGCTGTTATAGATTTCGCAATTTCATACTTGAGTGTGTCTTTGTTGTGTCCTGACGACAGTTAGAGATACTGGTTCTGCACCCTGACAGCCAGAGTGCTGGTTCTAAGAGGATCTGTTTCGCCCCTTTAAAGAGTTGAAATAGATTAGATTTGGGTCATGAACATCGATCCACAGACCAAGGCTGTATATTATCCCTCCCTCCCCTACCTGCACTTCTGAGTACTGTTTACTCAGATGGCAGCCCCCTGGTGGTGCCGTCGGTTCCTGCTCTTTCGGAGCTCCTGGACGTGTTTCCATTTAGCTTTCTGCCTCTGCTTCTTCTCCTTATGCCACAGCACTTCGCAGTACTCCTCCAGAGAGCGTGCGCTCATAGTACGCATGTAATCCTTATAATTGTGCCGCAGCTCAGATGTCATGTCCTGGATGGAGTGATCTGGGGGTCCGCTGGAGGCTGCGTTGTGCCCGGGAAGATGGCTGCGCTCCAGGACTCTCAGCGAGAGGTGGAGGAGAGTGCGGGTGAAGCTGTGCTCCTGAGCTGTGCACACGTACAATCCAGCATCGCTACGCTGCACCCAGCGAATTAGTAAACCTCGCTCTGTTACCACCAACCGCTCATCCTCTTTGATCTGTAACACACAAATGCATATAATATAAATAAACATACAGGGGTTAGACAATGAAACTGAAACACCTGTCATTTTAGACCACAATAATTTATTAGTATAATTTTGCGGCCAATACAGCATCAATTCGTCTTGGGAATGACATCTACAAGTCCTGCACAGTGGTCAGAGGGATTTTAA
>JAOVYV010000031.1:6237814-6252403 GCA_025674545.1 Hassar affinis
AATGCTGGGGCCTCAACAAACATCAGTGTGAGGACTGTGCAACGTTCCCTCCAAGATCCTGTGGGGGACCTACCAAGCATTCACTGCTATACCAGTTTTTCTGGTACTTCAGTGTATAAATATAAAAGAAAATGGTCTCAGTGATCATATTCAAGTCTCAGCTTTCTATTTTATCTCTGAAAAGCCTATGAGAACATCAAAAAGAACCCCTATTCTGATATTCTTGATAATTTGTTATTCTAAATGATATGGTCAAATCTTGACTGATTTGTATATCAGTCCTAAGTGTATATTTCATTTCATATACTTTTTTTTGTGAATATCAATCAGATGTGTGTTTTCTTTTTTCTGGTTGTTACACATGCTTGTTAGTTGAGAAACTGTTGATATAAAGCAAAAGCCTCTACATTAAATGTGCTTGTCCCAGTGACCTGGGCTACTAACTCCAGTCCAGTCAGTAAATTATTGATTTCATTGGGAAATGAGTTAGCCGGCTTAAAAAAAAAAAGGAGAGAACCTTAAATGTGCTGTAGTGTAGTTTAACATGATATCAATACAGGTTGGCCCAAAAGTCACCATACACAGGGAAAATGGCAAATTGCAGCTAAATGTACCCGTATTTAGAAAAATATTCATTCATTGTGACGTAAGAGCCGGTGCCTAGCCGGGAGTATAGGGCGCAAGGCAGGAACAACCCTAAACAGGGCGCCAATCCATCGTAGGACACACACGCACGCACACACACTCGGCCACTTTAGAGACGCCAATCAACCTAATGTCCATGTCTTTGTACTGTGGGAGGAAACCGGAGTACCCGGAGAAAACCCATGCGGACACACAGAGGACATGCAGACTCCACACATAAAGGACCCAGACCGCCCCACCCAGGGATCGAACCCGGGACCTTCTTGCTGTGAAGCGACGGTGCTACCCACCAAGCCACCGTGTCACCCTTATTTACAAAATATTAATTCTGTGTTGGCATATTAAAAAAATTAAATATACCATAAACTATAATATGAGTTTGTTCATTTTTCCTTTGTATGGAGACTTTGGGGACACTGCAATATATTGTCCGATTGTTCTGTTTAAGTGTTTCACCATTATTAAACAGATTAAAAGTTGGCACAAATGAGATACTTCACTGTTTATTTATACCTGACTCCTCTTCAAGTAGACACCCTGGACTTCTGCCAGAGGCACTGTTTCTTCTCAATCCATCCTCTCTCTCTCTCTCTCTCTCTCTCTCTCTCTCTCTCCCTCTCTCTCTCTCTGTCTGTCTGTCTGTGGATGGCTGACCGCAGCTCATGACTGGAGCATTCTGTCTGACTCCTCCTGTAAAACACCAGGGTGTACGAAGCAGACATTCCTCAAAGTGCCTAAGCATCACAGAGACTTATTATCTGGACGAACATGCCTTGGAGAAGAGAGATCTCTCTTGGTGGTTTTAAATCCAGGCCAGCGGTGTTTCCCCACTTCGCTAAGACTCCACAGAGTGAGCAGTGATCTGGCGTGCTGCAGAGCTGCTCTTGGCACAGAGGTGCGAGTCGGAGCAGAGGCGAACTGCGGGCCGGCTGTTCTCTCATTCCTCTGACGCTCAGCTCTGATCTTTTTTCGAACTCCCTGTAAACATTCCTCTCCCTAAGGCTCTGGCTCAGCCTGCTGAAAACAGCCCTTATCACCTTTCATAACCTTGTTAATCTTTCATTAATTGAATTGCTCCTTCTTATCTGTTTGCAGCGTGGCGTGGAGTGGAGTGATGTGTTGCTTTAGGGACAGTGGATTAATGAGGTGTGTGAAGTTTGCATCTCACAGATACAGGCAAAGAGATTATTAAGGCTGCATATAACATCGGTGTACGGAGCGAGAGGAGAGAGAGATAGAGAGAGAGAGACGGAGACGGAGATGTGGTGTGGAAAGAAATAAGGAATTATTCAGTCCTCAGGAATTTTGTCCTCTTCCTGAGTCTTTCACCACAGTTGTTTCATGCACTTGTTAAAAGCCAAATGTGTTTGCTCTACAGCACTGATACGTCTGATCATGTTTATCAATACACCACAGGTCAGGGGTTCTCTCAGGAATCCTCCCAAAACCTGGCTTTTTATCTCAAGAAGCCATAAAAGCCATAAAAGTGAGAAAAGCAGTCCACTCCCTCAGAGAAAAAGCAGCCCAGATAAACCTGCCTGTCATCTTCATTACTCTTATTTATCACTGCAGTCCAAAGCAGTCAGCAACTTCATATTAGTTTCCTAAGTGAGAAGCATCAAAAGTAAATCATGGACATGTCATTTCTGTCAGCAGACATATGCTCCTGTCTGTCCTGACTTCATTACCACTCCTGTAATAGTAATAGCCTGTAGCTCGAGCACCAAACTAAACCAAACCAAACCAAACCAAGGAGTCTCCTTACCTTCTGCCTGCTTCCAAAGGGGTTTCCTCCCAAGCCGAACTGGACCAAGCAGTTTTATAACAAAAGACGTCTGTTCTTTAACGTGTGTTTATATCATGTGTAATGTGTCATTAATAAACACCGGTGGAGAAATCCGACCGCTCTGTCTGAGCCTGACTCACCGACTCCTAACCGAGTCCAACGCGTGCCGATTTAACTCCTGCGCTCGCGCAGCTGACTCGAGTCCTGACCGGAGAGCGCGCGTGGCAAATTAGCGAAGGCTGGAGAGAGAGAGAGAGAGAGAGAGAGAGCGGTGTGCTAATACACTACACCACCGCACTCAGAGGAAAACTTTGCTGTCTTTTATTGTCTAATCGGAAATAAACCATCTCTTATTTGGAGTTTACTGAATTCTGACCTGTTCCCCTTTTTCCACCAATAAATCAATCAAGATTTGACCATATCATTAAGAACAACAAATGATCAAGAATACCAGAATAGGAGTTTGATGTTCTCATAAAATAGACAGCTGAGACTTGAATATAATCACTGAGACAATTTTTTCGATATTTATACACTGAAGTACCAGAAAAACTGGTATACCAGTTAATACATGGTAGGTCCTCGTGGGATATTGGAGGGAACGTTGCACAGTCCTCATGCTGATGTTTGTTGAGGCCCTGGCATTGTATTCCTATGTTGCTTGAGGCGTTGCACATCTATCACGTGAGTCTTTTCACAGCCACTGTCACTTTTCACTGTCATAAGTTTGAGGTTTTGCCAGAATTCTTGTAGTCACAGGCGGAAAGGTAAGCTCCTCTGAGGAGCTTTATTTCGGTTTAGTGTTGTTCGAGCTACAGGCTATTATATGAGGGGTAATGAAGTCAAGACAGACAGGAAAATATGTCTGCTGACAGAAATGACATATTTTTGATACACCCTTGAAATGCTCATACATTAACTTTTTTGAAAATTTAAACTTTGCTTCTATCTCCGAAATGCTACAACCCATCTCATGAACTTTTAACCTACATTGAAAATCGCAAAATCGTGAGAGCTTGCCATTCTCACAGCATAAACAGCTCAGGAAGCTTCCACAGATGTACAGCACTTTATATGATGTGCATAGGTGGCGCTGCTATGTATTTTGCATAGGCTTTTCTGGTACCAGTTTTTCTGGTACTTCAGTGTTAGCCAATCAAGTTTTCTTTTGTTATCTCTTATTGTTATCTCAGGAGCTGATTATTTCAGACAAATAAAGTTCAGTTCAGCAGGAGAAAAAAAAGAGTGCTTTAAGATGTTACACCGGGATCGAGCTGAGATGAAAGGAAGGATGGTACACAGATGCTGAAACTAAGAAGAATGAGAAAATGGCCAAAATCTCATATTGATCTTAAATTGAGCTCAGTTATGTCTAGGAGAAATGGGCTGGACAAAGAAGAGATCTTACTCTGAATTTTCTTTTCCTCTCGGTATGCATACCATACAACCATGTACCAAACCAGAGTTTATATTTAGAGACTACAGATTATGTAGTAGGACTTCTAAAACCATATGGTATAAATAGTAAAGTGTTGTCTTACAGAGGGGTTTCTGTTTCATCCTGTGCTCTGGTAACCTGTACCTCTGTATGGTGTTTTGCATTTCCTCTATGGGTTTGCACAGATTTCCTCCAGGTTCTCTGGTTTCCTCCGACTGTCCAAAATACATGCAGGTAGGCAGATTGGCTATGTTAAATCAATCCTGAGCGTGTGAATGTGTGTGCATGGTGCCCAGTGAGGGACTGGTGTCCCCTCCCATACTGGGATAGACTCGGGATCCACAGGAGTTGAACTCAATGTGGGCTCCTGCTGTTGTAGCCCATTTGCCTCAACGTTGAGATTATCTTCTGACCTCTCTCATCAACACGGTGACTGCCACTTTTTGAATTTTTGTTCCATGCCAAGCATTCCATAGATCAGCGGTTTTTAAATACTTACACCTGTCCATCTGGCACCAAAGATGATATGATGGTCAAAGTCACTGAGATCACACCCCTCCTCATTCTGAATGTAAATTTCTTGACCTGATTTTTTGACCATTCTTGCTCTATAAAGACTTGGGCTGCTCAACAGTCCATGGTCACTGTTGTCTGATTCTCTTCTTCATAATGCGCCATACATTTCAGCAGGAGACAGATCAACCATGCACTCTATGTCTATGAAGCCACAATGTTGTAACTCATGCAGAAAGAGGACTGGTATTGAACACTTGAGTTCGTGGGAAAAGATGTTTTGACAGCAGCACACTTCTTTCCAAAATAGCAATAAAACCTCCACATCAATGGTATGTTCACATACATGCAGTCTTTGTTGGTTTTCATATTTTGCACTTTTCATTGGTAACAGTCTCAATGGTCTTTTTCATCTTTGGCACATACAATCCAGCGTCCATTTGTCTCAAAAACAAGCTGAAACTTGGACTCGTCTGACCAGAGGACATGTTCCTACTGTCTTTGGTCCATCTCAAATGACTTCAGGCCCAGAGAACTCGCAAAAAGGCAAGTATAATATCAACCAAAATGAACTCAAATTTATGACACCAATTGAGGCAGACCAGGATCAGCTTATACTGGACCAACGACAACATATGTTGTTGGGCCAATTTAAGTCATGCCTAATATGGAATGCATGTCAAGTCCAAAACCACATGTGATCATAGGGAATAGTGTGCCAAGCATGGACTAGACCAATACAGGTCTTGGATATAGCTGCATTCATTTACAGACTTCAAACTTCACAAGTCAATTATTTACAACTATTTTAAAGAAACCAGAAACAGCACAATTAAGATAGATACCATTGGTGGTTGTGGTAGTCATTAAAGAGTGTGAGGATAAACAGTAAAAGATTAAACTTACCCAATAAATTCCCTAGTGTTGAATTAACTCTGCCAGTGTTGGACTTTAATGAACAGCATACGAGTTCTTCCAAAACTGGGGATTGTACTGTGCGTATACAAAGCTACAGTACATTTCGTTTCAGTCATCTGGGGCTGTGATGTCTTTTTTTTCTGTACAATGAGCTATATTGGACTTTATGAAGGATGACACAGCACTGAAATTCCCCAGAGTTCTTATAAATGCTACAATTCAGTCATTGTCTGACCCAGAGGAATGGAAAATTCTAAATTAGATCTCTTCTTTGTCCAGCCTGGTTCTCTTTAACATAAGTGAGCTCAATTAACATGACATTAATATGAGATTTTATATGCATAATATCAGGACTCTGTCTCAGTGATCCAATTCATATCTCAACTCAAAAGAACTCCTGTTTTTCTTGTGTTTCTACTGTTACACGCAGAAGAGTAGAGTAAGTATAAATAAGAGAGATAAGAGAGAGAGCGGTGCCATGTACATGTGCAGTCAAATAAAGTATTAGTGTACAAGAGAGATATAATGCTTTATAAGCTTTAGACAGTTCAAGAATGAAAATTCAATTAAAAAAAGTTTTTCAGAAAAGAAGATGACTCAATGGAAAATTCCCATATAGGAACAACTAAAGCAGTTCCTCGGAACTAAACCTTAAGACCAAAAGGGACAGCCCGGAAACTATGATTACGGCGCATGATTATACAGTATGTTCGCGTGTGTGTCCACTTAGTAGAATGCACCACTGCACTTTAGCCTACATTTCACATGAATTTGACCCTAAGACTCTATTTCTTTCACATTCTGCCATAAATCAGAAATGTTCATGGACTCTGCCTGTACGACTCATATGCTGAAATGAGCTCAATGCAAAATTCACACTGCTGAAGACAGAATTCTCTAAGGCTGCATTTAAGGTAAAAGGAAATTTTTATTTCAATGATAATGCTTTCCTTTTCTAAGCACACAGAATTTGATTCATTCCAAACCTGAGCATGTTTACATTGGGAGCTTGTTGAAACATACGAGTCTGATCATGACACGGACATTACGGACTGCTTTTAAAAACACGTCTCTCTGTGTCTGACAGAAAACTGGTGCAATGGGAGTAGCACAGTGAAGAGCACACTCTCTGAGCCAGCAGGGTGTGTTTGGAGTGGACTGAATCGTGTGTGTGTGTGTATATATATATATGTGTGTGTGTCAGTAGAACAGATGACCTGGCTTGGGTGTTGTTAGTGTGAAGTGACTGGACATTTTCCTTACACTTAATGAAGGTGGAGACTTTTTATGTGGATAAATTCTCTAAGCTATAATATGTTTATAATATAACTCTAAGTTTTTTTATTTTTTATCATACTTCATATGTAAACACGAGCTGTACACATTCACATAGCGTAGTATTGCTCTGAATTTCTGACAGAAATATAAATTGAAACCAGTCACATGTCAGTGTGGGATTTGCAATAGTTTGAAAAGAGATTTATTTCCCAGATACGAAGCTCCTCATGGGCATGGCTTGTAACTCCCTCTCTCATGCTTTGCAGGTGGACGATTCTCTAGAAATATCCACAGGAGCTATTAGTCAAACAGCAATGCATCATTGGTGAAAGGAAGAAAACAGCACCTGCAGGATCTGAGTAATGCACATATTGGGGCTATCCAAATGCAGACTACAGTGCAATCTGTATTTTAATAGACTTTTTGCTGACATCTGTGACATTCAGTCAGTCAAAGTAGCTGTCAAACCAAACACAAAAAAGCCAATTTACACGTGCATTCATTTATTTTTGATACCTACTAATTTTCTTGGTGACCATTAAACCCTGGAAATTCACAATGTTCTGAAGCATGACAGTGAATAGTAAAAAGGCAAACCATGTCTCTGTGTGAAAAATAAATAAATAAATAAAATAATAATAATAAATAAATAATAATATATAACAATAATAAATAAATAAATAAAATATAAGCAGCAGACTTTTGCCTCACTTTTTACTCAATCACAATTGCAAAAGAAAAAATATACAGAAAAAACACTATATAGCTGTAAGGGGTAGTGCTGTGCCGTGGTCCGACACTAGGGGGCACGTCAGCATAGTTCTCCTTCTAGAAGGGAACTCCATTTCCCAGCAGCCCACAAGGCAATTTAGTGCAAAGATCCTTTCAACAATCTAACACATGTATGCAAATCAAATCCAATAATGGGTGTGACATTTGTTCAGTGATAAAAGCATTACAGAGAAATTGACCCTTTTTCTTTAGAGAGGCCACACAGATGCTTGTTCCATGTCTTGTCACTTTCAAACTTGACTACTAAAACTCTGTCCTGGTGGGTCTTCCTATGCATGCCATGAGGGTCTTACAACTGATCATGAATGCTACGTTCCTAATGTTCCTAAGTACACCCATGTCACTCCACTGGCTCCACCCTTCCCTTCACTGGCTTCCTGTAGCTGCATGCACCAATTTTCAAACCCTGATGCTTGCCTATAAAGCCAAAAATGGACCAGCCCCTTCCTACTTCATGGCAATGATCAAAACCGATTCTGTACCTCAAGCCCTTCAAGTTTCAAGTACAGCTCAGCTTGATCCACCATCCTTTAAGGTGCATGGAAGACAAACTCTGTCCTGGCACCCAGAATGTGGAATGCGCTTCCACTGGCTATCCTTTCCCTTGCTGTTGACTAAAGATGTATCTGAAATCATGTGTTTGAAATGAACTTAAAGGTACTCTAAACTCACACTTGGAATATGTTTGTAGTTCTACTATTTTGTATACTGTATCTCCTATCCAACTATCAACATTGGCTCTTGACTCTGGCAGTATTCTAGTTTAGGGGTATTTGAACTGTAACCCATTTGTACATGCAAAGGATACTCTTTCTGAGTTGACAACAAAGCACGTTGCAACTCATACTGGATAAAAGCATCTGCTAAATGCCGTAAAAGTAGCATGAAACGTAATGTGAAAACCTTTAAAGAACATTCTCATTTGGTCGTATTAACGTTTCCCTAACCATTGCAATACAAGGCCTTATGACAATGTTCTAGAGTTTTTATTTCCCAAAACATCTGTGGAATGTTTTCATGCACAATAACTTGGAGCAAATATTCTCTAAATGTACAGAGAAGGTTCTTTCTAAAACTAACCATCAAATAATTATAGGCTAATGTTAGCTGAACATTCTATGTTTGCTGGGAATAAGCTAGACTAGCTTCCCAGCCTGTGGATGTTTTGCTCTATATTAAACACAATAAGATGCTCACAATCATTTATATAAAGGGCATCTTTGCTAGATAGCTAACTATGTAGCTAGCAACATGTATGAATTGACATTAGCTAGCAAGCTAAATACAAAAAGAATTTGGCTAAGATAGCTAGCCAGCTAATGTTTCCTTATAACGCTTATATGCTGTTGATAATGGAGGTGGTGCTCACTTCAACGTAGCTCACTTCG
Organism: Hassar affinis; assembly: GCA_025674545.1. Classification (NCBI taxonomy): domain Eukaryota; kingdom Metazoa; phylum Chordata; class Actinopteri; order Siluriformes; family Doradidae; genus Hassar; species Hassar affinis. The sequence goes on from JAOVYV010000031.1 coordinate 6,246,573, forward strand.
TACATTAATATAATTGTTCCGTACTTAGATATAGAAAGTGTTCGGATTAGTCTTGTCAGTTTGTAGACATACTGTATAAAAGAGTAATGAGTACAATTATTGCTTAAGTAGTTTTTCAGCAGATTATTTATTTACTCTTATTTGAGTGATTTCAGTAAATTACTATGAGAGTAGCAGTACTTTTATTCAAGTCAGTAAAGTCAGACATGAACACTCATGGAAATTGAACATATCTGCAGCTCATTACAGTATTCATTACAACACAGGTTTCGTCTGCCAGACTGTGCGACCACGGTGCATGTTTTTGTCTGCTGTCATGTTGCCATTTGGGAGAAATCTGTGAGTAATTTCTGCGTTATCCAAAGGAGATCTTTCATTGAGTGCCTTTAGCCATAAAACAACACCAAGGGACTACTTACACCCCTACTTCTCTTACAGAACAACATATTAGCACTAAGAGAGAGGGGCTGATTAGACAATCATACTATTAGTGCACCATAAGAGCCAGGGCTTTTTCTAAGCACTCCCAAATTGCAACATGCTGCATAATCATTACCAATAATTAGGATAAAATCAATGATAAGGTTGTACCCACTCAGATCGCTTTTTAGAGCTTATGGTTATGAGTCTTGATGGTCCTCAGGGAGTTTGGGTATGTTTGAGACAGTATGCCACCCAGAAACAGTCACACAAGCACACTGGAAACATTTACTCACTGATAAAACCATTCAGAGTTTTGGCACAACAAAATATTAGAAATATTTGTACATATGAATATTTCTATTTATTATTTATTATTTACTTAGGGTAGTTTGCTGCCCAAAAGTGTGTTTATAATTTGGCATGCAAACCAAAAGAGTTGGGGCATTTTCTAAAAATGCAATGAAAAAAATGAAATATGTAATTTGTTAATTCCCTAAGAACCTTTATTTAATAGACATGTTTTCAATGACAAACTTAATTCTATTTGTTAAAAATATAATATAATATAATATAATATCATTCATTCATTCATTTATTTTCTTGACCACTTATTCCTTTTCAGGGTCACATGAAAGCCAGGGCCTAGCCAGCAGCATAGGGCGCAAGGCAGGAACAACCCTAGACAGGGCGCCAATCCATCGTAGGGCAGACACACACACACACACACAAGGGCCACTTTAGAGACACCAATCAGCCTAACGTGCATGTCTTTGGACTGTGGGAGGAAACCAGAGAACCCGGAGTAAACCTAAAAGACCGCCCCACCAGGGGATCGAACCCGGGACCTTCTTGCTGTGAGGCAACAGTGCTACCCACCGAGTCACCGTGTCGCCATAATATAATATAATATAATATAATATAATATAATATAATATAATATAATATAATATAATATAATATAAATTGACACCTACAAGACTCAAAACTCAAAGTTGGGACAGAGACATGTCGGTGGTCACTTTTGTCTGATTCTCCTCTTCATGATGCCCCATACATTTTCAATAGGAGACAAATCTGGACTGCAGAGAGGCCAGTCAAGCCACACTGTCATAAATCATGCAGGAAGAGACGTGGCACTGTCTTGGGAAAAATGTTGTCTTGACAGCAGCGTATGTCTCTCTAAAATGCCAATATAAGACTCCAGATCAATCTTATCTTCACATATATGCAGATCACCCATACCATGGGTGCTGGTGTGCAGAACAAGTTTCCACTGTCTTTCAGTCCATCTCAGATGATTCAGGCCCAGAAAACTTGTTTCTAAACAAAATTAATATATGGCTTCCTCTTTGCATAATACAGTTTCAGGTTGTATTTCTTGATGCAGCAGTGGACTGTGTTAAGTGACAATGATTTTTTCAAAGTATTCCAGAGCCCATGTGGCTATGTCAGAGCGTGACAGTTTCTCAAACAACACCGCCTGAGGGCTCGATGGTCACACACATTCAGCAGCAGTTTCTGCCCTTGGTCTTAATGTACTGAAGTTTCCCCTGACTCATCTTTGCCTGCAAAGACTAAACCTTTGGTGAATGCTCCTTTTATATTCAACCTTCATGACCTCACCTGCTACCAATTAAACTGCTAATTGTGGAACCTTTCAAAACAGTTTTATTTTTATTGCTTGTCTTATTTTGCCTCTGTTTTGTTGTGTGTTCAAGGTTCAAGTGAATTAACAAATTACAGATTTCAGTTTTTATTTGCATTTTTAGAAAGTGTCCCAGCTTTTCTTTGTTTGGTTTGTACAATATGCTTGCCCCTGAAATAATGTATTACCAAGAGGTTCAGCTGAAGGTAAGAATGCAGCTACATCATCTCAGCTAGAAAAAATCTCATTTATTTAGGCATTTTGGTCTGGCAGCAGGCTTTGTGCTAGAAAAGACTCCACTCTCTCATTTATTTTGTTGTCCAAGCTATATGGTTTTTTTTCAAAACAGAAGTAAAGTTAGAGCAGTTTTAGAATATGGTTACTCCCAAAACCAAAGATTACGACATCTTTAGGCAATAGCTCAAGCAAGATTAAAAAGTAAATCAGAACATTTCCACATAGGCTTGGTGAAATATATTTATGGATTCTAAAATTTGAGGTGTGAGAGTGTTATAGGCAGAAAAACCCAATGTTTGGCCAGAACTGGTTGTTGCTGTTTGCCAGAATTCAGCCACAATGGTGTTTCCCAGGGTTTTCCCAAATCTCTGCATATATACTGTAGTTGTTTTATGTGTTATGGATAAAATAATCCAATTAGTTATCTAGTGAGATAACAAATTGTAAAAATACTCACAAAAACATGTTGTAAAATAAGATACTTTTAAGTCACTTGAAGTCATGAATACTTATTTTCCCTTGTTTTGGGGTCACAAAAGAGGAAGCAATGCAAATGACAATCCTCAATTCATGTGGCTTCCGTATATAACACCGCTAGCAGATTTTGAATTTTACACCATTATGTTAATAAGCAGGTCAATTCATTTCTTCTTCCTCCCACTTTGGTCACCTGCCAATTGGCACCCACCAGCCAGCACCTTACTAACATGCTGTATATTGTGAAAGCACACGTCCATCACACCCACATGTGGGCATTTCCCAAACTGTATCCACAAAGTTGGATGTTGGATATTATTGTATGCTATAGAATTACAATTAGAGTCCAGGGTCATTTCATACAAACCCCATTGCTAGACAGTTTGGGACACATTCTAAAAATGCAATAAACTGAAATTTGTAATAAACTAAAATTTGTAATTTGTTAATTCCCTTGAACCTTTATTTAACAGATGATAGGACAAAGAAAAGATTTTCAGTGTTTTCAATGACAATTTAATTCTATTTGTTAAATTTAAACAAATTTAGAAATTGATGTCTGCAACACAGTCAAAAAAGTTGGGACAGAGGCATGTTTACCACTGGGTCACATCATAATTTATGTTTTATGTGTTATACTTTTTAATCAATTGAAGAAACTAATTGTTGCAGATTAGAAAGTGGCATTTTTGGCATTCTTGCTGTATAAAAGACTCAACAGTCCGTGGTCACCGTTATCTGATTCTCCTCCTCCATGATGCACCATGCATTTTCTGTAAGAAACAGATCTGGACTGCAGTCAAGTACATGCACTCTATGAAGCCATGCTGTTGTAACTTATGCAGCGGCCTGGCATTTTCCTGCTGAATTACACATGGAGTTTCTGAGAAAAAACTTGATGGCAGCATATGTCTATAAGCCAATCAACCAATAAGAATCAGTGATACCTTCTCATATATACAGATCACCCATGCTGTGGGCACTGATGCACCACCATGCCATCACATATGCTGATTTTTGTACTTTTTACTGGTAACAGTCTGGATGGTCTTTTTCATCTTTGGCATGTAGAATCCGATGTCCGTTTTTCCCAAAAACAAGCTGAAACATGGGCTCATCTGACCACAGGACATGTTTCCACTGTCTTTCAGTCCATCTCAAATGATTCAGGCCCAGAAAACTTGCCAGTGTTTCTGCGCAATATTAATATATGGCTTCCTCTTTGCATAATACAGTTTCAGATTGTATTTCTTGATGCAGAAATGGACTGTGTTAAGTGAGAATGATTTTCCAAAGTACTCCTGAGCCCATGTGGCTCTGTCCACCATGGTAGCATGACGGTTTCTCAGACAATACTGCCTGAGGGGTTGATGGTCACACACATTCAGCAGCGGTTTCTGCCCTTGGCCCTCATACACTGTGATTTCTCCTGACTCCCTTCTCCTGAAAGTTTTCATGATATTATGAACTGTAGCTGGTGAATGACCTATAAATTCTTGCCCTGAGAAACATTGTATTTGAACTGACTGACAATTCTCTCATGAAGTTTGGCACAAAGTCTTGATTATCTCACCTGATACCAATTAAACTGCTAACTGTAGAACCTTCCAGAACAGTATTACTTGTATAACATTTTCAGTCTTATGACAATCTCTGTCCCAACTTTTTTGAGTGTGTTGTAGGCATCACATTCTGTTGTCTTTTCATATTCACAAAATACAATTAGGGTTGTCAGTGAAAACACTTTGTACTTTTATCAGTTAAATAAAAGCTGAATTAGTTTAGTTTTTGTTGCATTTATAGAAAATGTCCTTGGACTTTTCTGAAAATGAGGTTTGTGTAAGAAAAATACAAATTCAGTACAAACTGGAAAAAAGTGGAATGGGCCAAGCAGAATTAGCAATACTCTGGCATTATACTGACAAATTGTGCCAGCAGGAAAACCGAAACTTAAAATTGATTAATGTTTTTTACCACAGTAGTAGGGTTATGATTGTTATAATTAATGCACTGTGGAAGTACTGTCAGAGATAATCATTAAATCACAGTCACAGCGGAAGACATGAGAACATTTAGAATATTATAGGCAAATAAATAAAACATTAACACTGAGGATACGTTGGTCTAGAAATATGAGAGTGCGTCTACAAAGCATGCGTGGTTTATAACTTGTCATTCTTGGAATGTGGCTCACAGTGCTGATGTGGGTGTGTGTGACCAGAGCAGAGGGTCATGTCACAGTGTGAATGGGAGACATAACAAATTGCTATAGTCAGTAATGATGTAGGGCTAGTGATAGCCCTCCTCAGTCTCCATCACTCACCCTCCCTGTCTATCTTTCACATGCTTTGATGTTCGTGCTGAAAATCCTGAAACTCATTTAATAGCTTTTTAAATGTTAAATACTATGCCCAAACACATATTTTTTCAAATCTGTCAGAATAGCTTAGCATTTTGATCAAAGCATCAAACCAAAGTTCATGTTCTACTCTGGTTTTCCCCTTGGCTGTATTCTTTTATCCAAAACAAGTCATGTTTGGATAGCATGTATTCAGCACCAAGCCATTTAACATCCACTGTTTTCATTCTCGGACACTTTTGGGTCATTCTTCAGTCCATACAATCTGAACCCTTGAGTAAATTACCAGCAAATAAACAGTCTACATAGTCTTATTCTACCGTAAATAAACACAAACCAGGAAAGAGCCATTACGTCGCAATTGCACTGAAAAAAACAAAAGCGGGGAAAATAAAGATTTGCCCAATTTTATCCAGGCTTTATTTACATGAACAGTTTGTTCACCATTGGCAAGCGTCTGAGCATAGGATTATTTGTTTGTTTCTGCTAAGTTTTCACAACTGAACTCTTGTTGAAATGTTGTTGAAGCACTTGTGGACCTGATTGACAGGGTTTAAAAACATATGTGCTCAAGCATGCACACACAGGAACACACACACACACACACACACACACAGTGAGAATCTACAATGTAAATAGTCATGAAAATAAAGAAAATGCATTGAATGAGAAGGTGTGTCCAAACTTTTG
>JAOVYV010000031.1:6270954-6291306 GCA_025674545.1 Hassar affinis
ATGCAGACTCCACACAGAAAGGACCCAGACCGCCCCACCCGGAGATCGAACCCGGGACCTTCTTGCTGTGAGGCGACAGTGCTACCCACTGAGCCACCGTGTCGCCCCACAGTGTTTCTTGTACTTTTCATATTAGTGTGAGTTTGGTAGAAACTGCAGAAACACTTTACATGGATAGTCTGCCAACATTTTAACAGCAACCTATGCAACAAAACAATTAGTAAAATCTTTCATTAATCATCTTCGTTGAACATTCTAACTCTAACTGCTGAAATGTTACAAATACTCTGTAGGTGTGTTCATAAATCATCACACATACTTGTATAGCTTATAGATAATCTGTAAAATACCTACAAACAAAGCAGGACAGATTGTTGGATTGTTAAATCTCAACCAAAAAGGCGGTTGAAATACTCCAAATCCTATGACTTTCCAATTAAAGTGTGGCCAGAACTGCTAAATAAATGACAGGAAATCCACATTCTGAATGGGCAATTTTAGTAAGAATAAAACTGACTAATAACAGGGTGATGTGATGCAGCCCAGTGTGGCAGATTTACTGTTACCACCCTGAAGCTGATTATTTTCCAATAACTGCACATCTTGAAGTGTTTATACTATAGCAATTTCCCATTTTAGTTAATATTTTTTAAATTAAAGAATGGTGCTTCATAACTGTTTTTCCATTTATAGTTATATTCATTGTTATGAAACATAAACGATTGAGAAAAAAAAAGACGTAGCTTGTCATGTTATAGAGAAATTGCTTAAGAAATTAAGAAAATTGCTAGGAATAAAGTTGTTACAGAAAAGTTACAGCTTTACCTCTGGCTGTTGCAAAGCACTGGCACTAGATACTTCTTCCATAAGCACTTTTCTTTTCATAAATCCTCACAGAATACTTCACCATATAAATAATTACACACATTTCTAAATACATTTATGTGGAGTGTCCACCAAACATAAGAGAAATAGCAAAAAGGAAGTGAAATAAGCCTACCAAATTGCACAACTATAGCTTAAGCAGTTCTTGAGGGACATTATTATATTGTATTCCATATCATTCCATATAAGTTTTGTGGATTAGTGATGTCTATGATATCATTGAAGAAAAACTGGTAAAGAAGAAGCAGAAAAACTTTGGGGAAGAAACTCTATATAACCCTATATAGTCATGACTATAATGTATTAGAAATGATGATGATGATAGTGCATTAATATAAACCTGTGATTTGAAGTACATCCAGCACTATTGTCAGAGCTGCTGTAAGAAAAAAGTCACCACCTCCTGACCAATCAGAATTGAGGATTGAGCAGTGCTGTGCTATAATAGCATAATATTCTTCTTTAAGATGGCATTTGGAAGAGAATGTGCAAGGTCAATTGAGAGCATCTGCTTGACCTTTAGAAGCAATGCAGCATTCTGCAAGAAAGACTTTGTTGTAAATTGACCTCATTGTACAAAGACATTCACCACTTACCTCCTGGGCAATTTCTGTCAGCTTGGCATTCTAATTGATCAATAACTCTTCCACGCATCGTTAAAACCAGTGCTTAAACACAAGAGGTCTAGAGAGCTTGTACTGTCCCTTAGGTGGCTTCAAATAAGGAGCTGGTGTAAATGACATTCTGGGAGGCCCACTGTCAGTATGTAAGGGCACGAGAGTGATACCTCTTTCAACATTTAAACGAATGTGCTTTTGAGTGATATTGAAAGATGAGATACAAGTGATTGCACACTGTTAAAAGACCATACCATAAAATTCTTCTGTCCAGCTAGGGACCGTGTATACAACAGAGACTATGTATTTTATGCATTTTCAGTGTATATATCACTTTTGAAATCTTTGCAAAATGTGAGATAATATACATTTAGGAAAAGAGTGTAGTTAGAAAACTCTTTGTGAAGGATTCCTGTTTAGGAGACGTTTAAAGAAGAATGCTTTAGGAAGATAAAACCTTAAGAAACCCATTTTAAGGGTTTAGGCATATGCATTTATTAGGCATATTAATGTATTGAATTATTGAATTGATGTCTTATTTTTTAAGTAGTTTGCTTACCACTGCTAAAAAAATGGTTTTTAATTTAGGTTATGGATTTTAGTAAAGCTGCTTGTTTTTATCCTAAAATAATTCAATGCACTGATGGGTTACTTGTGTTTCCTTTCTTTGTTCTATATATCAAAGGCATTTTTGACCGGACACTACCAACCACAGCATACCGTTTCCCAGACAATCATGTTTTTTGGTGGCTAGTCCTGGAGTCACAAATGATGAGGTTTCAGCTGAAGAATACCATTTTGAAATGAATCGCTGATCAGTTCCCTAGAATACACCCAAGCTGAAAAACACACTTTGTGCTTGACTAAATGTAGTGGCAAAAATGGCCTCAGTTTCCAGAGAAACGGCCAATTAGCAAATCTTTTATTTTTGTAAGGGACCGTGAATACATTTGTCTTAGATTTTAATAACTAAAAAGGGCAAAATGTTAGGTTAAGCAACACTCTGTCCTCAAGTCTGCACTTATGATGTCATGTTTCAGTGAGCATAATTGGTACTGGATAATTTTAACATAAATTAAACTAATTAATCAAAACCACAACAGCACAAATTTACACCGAAGTACCAGAAGAACTGGTATACCAGTTAATACTTGGAAGGTCCCTTACAGGATCTTGGAGGGAATGTTGCACAGTCCTCACAGTGATGTTTGTTGAGGCCCCAGCATCGAAATCCAATGTTACTCAAGGCAGTGTTGCACACCTATAATGTTCACGTTCTGGTCATATTCACCCAGAGTCTTTTTACAGCCACACTGCTGTCGTAAGCTCGAGGATTTGCCAAAATTGTTGAAGTCACTTTATACCGTTGAAATGCTCATACATGACAATCCAAACTTTGCTTCTACCTCTTAAACGCTATGACCCATCCAACTAAGCTCCAACTAAACATAGCACAAAAAATAAGGAAATTTGTGTTTGGTAGATTATTTCTTTCTTGTAACAATACTTCTTGGCAATCACACTTCTTGACAATCATCTTATACCATGGAAAGCCTGTTAATTTCCCTTTTAAATGGTGCCACATTTGTAAGGAACATGCATTTCTGGGATGGGCAGTAGAGCTGAGAATGTGGGTTGCGCCCATGAAAAATGTGCCAAATCTTCTCTGCCATTGCCAAACAGTTTATTTTTTGTTTTGCTGTTGTTTTGAGCTTCTGGTACTCCCAGGTGCAGCCAATCAGGTGACTGATTGCCAATCTCCGGTCTCATCGGGTTGCCAGGAGGCCTGCCATGACTGCCCTTTACTGGCAGGCCCGTTTACGCTGATGTTGGCAACACGTGCACTGGAACCTGAAAATGTGGAGGAATGTTATGTTCAGCATTGAGTCCAGATTCTGCCTATGACAATTGGATCGTAAGGGGAAAGTGTGGAGAGGACGCGGAAAATGCGATGCTGATTGCTGCACCAATAGAGTTGGTGTTTTTAATGTTTTGATGGAGGCAGAGTGATGTTGTGGGGCGGCATCTCCCTCACTGGAAAAACAAGGCTTGTCATCACTGGAAGCAATTTCAATAAAGAGAGATATCGAGATGAAATTTTGCAACAAGTGGCAATCCCAGACTACCTCCAGAAATTATGAGTGGAGAGGATGGAATGGCCTGGCAGCAGTCCTGACCTCAACCCCATTGAACACTTGTGGGATCAGCTTGGGCATGCTGTTCATGCCAGAGTGACCAACATAACCACGTGTGGCTGACTTGTGACAAATGTTGGTTGAAGAATGGGGTGCCATCCCACAACAGTGTGTGACCAGGCTGGTGATCAGCATGAGGAGGAGGTGCCAGGCTGTTGTGGCTGTGTATGGTTCTTCCACACTCTACTGAGGCTCCTGTATGTTAAATGAATAAATTGTTAAATTGCCAATATGTCTTGTTTCTTCAAACTTCAATCATCCATTCCGCCAAACACCAAATGAGTCAATGGAAGAATAAGCTGTTTGGCAATGGCAGAGAAGATTTGGTACATTTTTCATTGGTGCAACCCACATTCTCAGCTCTACTGCTCATCCTAGAAATGCATGTTCCTTACAGATGTGGCACCATTTAAAAGGGATGTTAACAGGCTTTCCAATGGTTTAAGATTTATTGCCAAGAACTATTGTTACAAGAAAGAAATAATCTACGAAACACAAATTGCATTACTTTTTGTGCTATGTATATTAAACCACATTGAAAATCGCAAAATCGTGATAACTTGCCATTCTCACAGCAGAGACGGCTCTAGAAGCATCCATAGATGTCTATCACTTTATATACCCATTGGCGGACACAAAAGATGATGTGCATAGGTGGTGTTGCTATGTATTTTATGCATTTTCAGTGTATATATCACTTTTGAAATCTTTGCAAAATGTGAGATAATATACATTTAGGAAAAGAGTGTAGTTAGAAAACTCTTGTAGGCTTTGTGAAGGATTCCCATTTAGGAGAGGTTTTAAGAAGAATGCTTTAGGAAGATAAAACTCTGAAGAGAAAAAGCTGCTTGCTTTTATCCTAAAATAATTCAATGCACTGATGGGTTACTTGTGTTTCCTTTCTTTGTTCTATATATCAAAGGCATTTTTGACCGGACACTACCAACCACAGCATACCGTTTCCCAGACAATCATGTTTTTTGGTGGCTAGTCCTGGAGTCACAAATGATGAGGTTTCAGCTGAAGAATACCATTTTGAAATGAATCGCTGATCAGTTCCCTAGAATACACCCAAGCTGAAAAACAGACTTTGTGCTTGACTAAATATAGTGGCAAAAATGGCCTCAGTTTCTCAAGAAACAGCCATAAGCCAGTATTAGCAAGTTTGCTATTTTTGTTGCTGTTTATTTTTGAAACTAATGATCATACAAAGTTCTGCACATCTTATGAATCAGATATTATAGCAATATACGACCGCTCCCTAACATCCCCAGAGAATGAGTCCACTCCACTGGAAAACAATGACTAACTCAGTGATCTCGTTGAAAAAGGAAATATGTGTACAGCTTTATTATGTTAATATATCACTGTGCCCTGTACATCCAGTCTGTCCTAATACACAGTGTCTAAACACTGACAGCTCTTTGCTAAGTCTGTGTTAGCATATCTCACTCAGTGTGAGCCCTGGCTACCTCTTTTCCTCTATCAATATATCACTGCAGGGTTCAGGAGCACTGCATGACCTAACGTCTGTGCCTCTGTTTTCAGTCGCAGCATCACATGTTTCACTTCAGGGCAGGGATATCCAACACCTCCATCCATCTTCCTCTGGGGACAGGCCTTGGCCTATAACCCCCAACAGCCATCAGGAGGAAATAAAGTGTCACTGTCCACCAGGAGAAATGCTTCCAGATTCATCCCTAAACCAGATGAACTTTCTTAGGCATCACCAGAGATCTTACACTTTAAAGCAAGTCCCTTTAATCAATCATATTCCTGAGATCTTAGCATTTTTCATCTGATTAGCTTGGTGAAAGTGGAGAGGTCTGGGAATAATTGCTGTATTGGGAATATGCATAAGTCTACATAGTGTGATGTGACTCACCTGTCCTGAATGGCTTTGATGCATTTTCTATAGAAGCCTGAAGAGTAAGGAGACTAAGTAGAGGCGACTGGTACTTTGGGTTTCCTGATTAGGAAAACTGGTTGGTAACACCAACACACATTTCTGGAATGCTGATAATCATATAATCTATCCAATGCCAGCTGTGAAGTGAACCATCACAGAAGGAAACCTGATTCTCACCTCTATATCCATTAAAATGCCTTATAAAGTCTTGTGTATTCATATTGCAATGATTTCTGTAGGTGTGTGAACTAGTAAACGTGTGGATGGGTGGATGCCAGCTAAACATCCTGTAGCAGAAACTGTTTTATATCAGTCTAAACCAACTGTTTCTACAAAAACAGCCTGACCTCATGAGGACATGTGCAACATGAACAAATGTACTCCAGATAGAAGAGTGTAAGAGTTCACACTTGTGTGTGTCTGTGTGTACTCTGCTAAATGATCCTCCATAATGATGTTTACTCTGATTGCGTTATAAAGTTTATCCATGGAGGACACATGAGGCTTCTGGCAGAGGGAACGCGGCCTTGGCTTTTGAAACGCTGATGTAGTGAGTCCAGCTCTAGCATTCTTACAGGGATTGACTGGATCATTTGACAAATAAACACACCTGCCCTTGTTTTTTTCATAGCTGCATCATTTTTGGGAAGGTTTGAATATTATTTCACCTTTTGCATGCCAATTTACTGCTGGTGTTCAATAGAAATGGGTAGAACTGTATGGATTCTTAGGAAAGCATAAGCTTCTCTCAAACACCTTAAAACATTCTTCGTTTTGTATTCCAGCATTTCTCAGTATGTTAGAACCCAGTACGGTTCTGCTTTTGAGAAAAGTATAACCAAGTACAGCCCATTGAAACAATACTTGGACAAAAGCTGTAAAGCTAGAACCATTAGAACTCTTGGGGAACCTTTTTTTGAAAGCTAGAATGATTAGCTGTCAAAGAGGAACCTTCTAGCCTCTGGAAGGGTAGAACCATTAGTTGCTAAAAGACCCTTTGAGGAAGCCATTTTGTATTTCCAGTATCTAAGGATCCTTTGAGGAACTCTTTTTTAAAAAATCTAGAACCTTAACTATCAAAAGAACCCTCGAAAAATCAAATCAAACTGATTATAAGTAGAACCAGTTATAAAAGCTAGAACAATTGGCCATCCATAGAACCCTTACTGAATGCTAGAATTTGTATCTATCCAAAGATCTATTAGATGGGAAAATGTAATGAAACAGTTGGATAAATCGTGGAAATGCGTCAGGCATGCTGGGTGTGTTCAACTTCACAAAAAGTGTTTGTCACTGTTGTCCTCTCAGTGATATGGGGATGGGTGTGTTGCAGAAAGGTCAAAGTTCAATGGGCCATGGGTTCATTTTCAGTCTGTTTCCTGTCTGCTGGATGCTGTTCTCTTCTCCATTCAGTTACCATTCCACACACACACACAGGGGGCATTCTCATATTTCTGCCCTGTTAGACTGTCATGGTGTATGATTCAATGGCATGGTTCATTAACATGACATGTTGAGGCCATTGTGATCAGGTTGGATCTGTCGCCAGCCCAAACAGCGAATGTGTTTGGACTTTCATGCACAGACTGTTTTTTTTACTGATGTTGTGTTCCGGTATGTTCTTACACACATACTGTATACCTACACACCCGCTGTCTGGAGTGTCATGAGGAAACCACGTCACTTATGAAGTAATGCAATGAGGTAAAAAGGTCTCTTCATAACATTCATGTTTTCATTAGTGATTGCTGGCACAAAGATAAAATATTGCAAAGAGGAAATCAAATGCTGACACATCATTTATAAACATAAACCACGAACCAAAGATAATATGAGCCACAGAGTACCAAGCACATTTGTTTTTCTCTATAATTCTGATGATTCCAAGTTGTTGACAGGTAGCGAATTTAATTCGCATTACTTGAACTTGATAATTTCTTTTTGCATTTCACCACACACCGACATACCCAGTACCTCTGACAAGGGTCAGATTACTGATGCACTGGTTCTAGCAGAATTTTTAAAAAAACACACACACTGGAGTCTCATTGCTATCTCATATACCTACCTGGTGCTCTGACAGTGAGAGAATGGCATTAGTTAAGTGTTTATTATAGCCTCCACCTCTTAAAAGCTGTGCCACATGGTATTTATTAACTTAAGATTTTAATAAGCTATAACTCGGGTTAATGGTATAGACTGGATGTGGTTTTCCTGACACAGACTGAGCTTAGTCTTCAACTTTAATTAACATCAAACTTCTTAAGCATATTTATTATAGTCTACTTAAAGATTCACTAAAATCACTTTGTTATTGGATAGTTTGACCTGATCAGCATTTCTCAGTCAACCTGATGTTAATAACTCTCATTTCATTCCCAAATATTTGTTTAACTATGAAATACAAAGCCAATAATGGTTATCATCATTTAATCTACCAATGGTAGATCAGAGCAGTAGATTATGTGAGACTATCCAATAAAAATGCGCCCATTTCCTAGCAATATATTCAACATGAGAAGTTTGAAGTGAATTAATCCTGATTTATAAGGGCAAGGTTAATGACTAGGCTCAGGCTATGTCTGAAATATCATACACTCCACTCCATACCATCTTGCTTCTTGAATTCCTATAAGCTTTTATGAACAATCTTTGGGGACCACTAAACTGTGTCTTATGAAAAATAAACACTTGGGTTAAGTAAAAAAAATCTAATTCCACTAATTCTAGTGCCATTGTAGTAGTAGCTAAATCTACTTATATTTCTTATATTTCTATAATTCTATATTTGTAAGTCTGTTGAAAGGCTTTGTTCTTCAAACTTTTCCAGAAATGGCTGGTTTGGATGCGAGCTCTTATTCCAACGAATCTGTAATGATCCCACACTGTCTGGACTCAAGTGCAGATATATTTATTTTGATACAGCAAACTAACGTGTACACAAAAACAGAAATGGTGTGAGTCAGAAACGTAAAGCACAGAGCGTGATTAAACTAGGGCAATAAACAAACAAAGGCAAAGTCTCTTCAGAGTTCAGTTCAACAGAAGTTCAACACATGCTCAAGAAAGTCGGGAAACACGCCACGCTCTGGCGGGGGCAAAACTAGGAGGAAACACAAAGAAGAAATGGACTGTGAGTGCAGGGCATGGTGACGAAAAACATGGAAAACTAGGGCTAGAAATTCAAGAGCAATACTTAGCTTTGGAACGATAGTCTTGATTATGTGAGCACCGTGAGTTGATGTGCACTGGGGAGAATAAATGCTGAGAATAAATCCCTTTTATTCCCCCAGCGTGGCATAAACAAGGTAATCAAAGATGGCCACCAGCAGGTCCGCCTCATTGGTTAGGTTGATTGGCGTCAGGGGCACCCTCTGGTGGCCAGGGGCATGACAGAGTCCCCCAAGGGGCTAACTCCTGGGCCCTTTCTCTTCTATTGGGTCTGCCCGGCTTATGTGTCACTGTTTTGTGGGGGTATCTGGTGTGGAATTCTTGAGTAAGCAGAGGATCTTGAGTCTAGAATCTCCCAAACAGAGTAGGTGTCACTCAAGGGAGGTGCTGCCTCTGCCGGGGCCAGAGCAGGGGCCCCTCTCTCGCTAAGTGGCCCTACCTGTGCTGGTTTGAGGACACTGATGTGGAATGTGGGATGTATCTTGCTGTGGCGTGGCATCTGTATCCTTTAAGAGACTTCATTAATGCACTTGGTAATGGCAAACGGGCCAATGTACCTGGGGCTGAGCTTCTGAGATACATCGGGCTATGGAACGCCTTGGTGGAGACCCATACCCAATCACCAGGCTGGAAACTGGGTGTGGTTCCTCGTCTCCTGTCTGCTCCCTGCTTCATTTGTGCCACTGCCCACAAGAGCTGCTGGTGGGTAACTGCCCAGACTCTCTCGCTTCTCTGAAACCATTCATTGACAGCAGAATTCTCAGAGGGTGAGGTGTTCCAAGGGTATAGAGGTGGCTGACCTAGACCTAGAAAGACTTCAAAGGGTGTTAAACCTGTAGCGGTGTGCTTAATGGAGTTTTGTCCATACTCAGCCCAGGCGAGGTAATGCAACAACTCCTGCAGTTGGTGCTGGCAGAAGAGCCTAAGGAATTTCAGGGGTTTACTCTTTCCTCCTGTCCTTTGGCTTGGGGATGGAAGCCAGAGGTTAAACTCTCTGCAATGCCCATCTTCTCCATGAAAGAAGTCCACACATACAAGATGAACTGGGGGCCTCGGTCACTAACAATGCCTTCAGGTAGGCCATAGACCTGGAACACATTCTGGAAGATAAGCTCAGCAGTCTCTAGGGCCTTGGGTAGGCCTACAAGGGGGATAAATCTGACACCTTTGGAAAAGGTCAACAATGACAAGAATGGCAGTTTTGCCCTGAGACTGTGGCAGGTCAGTAAGAACATCAATGGCTATATGTGACCAAGGCCTCTTGGGAATGGGCAAGGGGTGCAGATTACCTGCTGGCAATATTCTAGGCACCTTGGCTTGGGCACAGGCAGTACATGATATGGCCTGAAGGAACCTGGATTCGGGGAGAATCGGCTCTGGTTCAGGGTCAATGTGATATTCAAGAAACTCCACTTTAGGTTGGTGAAACTCACATTTTCCCTTTTAACAAACAATCCATGTTGCAACAAACACTGGAGCACCTGCCGAACCTGCTGGACGTGAACATGGTAGCTTGGGAGTAGATTAGGATGTTGTCTATGTAGGCGATCAGGCAGTGCCCAAGCAGGTGCTGGAAGACGCTTGGTGCAGATGCCAGGCCATATGGCTTAAACAAATACTTGAAATGGCTAGAGGTTGTGCTGAATGCTGTCTTCCACTCATCTCTATTCCAAATCCATACAAGATTGTAGGTGCTTCTATGGTCCAACTTAATAAAATACTTGGCCCCTTAAGCTGCTCCAGGGCTGAGGAGATAATGGAAGCGGGTGAGAGTATTTGACTAGGACCTTATTCAAACCTCTGTAATCAATGCAAGGCCAGAGGCTGCCCCTTCTTCTCAACAAAAAAGAAGCTGGCTGAGGCTGGGGACGTGGAGTGCCGGATGTGCCCTTGCTCCAGGGCCCCCTGGATATAGTCCTCCATGGCCTGGTGCTCTGGCAGAGTACACCTTTCTATGTGGGGAGGTGCATCCAGACAGGTCCAGGGCACAGTCGAAGAGCCAGTGAGGAGGTAGGCCTTCAGCCTTCTTCTTGTTAAACACCTCCATGAGGTCATAGTAAACTGCAGGCACAAGGACTTAGGTCTCCAGTCTGAATTTGGGTCTCCGGGCTTTCAACACAAGTTGTTTGGACCGGGCAGACCCCCAAAGTTGAGACAATTTTGAAAACAATTGGGGGACCATCTCTGAATTTCCCCTTCCTGCTAGGAGATGAGGGGGTCGTGAAGGTGCAACCAACAGACCTGATTTTCCAGACAATAATTGCACATCATAATTGCATTTTTTTGGTCACGAAAAAACTTGGCTAAGCAAACACAACCAACCTTCTAGTTCACAACCAAAGTTCTAGCAATGTCAGAAATCTGAAATGAAGAGAATCGTATGCTGCTACAAGTGTGAGTCAAAATTGATTCTACAGCCATAATTTATCCAGAGTGGATCATTTTGACTCACCCATGTATTATGCTCATCTAAAACTAATCAATAGCAGGGCAACATGGGATGATGCAAAACTCTTAAAACAGCTGAAAATACAATACTACTAAAGGCAAAATGTAAACAAAACATTCATACAGAAAAAATACATTGGAAAATAAGTTCTGATTTAGACAAGTCCATTTTCTACACAACCTTGGATGATGTAAGCACATCATGGTCATTTTCTTTAATCTTCATCACATAATCTGAAACTGTGGTATCAGATCTGGTATCTGGTACTTGTGGTATCACATAGCCTTTTATAGTATTTAACACGATTTTACGAGATTTTCCTCTGTACACATACAGTGGCAGTTGAAAGTTTACATATACTCATCATTTACATGAATTTTCTGACATTTCTGGGCTTTCAATGATTTCTTTGAACTATTCTTTTTCTGGGGTAGAATGAGTGTACAGCATGAATCTTTATTAGAAAAAAAGAATGAGAATTCTGTGCATGGGTTTTTAATTTTGGGGTTTTCTGAAATTAACATAAGGTCAAAATTATGCAAACAAGATCAAATATGTACACTATATAGACAAAGTATTGGAACACACCTCTGAATCATGGAATTTGGGTGTTTCATTCAGTCCAGTTGCCACACAGCACCTAGCCATGCAGTCTGCCTTTACAACCATTTATGAAAGAATGGCTCATTCTAAAGGATGCCACCATGGCAAGAAGTCAGTTCATGAAATTTCTTCCTTCCTAGATAGTCCATGATCAACGGTGAATGTATTATCAAAAAGTGGAAGTGTTTAGGAACCACAGCAACTGAGCCACAAAGTGGCAGACACCGTTATAGAGCGGGGTCACTGAGTGCTGAGGTCCATAGTGCATAAAAGTCACCAACGCTCTGCTGACTAAATAACTGCATAGTTCAAACCTCCTCTGGCATTAACATAAGCACAAAAGCTGTGTACTGGGTGCTTCATATCATGGGTTTCCAATGGATAAGCAGCTGCATGCAAGCCTTACATCACCAAGCACAATACCAAATTTTGTGGAGGAGGGATAATGCTATGGGGTTGTTTTTCAGAGGTTGGCCTTGGCCCCTTATTTCCAATCAAGAGAAATCTTAATGCTTCAACATACCAAGACATTTTGGGCAATTGTATGCTCGTAACTTGGTGGGAACAGTTTGGGAAAGGCCCTTTTCTTTTCCAGCATGACTGTGTCCTATTACACAAAGCAACATCCATAAAGGCATGGCTGGGTGAGTTTGGTGTGTAAGACCTGACCTCAGCCCCATCAAACACCTTTGGGATGAAAATGCTCTTTTGGATGAATGGAAAGTATTCCCACAGACACACTCCAGAATCTTGTAGAAAGCTTTCCCAGAAGAGTGGGGGGTGTTATAGCTCCATGAGGGACCAATTTCATATTAATGCCTATGGATTTAGAATGGGATTCTCCTGTAGGTGTAACATGTAGCTGTCTGGAACAAATTAAAAAGGATGCGAGACTGGTTCAGAACTGAGCAGAATGTAAATTATTTAACAAAACTAACATGGCTTTTCAGTGCTTTAACCAAAGAAAAACTTGGGCTTGGGGTCTTGGCTCTCTCTCTCTTGTTCTGCCTCACATTGCTCTTGCCCTTAGCTCCCTGCACACGAGTGTGCACACACACACACACACAACAAATTAGTGCTAATTAATGGCTCTGTCTCCAGTTGCCAGAGTGTACAGCACACCAAAGATTTGGTTTAATGTCCCTTATCAAGTTGTGCTATGACCAGTTGCTTCTGGTAGCCATCAACAGCCTTTGGTAGCCTTTGGTAGAGTTCCGTAACATTTGTTTCCTACCACCTTTCCAAGATCACCAGTTCTGCACTTATGTCCACCTAATTATCCCTTTTGTTATAATAAAGCATTATTCCTGAGGAAAACTACTCAATTATAGGAATAAACGTATTTGTAATTGATTACTTTGCATTAATTTTCAAAAAAAGCTTTATTTCTATCTCTGCATGGTTGTCATGATCTACCCTGACTGTGCTCCACCTTGGGAGGATTTAATTCAACAAGTAATTAAGCAATGCTTCAGCTCATGGTTAAATACTGAGTAAAGAACTACCACAGCAAGGGTCATCCTGAACTGTGTAATGCTTCAGACTCTTAGGACTTGCCCACTGAGCTAATTAGCACTTCATTAGTTTCTACACTCACAGGCTCTTAACCAATTCCATTCACACTTCATTAACTGAGTTTTCAGATGATGGCAGAAGTTAACTCACTCCAAGCCTTCCCACTGCATACTAAACATCTCCACCTGGACTTTCTAGGGGTTTATTGCTCTACTCTACTCGTTATGATAAAAGACAAAGACTGGAGTTTAGGGGCTGATAAAAAATATATCTGCAGAGAGCCACAGAGCGAGAAATAGCCTGCAGACTAGTTTAGGCATTGTGCCTATAAAAAGAAAGGTTTTTTAACAGTAACACAGCAGGGATTTCACCAGTAACACAGCAGTCTTGTAATTACACCTACACGTGGAACTGCTTCAAACCAGCTAAAATCAAATATGTAACCTGTTCGGGGACAAAAGCACACACGTTCAGTAGCAACAGGGCAATATGATACATCAATTCAAAGGGGAGAAATATTGGAATTGTATGTAATTTAATGAATTAATTCCTCTTGAGTAAATGTACAATACTTTTTTCTGACCTCTGTGGATCACAGCCTTGCCATCGACGTCTCTCCACCTCCCTGCACCACTAGGGAGTGTTGTCATTGCTGTCATTCTGTCTCCCTGGTCCATCCCAGACATCACTCTGCCAGGCTCCACCGATGTCAGACATAGATGTGAGGCCTTCTGTCATGTATAACCCCTTGCAACACTTGGCACCCTGCTCATGAATTTCAGAATGCTTTGTTTACCATGCTCTATTTGCCATGTGCTTTCTGTTTTGGTTTTTGTCTTGTATGCACCACTGTTTGGCATTGGCTGCCCTAGTGTGTATGATCATGTTAACCTGTTTTCAGTTTACCCTTGATTACTTTTTCTTATTAAAACCTTCGTGTTTCTGTGCCTTGCTGTGAGGTCTTGTCTATGAGATTCTGAGTTCTTTGTTCCATGGTCATGTTTCTCTTTCATGTTTCATGTTTATTTTATTTCAGTCTGCTGTTGAGCTAAAAACTGCACTTGCATATTATTTATGTTCAGAATCATGACACATGTGCAGCAGTTAAAGACCTTGGAGTCCAGTCTCTCATTTAAAGCTCCTGTAGCTAATATTACTATGATAGCCATTTCATCTCAGAAATAATCCTTAATATAAAAATAAAAAATAATGTCACTACAAGATGCAGAAAAATTATAGTAGTTCTTGTCTTTCTTACCTCTAGGTCTGACTATGGTAATGCCTTGCTGTCCGGATGTTCCAGTAGGAGAATAAATGAGCTCCAGTCTTGTCAGAATGCAGCATCCAAAGTCCTCACTAGAACCCAAAATCCTGAGCACATCATCTCTATTTCATCCATACTGCATTGGCTCCCAGTAAAACTTTTTTACGTTTTTAAAAACACAACAATTATAAAATACAATTAGAAGTGCAGCTGGAGAGCAGAGACTATCGCAATTGCCAATAGCTGATTCTGATTTTTATGACAGGTTCATGCATGTGTGACAATATCAGGTCATGATGGGATCAGGCATGTACAACAAACTAGCAAAAATTATACATACACCCATGTAGCAACCTAGATCCAATCTAACATTTAAGGGATCCTTCTTTAGCTCATGCTGCACTCTACCACCAAGTTTGATGACAGTTGGCCATGTAGTTTTTCTGTAATCCTACTGAGAGTCAAACCAACAAACAAACAAACAGCACCAAAAACCTAAGCTCCTAATAACCTATACTAAAGTACAGTACTGAATGGTCTTGTGCTGTAGTACCTGAGTGAAATTTCCATCTTTTATGATCCACCATACCTGCCTTGATCAAAAGGTGCAGGCTGTTTACTGGTATCACATATCACTGGTATAACATAGACTACAGCAGGGGCAGAGCTTTTTCTTACAAATCCCCACAGTTATGGAACAACCTTCAAAGTTGTGTTCCAGACTCATTTGTTTAGTCAAGTTTTCATTAATAGCTTTCTCTTGTTAATGATGCAGATTAGAAGGGTTCATGGACATTGAGTATTTGGTTAAAATGGGATGTTTGGATAATGTACTCCCTTCAACCCAGCCACGCCCCCAACACTTACGTGTATACTAACACAAGTTGGAGAAGTGGTTGTCTGATTTATGTTCCAGGATGCCCTCATGCCTAGGTTACCTTCTGCTTCTCCCATTTAGTTATGCTGTCATAGCTAGTCCTGCCATGCTTGCACTCTGCACAGAATGTACATCCACTCAAAGCACTACTAAGGATAAGATCATACTTAATACTCTGTATCTGTCCTAAGATGAGTCCATGTTAATGCATTAATGAATCTATTATTGAATCAATGTTGAAATTGCTGAAATTTAACATTGATTTGTCTTCATGTTTGGACCCTGAAATAATATTTTGTCAATGATGGAAGATAGATGAAGATACTATGATATTAAATCAGTATTAGTCCAATTTTAATTCATACACTGATTTACAATTGAATCAACATTGAAACTATATCAAATCAATTCTGTTTCATGTACAGAAGGATTCTTTGCACTTGCCAGTTAAATGTCAGTTTTGACTCCTTTCAATCAGAAATCACAATTAAAATGCAGTTAATATGGTTTTGATTAAAATAATCACTAACTCAAAGTAAATAAAACATCCATCAATCAGACATTAATTCATATGCAATTGTACAGTATGTATTTATTTATTATGTGTATTCATATGCAAATGTGTTTGTATTTATGCCTGCATATCCTGTTTTTCCGGAAAGCAAGAAGCTCAGAAAATGCTATTTAATTGTGTCTTTAGAACACAACTTAAGTACATGATAAACTGGATGACACCGTGACTTGAAGTAATGAGGTATGTTTATTCTGAATTTAATAAAGTACAACATATTATAAATTCATCCATAAATGAAGTGAATAGACAGCCCAGAAAACCATGACAATATAGCAAATGCAACCTGCATCAATAAAATGGAAGTAGAAATGGAAATGGAAACTCAACAACAAAGACAGAACCACCACAGTACTATAGAGTATCCAAATTGAACTTAAAGTGGGCCATGTACAAAAAGAACATCCAATCAGGCTGCTGTGTTTTGTTTGTAAAATTCTGAACATCATGGTGTTGATTTGCATTTGGAAAAAACAGAACTACATCTGAGATTAATCAGGGGTCCGAGAAAAGTCACATTTGCCCAATACAAATATGAATTTCAGAACTGTTAGTTCTTGTTTTGTTTCGTTTGTACTGTAAAGCTAAAACATTCCCAGTTCCCATTTGTTATCACCCAGGGCTTGGAGAGATGCACAAATCAGTGTTAGTTACTTACTAATGCTTTTTTCCCCTATACATCTCCCTGAGAAGTCAAGGTTTTACACATACTGTATGTTTTAATATGAAGGCATATGCATATGTCTGAAGCATAATTAACTTTAAATCTTTTAAAGGAAATAACAGAGATACATCTGCACATGTGCCAAATCAAAAAAGGTATCACAAATAACAATGTAAATAAATCAATACATAAAAAAATAAAACTGCTGTTCTGCTAAAAGGTGCAACAGAAACAAGTTATTTTTTAACAACAAAAACAACAACAACAACAACAACAACAATAATAATAATAATAATAATAATAATAATAATAATAATAAACTTCTTCATCTTCATCATCATCATCATCATCATGCTTTGCCTTCTTGGGACATATGTGGCACTTTCAGCTTGTAAAATGTAGGCCACATCTGACCCACATTACCATGAGTCATCAGTGCTTGAAGTAATAAAATATGCAAATGCGTGCCTTGAAATGCCTTGAAACAAAGGGACAGATCAAAGGCCCTGGCAATTCTATGTCATGCTTGTCATTGAGGCAATGCAGCTGACTAAAACTCAATATTAATTCAAATTTCTCATTTCAACATTGAAAAAGGCAAAAAAAAAAAATCACCAACACTGATTCAATATTATTTAGCCTTAAATATTCAACCTCAACTCAATGATGAGTCTGATGGAATTTGAACAATGAATCAGTGTCACCATGCTATCTGAGTCCCTCTCACTCTTTCTCTTCTCTTTCTGCCTCTCTGTCTATCTGGCTACACACATTACTCCTGCTGCCTGTGGAGTCGTCTGCTGACCTGCCTGAAGCTATACTTCTGCTTTAAGATCCCTTTTGAGTACGGTTGAATTTAAGTAAGGTTCCTCTCAAGGGTTCTTCTTAATGTTATCTGTCAGAGATTTTCCTTGCCACTGTCACCTTGAACTTGCTCACTAGGAATAAATATAAAATTATATTTGTATCTGAACGTCTGTTAATGTCAGGTCTGGCCGCCAGGGGGCAGCCGATTCGCCCCGTGGGAGGACTACTTCCTCACTGCGTTTCCCACAGGGCACTGCATAATTGGGCACACCTGCTGGTGGCCATTTTGTGTGCTGCAATCAAGTCGCCCTAAGGAGTATAAATAGGACTTGATTTAACTCAGGGTGGGTTGCATCCTAGGATGGGATGCTGCATGAATCCACGCTGCTCCATCAAAGGACTCTGGTTAATTTCCTTGGCATGTCTCGTGGCCAGTGAGACCAGTGGGATGACAACCGGCAAGATGTCGTCCCTGCATTTGGCCTCTACACCGTACTGGCCAAAGGCAACTGAGACCAGCGGGACAACAACTGGCAAGATGTCGTCCCTGCATTTGGCCTCTATCACAGCTTGGTTGGGGCCAGCTCCCCGGCCAGCAACCACCGAAAGCTGAGACTAGCGGGATGACAACGGGCAAGACGTCATCCCTGCGTTTGGCCTCTCACAGCTTGGTTGGGAGCTGCATCCTTGGCCTCGGGAGGTCTTGCTATGATGTGTAAAAAGAGAGGGGCTCTGTCAGGTCTGGCCGCCAGGGGGGCACCCAATTGACCCTGTGGGAGGACTACTTCCTGACTGCATTTCCCACAGGGCACTGCAGAATTGGGCACACCTGCTGGTGGCCATTTTGTGTGCTACAATCTATTCGCCCTGAGGACTATACATAGGACTCGGTTTAACTCCTCAGGGTGGGTCATTGTGGGTTGCTCGTGGATGCTGCCCGAATCCACGTCGCTCCATCAAAGGTTAATTGTCTTGCCATGTTTGTTTTATTTTGTCATGTTTAGCCATGTTAGCCATGTTTTGGCCAAGTTTTGCCTCGTTTAACCATGTTATTTCATGTTTAGCCATGTCAGCCATGTTTGCCTTGTTTAGCCAGGCCATCCCTTGCTTTGCCTTTGTTTAAA
The DNA here is from genome assembly GCA_025674545.1 of Hassar affinis. Lineage (NCBI taxonomy): Eukaryota > Metazoa > Chordata > Actinopteri > Siluriformes > Doradidae > Hassar > Hassar affinis. The sequence goes on from JAOVYV010000031.1 coordinate 6,289,606, forward strand.
TAAACTCCGTTCTACACACCCTAACCTGCCTGGAGCCAGCCCTAACAGTTAAGCTGCTATGTAATTGAATTTATTTTTTAAAAATGTGTTTGCTTTCTTTTCTTTTTTTTCAATTTGGCAGAGAATGGATTTTAAAGTGATAGAACATTAATTGTGGTTGAGATATAAAAAAAAACCAAAACTTTTAGTTTGTGTAAATGTTTTTTTTCCCAGGCTGTCTACACATTTGTCTTACCGTTTACAATTTTTCTAAGAGAGACTTTTTAAAGTCATTAGAAAAGAGAGCATGTACACTAAAACATGACTTTTCTATAACTATAAACATGTGGTATTTGTGAAGAGTGAAAGCAGCAATTACTATAAATATTATAGGTTGAATTCAACCTAAACCTGAAATTAATTTGGTGTAAATCTAGAGGGGAGAGAGGGGGAGATTCTTAATGAAAACGCCTGCAAGCTTCACATGTGTGCAAGTGAGGCTGATTGCAGTTCAAAGCTTTTATAAACTATGTGAATTCAAGCAATTCTGACAGAAATGCCCTTATATAGTAGAGGTTCAGGGAAAACAAATTTCTTTGTTATCTTCTAATCTAGCTAGTGATCCCAGATAAGCAACAGGTCCAGTGTCCTTCAAAGTTTAAAAAGTCCAAGGAATAGCATTTAGAGGATCAAATGATGTGTATACATAGCCAATACATAACAATAGTTACTAATACTACTTGATGGAGCATAACAGCTAGAGGTCTGGCCAACCTTCTCAAATTCCAAACTAATTCATTGAGATGCCACAGTGTACTGCTTGGGAAATTGTTGGGCACTATTGTTGTAGTATTTATACCAGGGTGAACATCAATAAAATCTATGTTTTAAAAATATATAATAGATTATGAAGAAATGGAAATGGAGGTGGTGTATGGATAGAGATGGTGAAGAAATGGAGGTGGTGTATGGATAGAGATGGTGAAGAAATGGAGATGGTGTATGGATAGAGATGGTGAAGAAATGGAGGTGGTGTATGGATAAAGATGGTGAAGAAATGGAACTGGTGTATGGATAGAGATGGTGAAAAAATGGAACTGGTGTATGGATAGAGATGGTGAAGAAATGGAACTGGTGTATGGATAGAGATGGTGAAATGGAGGTGGTGTATGGATAGAGATGGTGAAGAAATGGAGGTGGTGTATGGATAGAGATGGAGAAGAAGTGGAACTGGTGTATGGATAGAGATGGTGAAATGGAGGTGGTGTGTAGTTTGGTAAAATATATTTATATGATGGGTATCACTGTGAAGGCTTATCAGGAATTAACCACAGCAGTTTATAATAAGTTCTTATCTATTTTCGCTAAAGCCATGTGGATGTATAATCGTTTTAACACACAGGGGAAGAGGATACTCAGAATTTCTTTTATATCTCATGACCTATCTGAAAGAATAAAATACATCAAACAGCCGCAGTCCAGACAAAGACCATTAATCTTTCATTCATTCATTCATTCATTCATTCATCTTCTTGGCCGCTTATTCCTTTTCAGGGTCATGGGAGAGCCAGTGCCCAGCCGGCCACATAGGGCGCAAGGCAGGAACAACCCTAGACAGGGCTCCAATCTATCGTAGGGCGCACACACTCGCGCACACACTCATACACTAGGGCCACTTTAGAGACGCCAATCAACCTAAGGTGCATGTCTTTGGACTGTGGG
>JAOVYV010000031.1:6409567-6420394 GCA_025674545.1 Hassar affinis
CTGGTCCAATTTAGCCATGAAACCTCCCACACTAAAATGACAGGTGTTTCAGTTTCATTGTCTAACCCCTGTAGGTTAAGAACAGAAAAGTGTCCAAGCATTGACAAGTGCTGTCTGCTTTTCCACATTTTCAGACTAAGGTAACTAGTGTTATGATTGGCGTTTCATTAGTTTTGCTGGTCATGCAGTGTGCTCAGCTGTATCATATAACTTAGTACAGTATCTTACAGTGTGAGCAGCTTTGTGCTTTTCACCATCACGTCTAAATAGTTTGAATAGTCAGATGCCGAGGTGTTTTTCTGCACTGTGCACGCTGAGTGGATGATTAAGATCACACAGCTGAAGGTCTTACTTTTTGTTCTTCTTCCAAAAGTGGCATGTGAGAGCGACAAGCAGGGCAGCACCGAACACACCCGCTACAGCTCCCACCTTCAGCCAGAAATCAATCATCTCACAGGGTTTGCTCTGCTTTGCTGGCAGAGATACTCCTCCTGTACAGAGTCTTGGCTCTGTCCACACATACACAGTGTCCTGTAAAGAAAAACATGCATTCAGCTGCATCTTAACTAATCCATATATCATCATGTTCTGGCCAATTCCCATTAAAAAAATCTCTTCTGAGAAACTGATGGTTCAGGATGCTGTGTTGGGAATGAAATAGTGAAATAGTGACCTTGAGTGTTATAAATGCTTTATATAAACATACTATAATATGAAGTCTTAGAGACTGTATCAGGGCTGTATCTGAGAGACTTTATTAGTTCACCTGAATCCTGTTTAATCCACACTATTTAAACATGTGTATGTGTAATGATGTGGATCACATCATTAATAACTATGATATCAGGATCCAGAGGTGTGCACTGACCTAAATCACCAAATATGCAAGAGAAGTATTGTAAGTAGAGGATTGGTGTTTCATTATTCACCCTCTGTATGAACGGCCTTCATCACTCATTCATTCATACTGGGATGAAAATGAAAAAGTTGAAAATACATTTTCAATGTGAGCTGGTCGTTTCCAGCAAGAAATTGTGAAGTGACCAATGGCAATGAGAAGTGGGTGGGACAAGCAACACAAAAAAAAAACCAAGAGGTCATTAATTCATTATCTTAACCGCTTATTACTATTTCATTGTCACGAGAGAGCCGGTGCCTACCGGGCTTAGGGCGCAAGGCAGGAACAACCCTAGACAGGGCGCCAATCCATCACAGGGCACACACACACACGCACACATGCACACACACATACTAGGGCCACTTTAGACACACCAATCAACCTAACGTGCATGTCTTTGGACTGTGGGAGGAAACCGGAGTACCCGGAGTAAACTCCACACAGAAAGGACCCAGACCCCCCCACCCGGGGATCGAACCCTTGCTGTGAGGTGACAGTGCTACCCACCGAGCCACCATGTAGCCCTCAAAACAAGAGGTGTTTAACTTAAGTGAAGTAATCTAGTCACTTAAGTGTTGAGGGACAGTTTTGAAGGACACACTTTTCTGATGATCTTTTACTGTATAACATTATTATATATATTATTGATTCCTGATATTCTTGAAGCATTTGGCTTGTTTGATATAACTGCTATATATAACTGCTATATATGATATAATTGCTTTTGTCACAAATAGATGGTGGTAACTGAGAAGTTAAAGTTTTGGCTCATTCTGATGCACTGCACAGTTGCAATTTATATACAAGCATTTCCCTGCAGAATTTTAATTTTTATTTTTAGCCGGAATACATCTCGACTTGCCAAACTAGGCAAGACTTGTGTGCAGTAAGAACGCCTACTGGCAACTAAATTACACAACGTGAGAGGATCATGGGGTAGAAATCATTGCTGATGTGAACACAGGGTTATAACTCTTTTAAACCAGATGTCTTCTCTATCTAGAATGTGTGCATCGTAATGCTTAAGGTATTGTCCCTTGCCTTTCAGGTGTAGGGTGACTGGTTGACATCCAAAAGTTAACATCCTAACTATATAAGTGGTACCATCACCATGAAAAGTTCAGCTGCAAAGACTTCCTACTACTAGAGATTCACTATTACCTCTATGACTGAAAACCTTCACAGGCTAAATAAAGAGCACCTGCACTCCTGCTTTGCAGGCCCCTTCGATCTGGTGGTAGTCTTCCTCAGTGCAGTGAGGGCAGGCGCTCGAACTTTCCCAGAGGAAATGGAAAGTGCAGCCATCACAGGTTCCTGCAGGACACTCCCTAAAAAAACAACACATACAGCAACGCAGCTCTCAACAAAGTCATCACCCCAACCCTCTTTGCTACTCAATTATAAGCTGACTGCTCAGTGCTGGCAACCGACTTAAATCATGCAGCACAGTGAACACTACAATAATCAAGAATTTAATTAAACTTCTGAATAAATTCAATTCTGAATTGTTTTCGGAATAAGACTCCCAAGTGGGGAAACTGTAAGTGGTAACAATGAATGCCACAGGCCTTGTAGCTGACAATCCAAGATAGTATAATTAGTCCTCTCTCTGGCTGAAAAAAAATGTTTCTCTTTTGTCTGTCAATCAGAGCAAGACTAGGAAATCACAGGCGTCTGTGACCACACGTGCACAGAAGAGGGCAGTTTTTGCCTGCCCTGATGTTGCATGTAGCATAGTGGAAATGTGTTACATTTCACATTGTCTATTAGAGGTTACTCAACCAGGGAGTTACAGTTGGCTATGACTAAACTGGGAGAAAATTGAATGTGATGATCATGAAATATCATAAAAAAAAACAATTAATAAAAATATCTACTACCTACTTGGGACATTTACACTAAAGTATCAGAAAAGCTGGTACTATGCAAAATACATTGCAACGCCACCTATGCACATCATTGGTTGCATCTGCCAGGGCATACATTGACATGTACAGAAGCTTGTAGAGCTTGTAGAGCATTCCACCATGAGAATGGCAAGTTATCATGATTTTGCAATTTTCAACATGGTTTAATAGTTGGAGCCATAAAAAGACTCTCGGTGAACGTGACCAGCATTGACTGGCAAGAATCACGCAATAACCATGTAAAACTGCCTCAAGTAACATTCAAAATTCAATGCTGGGGCCTCAACAAACATCAGCGTGAGGACTGTGCAACGTTCCCTCCAAGATCCCATGGGGGACCTACCTAGTATTAACTGGTATACCAGTTTTTCTGGTACTTCGGTGTAAAGCTTCACACTCATTCATTCATTTGTTCATTCACTTATTTCAGGGTCAAGGTGGTTCTGGATTCTATACTGGGAACACTGGGAATGAAACATTAATACACCCTGGATGGGACACCAGTCCATCAAAGGAAACCATGCACACACACACTTTCAATTTATCATTGCCAATCCACCTACTAGCATGTTTTACTACAGAGACGATAAATTAAGCTCAGTATCAATCGGAATCCCTTGAGCAGTGAGGGGTCAATGCTGCCTCCTGCACCACCATGTCACCCTTAAAATTAAAGCAAATCATTATTTAAATGCAAACCCCACAAACTCTGTAGTGTCAAGATTTTAACTGTAAAGAAATATTACCAAAGTTAAAAAGCAACACAAGAACTTTAGCAGCTTGTGGAGCCAAGATACAAGCTTTGTTCTACTGGAAAGCTTTTATGATATATGATCCAATATAAGAACTGTCTTATTGGGACTTCATAATACAAGCCGAAAGTTTAAAGAACGAATGAAGCCCATAGTTCCATGAAAGCAGGCTGGTTGCCGACAAAGCAGAAATATCACTGCGGTTCCCTCGCCACAGCAACTTCAACTACAGAGCAAGATTAATGTTCATTTAAAGCTTGTACTGTAAAGACTCGGCACATGGAGCATATGAAGTAAGTATACCTGGGTACAGATATTTCTCCTTTAGACAACTTCTCAGGGTTACAGCGTAGCGTAAGCACAGTATTTCGCCCATTCTGGCAAGAAGATGTCGTCTGTGGAGACCTGCACAACAAGTTAGCACAACACTAAATCTGGTGCATTATGTAAAGACAAGTATGGCCAAAAACAGAATGGCACCCACATGGCTTTTATATAATACTAATAAAAATGAGGAGAGTTTAGCTGTTTCTATGACTTGTGGTAATACCGATAGAAGAAGTTGATGTCTGGGACTCTCTTGGAAGAAGCAGGAAAGAGTTCTGGTCTTGCATTTACTCCATTGAGTGATTTCTCCACTGTGACTCCTGGAAAACAGTTTCAATGTATAACACAATGCCTAAGAAATGAAATCTTACTGTCAAACATCTACATAAAGACAGCAAGGATTATGAAAGAAGACAGGAAGTAAAAGCTCAGCAAATTCTGACTGTGACTGGTGATAAATGTTTTCTTACAAAAATCTATTTTCCAGCACAAAACAGTGGCAAAATATTAATTGTGCAGCTATCAAAAAAGCAGCTATCAATGAAAATTGTGCAGTATGTAAAATACAAATGTGCCACTAAGAATGAGGTGCACTGAATGATGGAACAGTTATTTAAAAAAAAAGAATAAATGTATTTACGACCACATGGGTGGATTAAACAGCCACTGAATTGTGAAATTTGCTCTGGAAACCTCCGTCTATGCTCTCATTAGCAACAGCGATGAAACCACCTACAGCAAGGTAACAACCCCCTCACACTTAACACAGACAAAACAAAACAGTTTGTTGTGGATTTGAGGAGACACTGAGGGGTTCAGAGTATCAGTTTATTATATTTATTCTATAGGGAACAAGACCCTCAGTAATTGCAGTTTCTCAAGATCCATATCAATGAGACAGCGAGGACTTGTCCTTGTTGGTATGAATACATTTTAGACTGTGCTCAGATAAGCAGATCAAGAACGCCTGAAAAGGTGCGGTTCGCTTGAAGCATGAACACAATAAGAGCCAAAGGTATCTAAACAAACCAAACACAGGACGACATGATGTTACAAGGCCGATAAGTACATGGTGCGTTGTTCTATAGTATGTAAGTAGGTTTTAGTCAGGTGAGGCAAAATTTTGCTGTAAACTAAGAATGCTTTCGAAAATGGAAGTGTTAATAGTTTATTTTCATCAATTAACAAAATGCAGTGAATGAACAGAAGAGAAATCTAAATCAAATCAATATTTGGTGTGACCACCCTTTGCCTTCAAAACAGAATCAAATTAATCAAAGGAACTCGGCTGGTAGGTTGTTCCAAACATCTTGGAGAACTAACCATACTCTTTTGAGCAGTCCAGAGCACCGGTTGCCATTTTTCTGCACCCCAGTTCCTATGTTTTCGTGCATAGTTGAGTCACTTGGTCTTGTTTCCATGTCGGAGGTATGGCTTTTTGGCTGAACTCTTCCATGAAGACTACTTCTGCCCAGACTTCTCCAGACAGTAGATGGGTGTACCTTGGTCCCACTGGTTTCTGCCAGTTCTGAGCTGATGGAGATGTTGGACATCTTCCAATTTCGAAGGGCAATAAGTTTGATGTGTTTGTCATCTGCTGCATTAAGTTTCCTTGGCCAACCACTGCGTCTACAATCCTCAACGCTGCCCGTTTCTTTGTGCTTCAAAACAGCTTGAACAGTACATCTTGAAACCCCAGTCTGCTTTGAAATCTGTGGCTGGGAGAGCCCTTGATGATGCAGTATAACTACTTTGTGTCTTGTTGCTGTGCTCGGTTTTGCCATGGTGTAGCCCTGTGACATGAAACATCTTCCACAGCCTCACCTTGGTAGCAGAGTTTGGCTCTTCCTCACCCAGGTTTAAGCTCCTACACAGCTGTTTATGTTTCAGTTAATGACTGTGTTTCAACCTACATGTGAAATTGATGATCATTAGCACCTGGTTGGTATATTTGGTTGATCATACACCTGACTATAATCCTATACAATCCCTGACTGTATAAGTGTACTTACAAGAATTGATGCTGGTTTGAAAGTAAAGGGTAGTAACACCAAATATTGATTGGATTTTTCCACACCTTCCAAAAACTTGCACAATACTGTATGTCTTATGTGCATCACACGTCACATCCTTTTTTTAAAAACTTATTATGGTTTGATCATAAATTTGTGAGTGTGAATGCTAACCAAATCAGAACTTAAATGTAACAATGTACAAATTCTCTGCTTTTGTCTGGACCAACAGAACCAAACTACAAGTCTGAATACACCCTTAAATGAGTTTTAGCTCCACAATAAAATAAAATTTTCATCACCGTGTTTGAAAACACAAAAACTCCAAACAAAGATATTTGAAAATACTAATCTTCGTCATCACCGGAACATCCTGTTAAAACCATGGGTATTGTTTTGTGTCACAAATCTTTGTGACATTACTCTGTGAATGGTCTAACCTTCTTGCTTCATTTTTTTCTTTTTTGGTGTAGGCAAAAAAACAGTTTTAAATAATTCTACAGCAGACAAGGCTGTACTAAAAATGACTTTTTCAAATGTATCTGTATTAATGTGGCTCTGGCCTGGGGTGGTGTGAGAACACTGCTGCCACATTCAATAAAGGTATTACTGTGGTATTACAGTGTAGTATAATGCAGTGCAGCAGTACAAAGGGATATCTCTGGAGCGGAACCTCACATTTTTTCAACTACACAGACCAATCAATTTTGTTGTATCGGTGTTGTTTCTGAAACTTTTACAGTCCTGAAAGTTTCATTTCAGCTGTGCTATCAATGTTCAGCTCTCCTTGAGGGCAGTTTCATTCAGTCTCTCCTTATTGCTGCTTGTAGCCTATCAGAGCAAATTTTTTACACAGACTTAATTTCACTTAGTATAATTAGACCTTTGTATAATATACCATGGCAGGCAAACAACAAAGCTCCTGGGACAGTAGAGGCTCCAATGAATATCACCAGCCCCAAGCTATAGGACCTGCACAATTTAGAAGCATGTCCACAATCTGTTCTTCCTACTAAGCTTTCACTGGACATACTGCAGTGTTGAAATCCTGACTAACACATTTAAGTACTGTTTAGACTCATTGAGTTGAGTTGCTCATCACACATTTACATAAAGACTATAAGCATGGTAAACATCATAAGTGTTGGAATACTGCACCGATTACAAATGACAAGGGGATTATGTATCCACTAATTTTTATTCATTATTGCTCAGAGAACATGTGACTCAGTAGACTGCTCAGGCAGTCACCAGTATTTTTTTCTCTCATATATTAACCAGAGATAAAACTCTTGTCTCTATTTGGTTTCATTTTAGAACAAGATCTTTTTTAGTTTATATGTACTTTTGGGAATTTCTACTTATTGCTTGTGTGACTCACTTCAGTGGTGTATTTTAACTCTTACTGGTAAGAACTATTATTAGATGCGAAGCACCTCATGGACCTAGCTTGTAACTGAGTCAACTGACTCACTCACGTTTAGCACATGGAACTTTTCTACAACTGCTGATGTGCTTTGCATCCAACGTGTCCGAGTTATTAGTCAGATAAATTATATAAACTCTAGATTTACATAGCTTGTCATATACAGTATTTGGATTAAATTATATTAGTTAATTTTTTTTGCTAACTAACCAGATAGCATAATGTTAGCTTCTGTAAAATATGCAACAGGATAAAAAAATATCCATATAGTCAGTCAGCTAAACGTACAATCAGTGTCTTCGACATTTACTGTGGAGTCTTGGACCACCAAAACAGGGACTGCAAAAACACACTGGTGCACTGACTATTGCAGTGTATGTCCTTATTACAGTGTTTGTCTTGTTTAGCATCACTGTAATGTCTAAATTATTTTTCTAACATTGTAAAGTCCTTCATCTGTAAAATCCTCTCACCAACTTACCAAGAAATGTGTCTGCCAGACTGATCGACTGTGAGGCAAGAGCAGTCCTGAAGCCCCGCCCATCAGATGGAATGATAGTTGACTGACAGATAAAGGTTTCTACATAATTGGCCTCACCACTGTGAGGATCTTTGTCAGACAGGTCTGTAACATTATCTGTACAGATTGCTGGCCTGTGACCCTGGAACAGGAAGAGAAAAATCAAATATTTGTAAAGCTTCATATAATCTCAGTGCAAACCTGTATGTGAATGTATACCTGTGTCCCACACAAGCTGATGTTGAAGAGATGGTAGTACTTGGTGCCCTTGGAAGTGAAGCTGGGGTCATTCATGACGGAGCCGGTGGAGCCCAAAGGACTGAAATCATACTGCAGAGTTCGGTTGAGCTCCGTGTATGTAAATGAACAGTCACTGTAGCACAAGCTGTGCTCCTAAAACAGACAGCATACATATCATAGCACAGTCCTACTACACCTACTCTCACCTCTTTCTGAACCGCTTATCCTAATGGGGAAACCCCCTGGATCCATCACAGGCCAAATGCACAGACAAACACATTCACACCCAAGGCAGTTTAGAATCAACAATTTGCCCATCTTGAAATCCCATCTTTGGACCTTGGAAGGAACCCCAAGCTCCTGGAGGAAATCCACACGTACAACATGCAATCCACACACAGAAAGGACTCTGGCCAGGAATCAAATACAGACCCTTCTTGCTCTACGTGCTACATACAGCACCACCATGCCACCCCCAATCCTGTACAATACATTACAATTTCAAGACCAGAGTAATCACTGTCTACAGACTGCCTTATTTAAATTCCATTAAATAGACATTCACTTGTTTCGCTCTGCTAGCCCCATATCCAGCAGCTCAAACTCTGGTTCTACCAAAGAAATCAATAAAAAGCACAGTTGAAATTTATAAATAGGAGCCAAGCAATTCGTACACGTCTACGAGATCCCATTGCTCTGCTGCAGGGTTGCAGCACAAAACATCTGGAGTGGTTTGATCTATTTTTGGTCTGCACTCCTCTCTCCTGGAATCAGCCACTACAACATGATCATAGTGATAAATAAAAATAGCAGGAGCTCTCCAAATGCACTTAGGAAGGAACATTCTCTACTGCTCTGTTAATTGTGATTACCGAACTGAAAATACCACAACAGAAAGAAAAGTGAGTACTAACCACTTAAACAATATTAATGTCATGTGGAGGAAAGGACCTAGTGGATGTTGATTTATGTCCCACATTTTGAAGAAAAATTACTTGATGTTAAGTTTGTGTAGTAGCATGTGTTGTTTATAATGTAATGCAATACTAAAGTACCATAAACAAGCAGTAAGTGACAGCAAGAATTTTGAAAGTCTACCTTCCAGAGTGGTTGTGTGATGTTGAATCTTTGGTTATGATGGAATTAGGAGGTACAATAGGGCATAGTGTGTTTATATCTCTCAGAAAATAAACTTGCTACTCTGTATTTTGGGGCATTTTTCTGTTATGGCCAGGGTCTATCCTTGACCTTGCAAGACAAACAAGACTTTAGGCACCTTGTATACAGACTGCACTACAAGATTTATACTCTTCTAACTGAAGTGGAAAATGTGGGAGACCACAGTTTTTGTCAAGGTTGTCCTGAAACTTCCACACATTTTCCAAATTACACTCATTACTTCCAACCAATCAGAATCATGAAACCTGGGATCTTCCCGAATTTACAATTCCCAGTATAAACATGAAATTTTTGAAACTAGGCTGTCATTGCCAGTACATGATGTCAAAATCCCCACACTACAGGATGTTCAGTCATAAACATCGATCATCAATAAGATCAGCAACCTGATTATTGTCTAAAAGCACTGACTCTACCTTGTTGCTACAGGCACCTGGTCCACAGGGCTGACATGCATCTTGGCCATAGATGTGGTGTCCTGAAAGGAAGGTGTTGGGTGGGCATTCCTGACACTGATTTGTTTCCTCGTCTATATAATAGCCGGCAGGACACGGCACGCAAGCCGAGCCAGGTTGCTGAGACTCGATAGCACAAGCCCTGCATGCCCAAGCTACACCATCCAGAGCATTTGTTACAGTAATGGAGTAGATCTTCGCCATGTCGTTGACATACTGACGCCCCTAAGAGAGACACAAAGTTCGTTTGTTAGGTTTCTCACTTTATAAAGTATAGTAAGTGACTACACTGCAAATATATTGGAAGCATCACATTAACATCAATGCAATATGACTGCCATGCTCATTATTCAGCAGCTTATAAAACAGCACTTGATTCACCACCTCCTGTTTTGTTGCACAATGAACTAGACGTACAGTGACAAATAGCATGAAGGTGTGAAAAACTCTAGTACATGTAGTTTCATGTTGTAACAAATGACTCGACTGGACAGAAGAACGTATTTTTCTTTTTTATTGGGCTCAGAATTAATTTGTTATTTCTCCCCTATTTTAGTCATGTCATGTCCCATTCCCACCCATCGGGATTTCTCACATTTCTCCAAGACGGCTGCCAGTCAAGGAGGGCGATCGTGAAACACACTTGGAGGAAAGAGCTCCCACCCACCTTCTGACATACAGATTGACATACGTGTATGCAGCCCCTCCCACTCTATCGACTCCTGGCTACGGACAGTTATAGCATCATCCAGACTCTAACTAGCTATCTCAGGATGATAGGGCAAATGCTTTACTGTTGTGCCACTTGGAAGCCGTCAGGCTCAGAATTTAATCTGGCCACAAGATACAGATACAGATTCAACATCATGAAGCTGTAACGTGTGCATGAGATGCAAGATATTCTTTATGTGCTAATAATCAACTGATTATTTGGTGTTTCAGATTGATAAAAAAAATTTTTATCAAAAGATGTGCTCACTGTTGCTCCCGAGTGGCGCAACAACAACGTGTTCGCCCTATCATCCGGAGATCGTGAGTTCGAATCCGGGTGATGCTATAGCTGTCCATAGCCGGGAGCCTAGAGAGCAAGATTGGCCGTGCTCTCAGGGAG
>JAOVYV010000031.1:6421848-6434377 GCA_025674545.1 Hassar affinis
GTCCAATTTAGCCATGAAACCTCCCACACTAAAATGACAGGTGTTTCAGTTTCATTGTCTAACCCCTGTATATTAACATGCTCATTCTAATACATTCAGAGTGAGCGTCACTTCGTGCAGCTCTTTTAGAGGTGAGCCGTATGTTTTTTGGGACTGTCTGCATTTACTAGGTAGGACAGAATTATATATTTCAGAATTATATATATAGGCTCTGAATTCATCATCGTCTATAAAGTAACTATTACACAGGAAATTGCATGGTAGGTGCTACACATGAAACAGACTACAACAATGTGCAAGAGCTGATGTAGTGAAATTGTCTTTGAAGAGATTTATTTAGGGTTGACGGAAGGAGTATCCAGTGTCAGTGCGTGGTGACAGTCTGAGATTTCAGGTACGAGAAGGTATTCAGGATAGAGGGTGTTTGCATTTTCTCTGTAACATAACTAGGCTGGTATACACTAGTACCAGATAAACTGGTACAGGAGCCTATGCAAAATACATAGCAATGTCACCTATGCACGTATATAAAATGGAAAATTCTAGAGCTGTTTCCGGCATGAGAATCAAGATTATCACTAAAAGTTAGCACGATTTTGTGATTTTCAATGTGGTTTAATAGTTGGAGCTCGTAGGATGGGTCATAGCATTTCGGAGGAAGAAGCAAATGCTGGATTTTTTGAGCATTTCAGTGTACCGTGACTGCAAGAATTCCAGCAAAACCTCAAACTTACAATAGCAGCGTAGCCCTAAAAAGACTCTGGGTGAACGTGACAAGCGTCGGCTGGCAAGAATCGTTTCACGTGATAGGCGTGCAACACTGCCTTAAGCAACATTGGATTTCAATGCTGGGGCTTCAACAAACATCAGCGTGAGGACTGTGCAACGTTCCCTCCAAGATCCCAGGGGAGAAAACTGCTATACCAGTTTTTCTGGTACTTCAGTGTAGTTTATAGCTGTTACAATATAAGCTATTGCATATGTTGTAACAGAAACCTATTTTGCAAATGTCCAACAACATTAAGGGAGTAACTATACATTTAAAAAATGTATCACGACATCCCCCCGTTGATTGTTTTACTTATAAGATCATTGTCATGTTTTATTCCTTACATACAGTATCATTAGGGACAGAGCTCTGAGTACTACATGGGTACTGCCTTTCTCAAAGAATGCTCCCTTCTGCTTCCAAGGTATAAAAATCTAAGTTACAAATATTAAGTTAGACTAAAAATTATTCTAAAGTAAATTATTTTGAGTCTGTCTCAATTATTTTGAGACCGTTAGTGTCCTGTGCTTACACTCACAATCCGTTTTGGTGTCAGTCAACATTATGGCTATTTACTGCATAAAACCCCTGATCGTTACAGAGAGCTGGTTTCTCACCTGAATCCAGGGACTTTAAGGTTTAGGATGAGATAATCATTATCTGAGCCTCCAGCTCCAGAATGAATGTGATCTCCTGCCACCTCCCAACCTAACACACACACACACACAAAACATATACACACAGACTGCATACCAAGTGCGTGAAAATGTATACTCACACAAGCCAAGCACAGTTTCTAAAAACAGTACAACTCTATCTCCTACTCATTTAATCCTAGAACAGCTGCTCATGGTGCAACAGTGCCATCTGTCTGTCACCCACTGGCTCTGCATCTGTATGCATCAGTTTTCCTAGTTTCATGCAGTTGGATGTCACTCTCTCTTTCTCTCTCTCACCATTCATGCCATCACACTTAGTGTTGGCCACATTGAAGCAGGATGACTTCATGCCAGAGGGCAGTACGTTCCACCACTTATACTCATAGCCCAGGGCTGGCTCGGTGCCCGCAGGACAAGGCTGGCATGCTAGATGATGACACAGAAAATCCAAAAAACATAACACATCAGCACTAGCTTTCTTCACAGGAAGAAACAACAAATATATTTTTAATGCATTCAATTCTTCAAAGATCCAAACGTAACAAATATGCCTCAGTGACTCCACCTACTCAAAGCCCAAACATACTCAAGAAGACATTTACACTGAAGAAAGAATTCTGCTAATCACCTTTGAGGCCTTCTGAGTAGGTTCCTTGTGGGCAAGGAGAACATGTAGCAGTGTTGTTGTTATAAAAGCCAGGGTTGCAGGGCGGGCACGGCTCACGTTTACCAGAAGGGGGCAGTGTTACAGCATCCGTAGCATTTTCTAGACAGATCTTAGGCTCTATCCATTTATACATAATCTGTGTCTGAGACAGAGGCAGAGGCAGAGACATATATAATTAATCAGCATTAGAAATACATCATTAGATGAGGTATTAAAGTAAAGTATGATCTCTTTACCTTGCCCTCTTCATCACAAACACTGTGGATCTGAAAGTAGTCTTTTGCTGAGCATGAAGGTCTAGGCTTGCACTCTGCAGAGCCCTCCACTGGTCCATACAAAAAGAAGAGGCAAATGCATTCAAACTATTGTATTGTGTACACATGGACCTGGCCAATCTTTCGATGTCATTGATTCACAAAAGTGATGCTACTTTGAACAGCCACCAATCACAGAGATTCAATATAGAAAGAAAAACTCCTGCTTTTTTGGATGAATGTGGCATCATCAATCTTCTAGCACAGGACAGATAGATAGATATTATTAGATATTATTATTATTATTCTCAGAGTGAAATTCACAGTATGAAATGCCACCCATACACCCTGAAAGGGACGGCAATCCATCACAGGGCCCCATACATTTACAGCTAGGGGCAATTTACCATAGCCAGTCCACTCACACACATTATTGGGTGATGGGAAGAAACCAGGGAAAGCAGATGAAATTCTACAATGGCATGGGGAAAATTCAGGGAGAAACTCTGTACAGACAGTAATTGGAGTAGCAGGAGACAAGCATTGAACCAGCTGCCGAGTTGCACCACTATGCTGCCAGGTTAATCTATAAAATACTTATCACACAATTTGTAACAATTGTGATATTCAGCAACATGTATCATATTTTTCTGCAGACTGTTTACTTTAAAAATGGATTTCTTCAAACATTAAGTATTGTTTGGATGTGTATTTGTATTATGTGTTTAAATAATATTAATAATAATACTACTACTACTGCTATTACTACTACTACTACTACTACTACTAATAATAATAATAATAATAATATTTTCTTTAGAAGCACCTTTCAAGATACTCAAGGACATAGTACACTCACATAAAACAGTATTTTAATTAGACAGTGTAAAATGTCATAAAACAATAAAACACTAAATGTAAAAAAGTAAAAGTAAAAAAAGTACAGTCAGTGAGTACACCCCTCACGTTTCTGCAAATATTTTATTATATATTTTCATGGGACAACACTATAGAAATAAAACTTGGATATAACATGGAATTCACCAGAACTGTACAGGTTGCTACTGGAATCCTCTTCCACTCCTCCATGATGACATCATGGAGCTGGTGGATGTTAGACACCTTGTGTTCCTCCACCTTCTGCTTGAGGATGCCCCACAGGTGCTCAGTTGGGTTTATGTCTGGAGACATACTTGGCCAGTCCATCACCTTCAGCTTCAACTGTAGGCAAGACACAGTTATCGTGGTACTACTCTCTAGGGCACAGCCACACATGCTGGCCACCATCTGAGACAAGCAAGTTTATCTTAGTCTCATCAGACCACAGGACATGGTGCCATGCTCTTGGACTGCTTCTCTTCAGCAAACTATTTGCAGTCTTTCTTGAGCATCAGCTTCAGAAGAGGCTTCCTTCTGGGATGACAGCTATGCAGACCGATTTGGTGCAGTGTGCGGTGTATGGTCTGAGCACTGACAGGCTGACCTCCCACTTCTTCAACCTCTGCAGCAATCCTGGCAGCACTCATGCATCTCTTTTTTAAAGCCAACCTCTGGATATGATGCTGAACACGTGGACTCAATTTCTTTGGTCGACCCTGGCGAGTCCTGTTCTGAGTGGAACCCATCCTGGGAAAACCGCTGTATGACCTTTTTCATGGTGTTAGCAATCTTCTTATAACCTAGGCCATATTTGTGGAGAGCAACAATTCTATTTCTCACATCCTCAGAGTGTTCTTTGCCATGAGATGCCATGTTGAATGTCCAGTGGCCAGTAAGAGAGAATCATACCCAAAGCACCAAATTTAACAGCCCTGCTCCCCATTCACAACTGGAACCTAGTAACTCTAATGAGTCACATAACACCAGTAAGGGACAACGACACAATTTGGGCACAATTTAGACATCTTCACTGTGAGGTGTGCTAACTTGTGTTACCAGATATTTGTTATTTTCAGAAGACAGTAAATCTATACTGCTATACAAGCTGTACACTGACTACTCTAAGTTATATCCAAGTTTCATTTCTATAGTGTTGTCTCATGAAAAAATATAATAAAATATTTGCAGCAATGTGAGGGGTGTACTCACTTTTGTGAGTGACTGTAATAAAGCTAATAAAAATACAAATGTTAAAACTACGTAATGGGAAAGGCAATTTCAAAAGGTATGTCTTGTGGAAGAGAGTTCTGGCACTTCAACACTAAAAGCTCTATGGCTGAATATGTATGACCTGGAGGGAGGGACAAAGAGCAAATGGGAATCAAAGGACTTTAGAGAGCATAAAGAATAGTGCTTAACCAACAATTTAGAGAGATATGAGTGAGCCAAAGCATGCACAGATTTAACATCCAGAAGAAGGGTTTTATACTGAATGCAGAAATGGACCGGTAGCCAGTGCAGGTGTTTAAGCATAGGGGGATCTGGTGTGTGTGAGTACCCTGGCTGCTGAATTCTGGACATATTGTAACCTCTTTAGGCTACAGACAAGAAGCACAAACAGCATCTCAGCTACAGAATAGAAAAGAGACTGTATCCCTCTGGTGGAAAGGCTGTTTTTAATGGTATTTTTATTTTTAAGTTTTTAATATGTGTATCAAATGAAATTACATAGCTGGGCAACAGTGTTGTGGGAAGTAACAACTATGTCAGGCTGCACAGTTATCTTAAGGAGGGAAAGGGGTGAAATCTGTATGGCTTCCTTTTTATTGCTATTTAGCTTAAGAAGGTTCTTAGACATCCAGTCTGTGAATGAATCCAATGAATCAGGTGGGAGACTGCCAAAGGCTTGGCACAGATGTAAATTTGAGTATCATCCGCATAGCAGTGGAACTGGAGACCATGCTGACGTGATATTTCCAAGTGGAACCATGTAAATGAACAGAAGGGGTCCAAGAACTGAGCCCTGAGGGACACCATAAGAGAAGGTAGAAGGATTTTACCTAAAACCGTCTGTCCGTCAGACATGACCTAAACCAGGCTAGTGCGGTGTCAGAGATGCCGGTCAAGCGGAATATCATGGGAGACTGTAACAGAAGCTGCTATAAGATCCAGAAGCACAAGCACATTTACAAATCCAGAGTCATCTGCCATCAATAAGTCATTTAAGACCCTGACCAAAGTGGTTTCGGTGCTGTGATGCACTCAGGGCAGAGATGGCACACCTGAGCAACTTGCTAAGAAGCAAAAGGTAGGATATGGACGGATAATTATTAAAATCTTCAGGGTTAAGTCCTGGCTTCTTTAGGGCTGCAGTAATTACAGACATTTTTAAGTTGGTAGGAACAACACCAGACCAGAGAGATGCACTGATGACTTTAGTTATGATGGGGCACAGAGACTAACATGGCATAGGATCAAGAAGACATGTCTACTATAGATCTACTTCTCTGAAGATGTCTAGCCACAGAACTCTCATCAACTGGGTGGAAACTGGATAGATGATTGTTAGTAGGAGGACAGAGCTCATTGGAATCTCTGAAGCTAGCAGACTTTGAAGATTTGAATCAATAGTGGAAACTTTTTCAGTGAAGGATGTCAGAAAGTTGTTGCCTGCAATCAGAAGATGGATGCTGTTTGTGGGCTACAGCTGTTTGTTAAGAGTGGCAAACATGGAGTACCCTGACAATTACTGAGGGTGGTGGTATAGAAGTCAGATGTTGCCTTTTTCAGAGCTTATAGCTACAAATATGGTCTTAAAGGGCAACCTTGTGTATTGTCAGATAAGTTTTCCTACTAAGTCTCTCCAGCTGACATCCTTCAGCTTTTATCTGACTTAGCTCTTAAGTATACTACAGGCCAGGATTATGAAATGTCACATGCGATCTAAAAGAAGCATACAGGTTTAGAGATACAATATTTTTGTTGTGGCTAGCCAATGGCTCAAGAGGAACTTGGTCAAATGTGTTCATAATTGCAGCAAAGTTGACGTTTCTATAATTCCTGAAGGTAATATTTTGAGGAGTTATGGGTGTTTCCGGGTATGGGGAGAAACTGATAGTTTGAACAGAACAGCTTTAGGATCAGAAATGGGAAAATCAGTGCCATGAAGGATAGAGGGAGAAGTACCATCTGTAGTGCAGACAAGGTCAAGAATATGCCCTTTAGTGTGCATAGGAAATTTTACATGTTGAGTAAGACCCAAACACTGGAACAAATTAATAAGGTCAGCTGAGAAAACACATTTACCTGAGTCAAAGTGAATATTAAAATCACCCAGCATTATTACTGAAGGAAACAAGGGACATAGCTGAGAAGGTAATTCAGACAATTCTGAAATAATAGCAGAAGAAGACTTAGGAGGGCGGTAGACCAGTAAATTCAAGGTTTTGAGGCTTTGATACGGCTATTTTCAGAGCAAGACACTCAAAAGATGATGTTGGGTGAATGGGAACAGATTGAACTGCATAACTAGAATGATACTGAACCACACCTCCACACACTCCCAGCAACCAGGGGTATGTGGCTTGTCAATATACTGAAACCTAGGAGGTGTAGCTTCTTTTAGTTCATTTACTGCCAAATATTCACTTGGTTGCTGTTTCAGTTAAAAGCATGAAATCAAGGTTATTGTCTAATATGACACCAGAAATCAGCACTGCCTTATTAT
Source organism: Hassar affinis (assembly GCA_025674545.1). Classification (NCBI taxonomy): domain Eukaryota; kingdom Metazoa; phylum Chordata; class Actinopteri; order Siluriformes; family Doradidae; genus Hassar; species Hassar affinis. Next base: position 6,428,804 of record JAOVYV010000031.1, read on the forward strand.
CGAGACCACAAAGATTGAGTAAGGCGAATTTTGTATTAATGTGCATAGCATAGTTCTGCATATGTACACCAGACCAGTTAGATATCCCAGGAAACTTCAGCAGCAGTGAGTGGTCCTCACCACTCCATGGTTTGATTCGATGGTGGCCCGAGCTCCGAATGCAGTGCACAGGGATGATGTAAAATGAGAGCCACTATGAACATTGTGGGGCCGGCAGGAAATTCATAGAGCAACACACTTAGAAAACACTGTGAGAGGAAGCTTGTAATTCCTACAACTTAGCAGAAGTTCAGTGTAGCAGGATGTCATAGTGCAAAGTACAAATACAAATCCCAGAGTTGTCAAGCTTCTCAGATATTCACCACAAAGCATAGAATAGCTAGAGAGAATAACAACTGGCTAATAGAGCTCATCCTCACACATCCCAACTATAAACACAGCCAGACTGTACACCACATAAGCCTAGTAATCATAAACCACTAACAAAGTTAAGTTAAAGTACTTATATCTACTTGTCACGACATAAACTGGAGTACAAACACCACAACAAACAAGAGAGTGGAGACTTACTTGAAATGAAGCACGTAAGCACCCAACAGAATGTGAAAAGGGAAGCTCGTGTTAGGCATGTGTATTAGAGGACATAGCAGTAGTATCAGTGCAACAGCAGCCAGCAGCACAGAAAGCAGGGGGAATTCGAAAGCAAGCCTCAGATGAGAGAGTTTTTCCACAGCCCAAACTAAATCCAGCAATTGATCAGCAAAGAAGTGTTCCGAACATTTCCAGCGAGATCCAAGATCCAAGGAAAAAGTCAGTTTAGAATCCGCAGGGACAAGTTTAAGCAGGAAAAACACCACAAGAAACAGTAAAACAAACAAACCATACAATTACATAAGTAGAATATTAGAACTGGAGAAAAGCAGAAGCCAGAAGTGAGCAGCACTTTTTATAAAAGACTAATATTATGTATCCATCGATCAGCGCCTCTTTCAGGAAGATGATGCACCCCTGCCACACTCCAAAAATTCTTCAGGAATGGTATAACAAAGAGTTCAAAGTGTGGATTTCAATCCGCAGCTGTGGGATGAGCTGTACAAACAAATCCAATCCATGGAGCCTCAGAGTCTTGGTGGATCTCTAGTCTATTCTGGAAAGTCTTGAGGCAGAAATACACCTTTTATATGACACCAGTCCATCACAGTGGCACACACATTCTTTACCTACAGACATTTAGTGTAACCATTAACCAAGTCTTATTGGTTGTCGATTGGATGTTAGTTGATCTAAGCAGAATTCTGAACTGTTAAATTCATAATAGTTCTCATTTGGGGAGGAAGTAAACCTCATACTCAGCAACTTGTTATACCTCCAGGTGCAGCAATCAACATTTAAAAGTAACTGTGTGCGAAAAAACAGTGTACAGTATATTATAGTGGTGATGTACTTACATGCATAGTGTGTGTCCTTGTCACAGGGAGTGCAGGAGCTGGCTCCTCTGCCTGAGTATGTGTTTCTAGGACAGGGTTGACACGAGGAAGAACCGGGATTGTTACTGAATGTGCCTGGCTTACAAGGCAAGCACTCTGACATGTAGGCCACACCTGAGAAAAAAAGAGAAAAGGAGAGGGTGGAAAGGACGAATATTGAAGAACAATCACATTAGGAAGGATAAAAGCCATTTAAATTGGATCAATGTTTCCTTTTTTGGACTGCACCTTCTATCTGGATGTTCTTTAGCAGCACTGGCTTCACTACTTTAGCCCCTACAGTAACTCCTGTGGTTCTCCAGTACAGCACGTTTGTACCAGATTTCAAACTGACCTGCGTGGGTGAAAAAGGCGCTGCTGTAAACACAAAATCTCTGACTGCAGGCCAGATTTTACAGGATCGTACAGGATTTTACACTCTGCACTGCAATAACAAATGCAAAAACAAATCAGCATGGGTAGTTGTGCAAATACTTATATACCGTATGCTTGGCCCACTCTCCATTGTTTGTCAGCTTTATCCATTTCTTATCAGAGGTCTTATCCATTTCCTGGCACTGGTCATTCTGAATCTGTTACAGCAATCAACATAATAATTAACACATATAATAATTACTTTCAAATCCTTTAAAGAAGCTGAACCATCTTCTGTGATTAAAAAGGTGTTACTTACAAAGAACTCAAAGAAGATGTTGTTGTCCACGTACTGATAGTCAAAGGAGACAGAGCCTGGCTTCTTCAGATGAACAGCATAGACGAGAGAGACGCTACACTCATCTCGGTTCGACTCCACATAACTACCACGGGCAATCCATGACGAGCTGAAAGAAAAACAGGACACCACAAACATACACGCAAAACAATGTACAACAAGTAGAACATGACACCAGAAACACGATGACTCTGCCGCCAACAAGTCTTTTTCAGATATTTTCAGAAGACTATTTCAGGTATTTGACCTTGCTGTGTGAACTGCTGTTTGGATCAATTCAAGAATCTAATCATCTGGTGGTTACAGTGATAGTCTATTCTGGAAACTGTTGCTGTGAGGCAGAAATACACCTTTTATATGACACCGGTCCATCACAGTGACAGACATATTGTTTAAGTTGCGCCATTTGTAGAGTGAATGTCTGTAGGACATGAATGTCCTACAGACATTCAGTGTCTGTACAGACAGACATTCATTTATTGGTTGTTGATTGGATGTTAGATGATCTAAGCAGAATTCTGAACTGCTGTTTGGATCAATTCAAGAATCTAGTCATCTGGTGGTTACAGTGATAATGCCATATAACTCTTACAAACATTCAACCAATCATTCTTGAGATATCTCCCGAATGAAAATTTCAGATGGACAAACAAATAAACTTTAGGTATGACTTTACACTATCAGACTTCCAATCCCCTTTATGTTTAAGAAATTAAAAATTAGCAATTGGTGTAGTACATATTTAGCATTGTATATTAACATGGTATATTAACAATTACTTGGGTACATTTCTGCAATAATGTGGACCCTGTTAAAATTTTGATCCTGGTTATGGCCCTGCCTCTAAACCAAAACTTTAAACTAGACTGGATTCTAAATAAAAATATTTATTCATTATTCATTCATTCATTATCTTAACCGCTTATTCCTATTTCAGGGTCACAGGAGAGCCGGTGCCTAGCCAGCAGCTTAGGGCACAAGGCAGGAACAACCCTAGACAGGGTGCCAATCCATCGTAGGGCACAAACACACGCACACTAAGGGCACTTTCGAGTCACCAATCAACCTAACGTGCATGTCTTTGGACTGTGGGAGGAAACCGGAGAACCCGGAGTAAACCCACATGGACGCAGTGAGGACACGCAGACTCGCAGACCGTGGATTGAACCCAGGTTCTTGATGTGAGGCGACGGTGCTACCCACCGAACCACCGTGTTGCCACAAAAGCAATATAAAGTATATAATAATGAAACAAATTAAAATATTAAAACTGTAATAACACTGCAGTGAGAAATTAACATGCCGCTCACCCGTTACAGCTCGGCCCCTCGTGTCTGTTTGGTACGTTATCAGTAGATGTCACCAGGCTGCTAAATCCGGGAGGAACGTCGTCCCACTCGTCAAAGCGGATCCCGCTGCCGAGAGAGAAGGACCCGGCTGCACACTGAGTGCACTCTTGAGAAGACATCTCCAAAAACTCCCCAGCTCCACAAGAGAATGCTGCCAAAGACAGGTTTAATCACTCACAAGATGGTCAAATATCACTAAGCAAAAGCTCAATATGCCCATAAGACTTGAACTACAGTATTTTGAAGAATCTTAAGGATTGCCCCAGTAACCGATACACACCCATACAAAAGCTTATACACATAATTGACCTATAAATGCATACTGGTGTGGTGAGAATCACCTGAATGGCTTGAGAGCGTGTACTTGCAAGCCTTGAACTCCATAGAAACTCACAACATGTTGTGTAATTATGTATTTGTAATAAATGCTGCTCTAATAGAGCCTGCTTTCTGTGGTACCTTCTCACAAGTTCTCGTCAAGTTGCCACTGGTTGAATGACAAGGAATCCCATTGTGGTTGTCCAATGTGCATAGACCACAGTTATTCAATGTGCAGAGACCACCATCAGTGCCTTGATAACACATGCCACAATGTCACAAGGAACTGGAAACACCTTAGGACTAACTGGAAAAGTGTTCCAAGAAGATCACTCCACTGAGAGTGGTGCTGTTAGCCTTGTGTTGTTAACACAGTGATGTCCAGGTAACAGAAATGCCAGACTTCCTGAAGCAGTATGTTTCTATGTAATACCCATGATGATGAGATGTTCCTCATAAAGTGGCATATCACAGTAATGTCTGCACATCCAGACCATTTATAGACAGCCAGTGGCCGTCTGATGATCTGATATGTGCTCTCTAATCTAAAAAGTAAAATAGGTTATATACTGGGAACAAGAAGAACAATTTGCAGACTTGATGTAATGGAACACTGCAAGGTCCTCAACCGAGTTACAAAATGAGTCATATGAGCTTAGGCAGAAATCCCGGGTACAAACTATATTTTACCCAAAGAGTCATCTGGCAAGTGATCTTTAGCAAAAAAAGTTTCAGACACCCATTTCATGTTGACTCATAGAGATTGCTTTTAAGTGGCTATAAGTGCACCTTGTACTTTTAAGAAAGGCCCTAAAAATGATCACAGCCCCCAGAGGGACACTCGCTGTGATGTGTGGTGATGATCTTACATACACCTTCATTGTAGACAGGGGCATACAGAGAGCTAGCAATCCCTGAAGAAATGTTGCAGGCAATGAACCGAATGAAGTAATGCTAAGATAACGAAGTGCATGCCATTCACTGAACCATTTCTATATAATAGCATACAATGGCCACATTCAGGAGAGTTGCCTGGACTGCTTGTCATCATTCTCAGTTTGTGATTCAATCACAGAAGCCAAACCCACAGGCAGGGGTGACCTTGTTGGGGTTGCCAAAATTCTCCATCCTTTTTGGCACAGCAGATTTGCTTGAGGAGGACACAGACAGAGTGATCCAACCCCTAGTGAAAACAGCAGTGGAAATCAAGATCTTACTGGCCATCTCTGGGATGCAACCAGTGACTTAGTTGCTGAATTCTGAGGAATGTAAGAAGAATCAGTAGTAGAGGAAATGTGTATAATAGGGAGAAAGTGAGTCCAGTCATTGGCCAGTGCATACTGTTAAAGCAAGCTGTCCAGTCTGACAAATACCACATTTGGCAATGCATTGATTTCTACCATATATTCTACAATACCACTTCCTGCAAGACCTTCACTTGTCCAAGAGCAGAATTTTCTGTGTCATTGCAGCATGTTCATTTATAATCCACTACCCAGAGCCTTTTTCCTCATAGTTAGTCAGGTTATGACTCGTCTCTTGCAAATTTTCAGTAATTGGGCTTTTTTAACCTTGGTAGACCAGTACTTGCTGAATCAAGAAACATGGTAAATTGTTTAAAAAAATCTATAATGCACAATGCACAGCCGCAGGTCCTTAGTGAGCTCCTTTGTCTTAGCCATGACTGTCCACAAACCAACTGCAGAGA
>JAOVYV010000031.1:6536490-6551992 GCA_025674545.1 Hassar affinis
TTACATATGTGCAAAAGGAATTGTTCAATCTGGTTAAGCCTATTGTCCATATTATTATAAAAAAACAAAGGTGCTTGAGTTTAGATACATACTGATCAGAATGTATGATAAGCTCAAACGTAATTTAAATGCCCCATTGGAGTTAGGAATGTCCTAGTTGAGATCAAATCTCATCAGCTGTGACTCTGGTCAGCCTTATTCAGACAGAATTATTTTTACGTGGGAGGAAGTGGTAATGTAACTACTGCAGTGCCTCTAGGAGTTTAGTCCTGTCCGAATCGGTCATTTCAGTCATCTGTTATACGCTGTTTCATTTGCATGCATCTTAAAAGATTATGGATTTGATTTTTTAACCACTTCGTTTTAGAAAAGAGGACCAAAAGAAATAATACATTCCAGATTATATATATATATAAACCCATCTAAACTGATGAATTCAATTACACTGCCCTACTATAATTTTCTGTGTTACTGTGTACAGTACTAACTAAAATAGACTTGTGTATGTGTGTGTGTGTGTGTGTGTGTGTTGCTTTTATAAATCATTTTAGATGATTTTTATGTCTGTTAAACTACTCCATGGTACTGCTTTGTGTCTCAGAGAGTCAGAGAGTTAAGCACTAAGAGGAAACCAGACTACACTTGACTTATGGTCAGGAATGTTTTCTGAACCGCTTTCCCATTACCATCTTATACATTTGTGGGGTTTTTTCCTATAATTAAAAAAAAGGTGCCCTCACCCTGTCCAGCTCCCCACTCATTAGCTACAGTTTATCCACATCGACTTGTATACAATGCGCGAAAAAACCCTTTCTTCCCCATTTCACAGCAACCTTCCTCCCGTAGAAAGCAATGAACCAATTCAAACTTACCGGCGTCCAAGGATAATACCGCTCACGTCGAATTCCTTCTGAACACACACACACACACACACACGCACACACACACTCACACACATATGCACACACTCACATTTTAAAGGAAGAAGTTGCAAAAGCTGGTTTCAAAAAAAAAGAAAGAATAATGCGCCTTTTTTCTATCAGCTCAGTTGAGCAAAGTTCTCAGTTCCTCTATTCTTTAAACACAAGGAAGTAAAGCCTTATAAGCTGCGACCAAGAGCCTGTACTACTGTACTAAGTAGTGTCAAAACAAAGCGGCAACAAAGCGAACTGACCCGTAACTTGTGACATACAAAGTATGGTAGTGTGCGGTTTGGGACGTGGCCAATAACCTTAATAAAAAGACACGGAAGTGAAGATGCTATCGATGCAAATAAACCCCTGATGAGGGTAAAAGAGGCGTGTAGGGGTTACAGTTTCAGGGCAACTCTTTAAAATAATGAATAAATGTGTCCAAAAGTGTCAAAAACAATATGTTGTTGTTTTTAAGTCAGAAGCACATTGTATCTCTGTAGTGGGGCGTCTCTGTCTCTGACTTTTACAGATGAAAATGAAAGCACCTGTTAGTTAGGGGCCGCGACGCTAAAGTAATGTAGTTAACATGTTGGACAAGGCAGCCCACACACACTTCTGTAGAAAATCCTCAGAAAAAAAATGTAAATGTAGTGGCAGGAAGATGACCGAAAGCGAAGAGAACGAATGTAAATGTGCCTGAGCTCGGTGCGGAAACCCAAGATTTGCGTATGGACCGTCACTTTTCCCCGATTTGCATCAGAGCAAAGCTGGAGCTGCTGGAGATAAATCATTTAACACAACACGAACGCCTGAAAGAACTGCACATGAAAACACATTAGGCTTTTTTTTCAAATATATATTCAGCTACATATAACCTTGTTTATGTAAGGTTATGTAATACATAACCTTGTTTTACTGTTGTTATTATATACAAGATGATATAAGTTAAAAGGGCGTTCTTAATTATTATCAGCATTATTATCAGCATGTGTTAAGGAAACTGAACTGGTTTCTGAGGTGACTTCCGGAGACTTGTAGGTAGCCTGTGTATCTTTGTCCATTCATTGACTGTCAAATATTTAGGAAAACGAAAAGAATAAGGGCTTCAACGTTACCCCGGTGTGTGGCTGGAAACTGTGACACTCATGTGGGTGGTGACATTTTACAGCAGTTAGATAGAATCACATAACCGCTACAAAAAGACAACATTTCATTGTATAAGCTTTTGTCTACTACTATACAGGACTGTGCAAAAGTCTTAGGCACCCTGTGGGTTTATTGAGTCGGTACAAAAAGATGTTACATATAAATGTTTGTATGTCAGTAACACAACACAATAAAGCAACACATTACACACCAGACAGTTTTGATTGCAAAAAAGTAGTAAGAGTGACAGTCAAAGTCTCCAGAAGAGCTGTGGCAGATTCTCCAAGACACTCAGTAAAACATAAAAGCTAATTTCCTTATAAAACTGAACACATTGTGAGAACACTGTTTAAGAAATGGCACACCAAATACTGACTTCCTGTAGTTTATTACTGCTTACTGCACTTTATAGTGTTTTCTTTTATATAGAAACGTCTTCATTAATTGCGAAGGCATCTTCGCATGTGACTAAGACGTCTACGTCATACTGTACGGTAATTAGCTGGTAAGTTTTCCTGAGTGTCTTGGAGAATCTGCCACAGCTCTTCTGGAGATTTTGACTGTCACACTTACTTCTCTTTTTTGCATGCAAAACCCAGCAGCCTGTGTTATGCTTTTCTGAAAAGTGCTCTGTTGTGTAAAGTGTTTCTTTCGTTAGTGACGTACAAACATTTTTGTGTAATATTTCTTTGCTTGAAAAGTACCGTTTGGAAATATAAAACCTTTTTGTACTGACTCAATAATGCAGAACTAAATAAAAAATAACAATAACACCTAAAAGTTGCATCTAAAAACAATATGGTGAGTAAGACTTTTGCACAGTACCGTATGTACCGGTGACTTCATTCAAGAATCAACCAATTGCTTTTTTTTTAACAATAAAACATGTTTAATCTTCAACACTGAAATGCATAAACCTAGTTCCTTTAAAGGAAAAGTCCATGTTATTCTGGTGAGAAAATCGTGATTGCCAAATTGATGTTACAGGGAGACATTTCTAGTGCAGTTATGAGAGCATTTAAAGCTAGGCTAGGCGATTTGGGAGAAATCAACAAAAGTAAGCTAGATTTTTTATCCAAGTATCCAACCCAAAAAAAAAAACACGCCTCTGTCCAAAGTCACACCTCCAAAAAACATGAAATTTCACCGCTGGAGGCATGGGAGAGAGCATGGGGGAGACAAGCACAAACAAGTCATTGTAACTGTATGTATAACTACGTCATGTCTCATTCACATGTAATAAAACACCTGTTACAGCAGCACTGACAATAATTCCTGTTCTCACCTGCATTATAGCTGGGATATACTAGTACATCCTCTCTCTCCTTGCTCTCCCAGTCACACACACACACATACACAGCACAGAGAAAACCTTCTACAAAGAAATTTTAGGACACAGAAAATGAAGCGTTCCTTTTATCTTGGAAGTCAAAATTCAGATCTAGGAATGACGGCACACCTGAGCTGACCATGTTCCAGTACAACCACTCAGAATACCAGTTCTAGCCAGGTTAGCCAATGTTTGTAATACCAGTTGATATTGACGCATTAGGCATGTCTACAGATCACAGGTTTTTTCCCTGAAACCAAGAAGTCACAACTGAGGTGTCATAGAGCTAGGTACCTAATCCCCAACTGCTCCTCGGGCACCCTGGATGAGGCTGCTCACCACCCTGGGCTAGTGTGTGCTTCACCAATGTGTGTAAATGTGTGTTTCACTGCACGGATGGGTTAAATATGGAGGACAATCTCCTTCTACTACTCCAGTAGTAGTATATGACAGATATAACAAGACACAAATAAGACAGAAATGCTAATAAACAATATATTACTACAGCTTTCACTACTGGTCCACGAATCAGCCATCTTGGATTTTGAAGTGTGGGTTGGTGAAGTTAAGCAGAATTTCTGTTTCAGAAATCCAACTTCAGGTGGTGTTCTGATTCCAAAATTCCAACTGGGATTTTACAACTTCTCAGGTCAAATGGAAGCACAGTTACAACTGAGACTTCGTCCATAAACATTCAATAAAAATGTCTCCGAACAAAAAACATCAGCGATTATAAGAAAGACGCTCTTGTGTGACTAACTCAGTAGCTTTAGCAACATTCAGGCAGGTATACAGGCAGGTAGTCCATCCAGTCATTTCATTCAATCCAAATGAAATGATTGAACATGGGCTTTTAAAGTCTTGTAACTGCCACAGATGACAGATTTCTTTGTTCCTATCAGTGTTTTTTAGTGTCATTTGATTTGATGATTGATGTCGAGATGTAAAGAGGTTTTTTTTTAATATAACAAAACGTCTTCAGGAAAAAAATAACATACTCTACCTTTAATAGGAGAAAAAAAAGGACATCCTGAAACTTTCACTGAAAGGGGTGAAAATCAGGTAACAGTCAGTTCACTGTCAGAGCTCCTAAAAACAAACAAGAGAGTTTCTTATCTCGGTTAGCACTTTCCGCCAACATGCAACATCACTTTAAAAGGAAATTCTGTTTAGAAGTAGTGGAGACAGCAAACTGTCTCTGGGCTCAAATTGTGGCATTGTGGGTATGAAACCATTAACAAAGTGAGAAAGGACCAGATTTGCACTGAAAGACATTAAAGCTAAAAAAACAAAACAAAACTCATCTTCATTACAGAATTTCATTACAGAATAAGTCTCGGACGCTGCTGAAAAGCGTGTGTTAATGATAAAGATAAGTATAGTGTCTACAAGTCATTAAGGGTGCATTTTTCCTTGAATGGTGTCACTAAACATACTTATTACTACATTAATCATTAACCACTAATTCATCAGGGCTTCTGCATTTCTTCATACAGATGGAAACCAGCTCCATTCCTTCAGAAATCAACACAACAGCTTCAACAATATCTATATATCTTGCTACATATTGTACATCTTGACTCAAAGTCTTTCATAAGTTTTGCTATCACATAATATCCACCTCACATAAATTATAGGTATAGGCAACATAGTTTCTGAGCCCCAACCCATCGATCCATCCATCCATCAAAAACAGGCCCAGTGTTTCTTATGTGTTGCTTAAATCCATCTAATCTTTTCTCATCTGTTCTTCCTCATTCATCATCTTCTTCTGGCTCTCTGAGACCTTGGCTGTGCAGGGTTTTCCCAGTCATCTCCATTATAGCCTGCACCTCAGGATCTACATCCAGAACACTCTTCTTATTCTGATCCTGTGAACAGAACAGGGAACGCCAAGGTTGGAATCTTCCATGTTAACGCTATTGTCCAGATTTTACACAAACAAGTCACTCAAATGTAGAAAATTACCTATTACCTCTGAAAGATTAAAGAATTACCATTCAGTAACTAAGCAAGAATAAGAGAAACCATTAAAGAAAATACAAATAGATTATTGCATATGAATGAATGAAAGTTAAAGTACAATAATAAAATAATAATTACAAATATTAATAGAGATAAGGTCTTTAATGAGTCATAGAGAAAGCATGGATGGATGTCATTGCAGTACGCATATGTAAATATTAGCTGTGCTTACCAATATCGTATTTGATTATTTAAGGAATAAAACACTGTGGGACATTGTTATAGGAAAATAATCAGTAGCAGGTTGGCGTGATGTTATGATCCCGGTCCCACCCATGAAGGTGATTATTTTCCTATAACAACACATCCTGAAGGATTTTATTCCTCTTAAACTGTAACAGTTTTCCTAAGAACTGACAGACGTTGTATTCATATATAAATGGATTTCTTATTGTGGAGAGTCTGCAAAACAAGTTCCTGTTATCACTTACACTTCAGAAGCACGCGGTATCTCTTTTTGTCCCCTCTTAGTTTATTCTAAATTTATTCACATCACGTACACAGAGGCCTGGGTTACTGTATATCATTCTTATCATGTCATGTAGTTTGAATGACAAAGCTGAGTCGGAAGTTAATAAAGGAAATATTAAACTTGTGTTACTGAGAAACCACGAAGTCCTGAAGAAAACCTAATGCCAGAGATTCCTTCCAAAAATACGAAATGAATGTCTCCTCACAGAAAACTCCTCCATAACAATAAATCCACAGGTTTGTATGGTGTGTACAGCACAAGCCTGTGATTTGCCTTATAGACGACCCTGCTGTCAGAGCAGCTGTAACAGAAACTGAATCAAAACCATCTGACCAATCAGATTAAAGAATACAAATGCGCTGTGGATGTAAGGATAGCCGATGATTAATGATTAGTATGATTTGGCGTGCATCCATTATTAATTAATAAATATTAAAAAATAAATCAGTTTTGATGATAACACTGTAGTCGAGTCACTGACCTCCTCTTGTTCTTGAGGGGGCACGCCGACTCCCCACACCTCTACTGCATCCACTGTGAAGTCTTCATCTCCTGAGAGTTGAGGGCTACCATATGTAGTACAGCGAGGACGAGCCCGACTGTGACCGCGGCCAAAATCGCTGTCCAGCCACAAACCAAAGTATCCGTGCTGTCCACCCATACCCTAAAATCAAGCAGCAACAAATGCCATTGCTGTTAAAGGTATATGTCTAGGCTTAAACCCTGAAAGTGAGTGCAATCAACAGGCAACATGACTGACGTGAACACAGACGCCTCTGTGTCCTGATTTATTGGATGTTCAACATCTTTTTGGGTTTTTATAATAGAATAATTTTGTTATCATGTATTAGAACAGTTGAGGAGCTGGACAATACAAAGTGATGTATAGTCTCACCAGACCATTGGGCAAGGTTTGCTGGCCCTGGTTCAGGTACATGTAGTGTTGGTTATAGCCGGTACAAGTGAACACTCGCATAGCTGGAGACACAGAAAACAGGAAGCACTTGGAATCACCTAGAAATAAAGAAAACCAGAATATATTGACAATCATGATAAGCACAGACCTGGCACACCCGTGCAGTAACAATATGTTAGTATGAATTTGGTGGCTCATTTCCTGTCACTCACCCTGAAACTGAGGTTTGATCTCCCAGCTGTGAGAAGCAAAGCCTCCAAATATGTGGCCCTTAGTGTCTTTTACCAGTAACATGGTGGAGCCCCGGCTTTTACAATTTCCAACCAGGCGGGTAAAGCTTTCACCATGTACACTGGTGGAATACAACAGCCTCCAGGGGGCAGTGTGTCCTGCAGGCAGCTGAGAGGTCAGGAACATGAGAACAGGTATATCCAGTATACAGCGCAGCTCGGTCCAGGGAGCTTCTCGGCATTGGGGCAGCAGAGTGGGAGGTGAGCGAGAGGTCAATCTAACCTCAAGACCCTCAGCAATCAGGAGCTCCAGGAATGTGGACACACCGGAGACTCGAAATAGCCAATCTTCCAGACAAGCAACATCACACATGTTCTGATCTACAGGAAAGAAAAGTGGAATCAGTCAAATCAAACATGATCAATGCATGTTTAATCTATAAATCATATTTATTAAATATCTATTTATTTTAGAGGCATTATCCTAGTAAATCCTGCACATCTACAATAATAAAATACAGCCTACACAAATGTCATTATTTAAACGCCAGCTATAAGCTTTTATATTTACTCTTTCTATTCTTTAGTCAGTGTAAATAGTTACACACAACTTATTGCTATATATAAATATAAGTCAAATACATGTAAGTGCTCTCACTAACCTGAGGTTTTTAACTCTGAGCTCAAATGTTCAGCCAAAAGCTTCACCCCCTGAACACCGTGACCCATTCGATCTGGTCTCCAGCCTCGCAGGTATCCCCTATGTGTAAGAGTCTGAACTACAGCTGAAACCAAGTCCTCCAAAAACTGTAGATAAGATGTCAAACAGAAACAAAATAGCAGAACAAACCATTTTTAAACAATTATTCAATAGTTTATTTTCAGCAATAAGCAAAAACCTTTTTTTACATTTTATTATTGAATTTCCTCAGAGTTTAAACAGCCTAAAGCACTAAGCTGTTTATCTTACAATGGCATCATCAGGGTGCGACGAGAAAACAAGAAAGCATAAACCTTTACCTAGTGTCTTCAAAAACTCTCACAAAACCACGTGTGGCTGCGATCAGGAAAACAAGAGCCATACAGTGGAAGGAGGACTATATTTGGAGAATATTGTGAAGCTCCAGACCATACTCATACTCACTTCTCTTATCTGATCAGACCTAACTGTTGCTTTGGTGCTGTGTGCCATTGCCATGACAAGCGGTGCTCTCTCCTCTGCTGTGCCCCGGAGAGCATCTGCCAGGAAGATCACCATCTGTTCTCGGCTTACCCCGCCATCAGGGGCCACTGGCACTCCAGGGTCAACACTACAAATTCCCTCAAAGACTCTCAATATCATTGAGTCTGAAGCCATTTTACCCATAACCATCTTTGAGGAAAAAAAGAAAGAAAAATCATTTTGTACAGAACTTATTTTCTTAAATGCTACTTAATTAGAGTTCATACTGTTTAATTAATGCTCATCAGGCATTCATGCAGTGTATCTATATCTCTATACAGAACTGGAAAGAGCTGCAGATGTTTTATTCCAACCTTGAGCGAGTCAATATGTAAGACCTTCGCTTTTCCAGGAGGGACAGACGAGCTGCTGGTGCTCTGAAGTCTGTCAAAGACCCCCTCAATGACCGGTCGCTCATCGGGACGAAAACGGACCAGCCGTTTGTGCACTACAGCGCTTTCTGCGTTTCCCATCGATCTGAATGGCAAAGCAAAAGAAGCTGCTCATCTATAGGATGTACAGCACGTTTAGCTACAGCATTATGATGGATGAAGATCAAATTGACGTGTAGTACTGTCAAATCGCTTGATAAGGCTTATACCTGTAAACTGTCTATTTATCAATTAACGGTATGTTGAAGAAAGGAAGCGCATCTTGTGATCACTTTACAGCGCTAGATGTAAACACTTCCTGAATCTCTTGACACGTCTTTCCCAAGAGACCAATCAAACTGCTGCATATCCAAGTCCAACCGTGACTGGCTAGACAGCGTCCAATCATTTATCAGCTTGCCGGGCTGCCCTATTATGATTGGTCCATTCTGCTTGCTTTTGCGGAAGTGATACTTTTAGCGTTTTTACAGGTTAAATGTACTGGGCTATAAATGTAATAACGCATAGTACAACCCAAATACAAGATGAAGAAATATGTCTATTATAATTATACTATCCATAGTGATTTTTAGAATAAAGAAATGCTCCACTTTAGCAGTATCAATAACTAATCAATAAATAGAAGTGCCCCCACTAACGTAATGCGATTATATGTAGTATAATATAATAATGTCTAGCCTTTTGTATACTAAGTTAAATAGAAAATAATTTTATAGATCATTTTTACATGCTACAATATTACTACGATTCTCAAACACGACAATAAGAGATAATAAATTGTCAAAAAAATATTTATAGATATAATATGCAATAATAATAATAATAATAATAATATGTAATAATATAATAGTAAATAGAGATATGATATACTCTGCTATTTTTAATCTTAATATTTCTAAAGATGAAAAATGTAAAATAAACAATTGACAAACATGTGTAATTGTGCAGATTCACCGAAAGAGGGCGGGCGAGTGCAAGCGGTCCACAGAGCGCCGTGTCCGACTGTGCTAGCGCTTTTCTTTTCCTCAAACCAGCAGGCGATGAAAAAGCGCCTTTTAAGGGCATGAGATATGGTTGAGAGCTGGGCGTGATGATGGGCTGAGCATAGCACTGTAAAAGCCTACAGGCAGTACACGTGGGCCATAAGATCACATTCAGGTTTCCATATAAACCTTGATGCAAAGGAGGTTCATTCAACTGAATGAAACTGAATAAAAAAATGTAAAGTGGCATTAATTATAGACAGGGTATTAATAGTGATTAGCAGTGGTGCTGCCACACCCTGGCATCAATAATCATACTAAATGTTGTTTGTTAGGACTAATCCGCTCTGAAAGACTTCAACTGGGCATCCTTTCAGCATGTATTTATCTGCTCTTCAAGCTGTTAGGATTCCCTCCTGGCTTGTAGTGTAACTGCAGACTGGCTGAGGAAGGTCATGCCTCAGTAGCTCTACACCTGCTGTAGCTGACATACTACTATTTAAAGCTTATACCACTTCAATCTTTACACTCATCTTGTAAGGCAGCTTAAAGATACACTTAGAAAGCATGAATTTGGCTTGGCAATTGACGTAAGCAGCCTTCCTGTGATGGTAAGGACTAATTTCCATAAATACTCAGTCAGTCAAATTTCCATCTGTGAACAGGTTATAACATCAACAAACTAGACTTCAAGTTAAAACATTATGGAAGTCACTGGTTAAAATGTGTGTTTTTTCTTTTTTACTTTTTTACTATAAAGCACTCAGTTATAGAAGAGATTATTTATTATTGTGCTATCTTGTGTCACCCAAATGAGGATGGGTTCCCTTTTGAGTCTGGTTTCTCTCAAGGTTTCTTCCTCTTAACATCTCAGGGAGTTTTTCCTTGCTGTCGTCACCCCCAGCTTGCTCATTAGGGATAATGTTTGTATAAATTTGTTATGTCTGGAGTTATGTCTGGATTTTATGTCTCCGTAAAGCTGCTTTGGGACAATGTCTATTGTTAAAAGCACTTTAGAAATAAAATTGAATTGAAAAATTGAATAAGGAAATATTCGGTGACCCATGTTCCTGGGAAAGAACCATACTTAATTACTTAATTACAATTACACCACTGTCCTACAATGGAACAGGTTTTCAGAAGAGAGGAGTTTGCACCTTTGGGTTTTTTACTTGATGGATATTTTGCATTATTCACTTAAAGGAAGGAAAAATAGAGAAGTTGGTGAGAGAGTTGCCGTAATAACATAAGTGATAACAGGAACTAATTTGCTTCATCAAGTTTCAACAAGTGAAACTACAAAAAAGTATGGTATGTCATCCATTAATAAATAAATAGAAATTGTTATAGTTGCTGAGGTATAAGAAGCATAAAACACTTCAGCATAGGATGTGTTGTAGTATAAAACAAATCAGAATAATAAATGCACCTTTGTATTTGATTGCTCTTTTGTATTTTATTGGTTCTTTTTTAAGTGAGAAGCACTAAACAGGGTTGCCTCCCGTGTGCCATTATAGTGTTAATGTTTCTTTACACCTAACTGTAGATACAGTATATAAAACCCCAGCATTTTGATGGAGCAGCGGTAAGTGCAGTGATGCATGCAAAGCACGCCCACCACAAAGAGGTGCAGGTCTTTCTGTTACATTTTGGGTGAAGTGCTCTAGTTTGCATTTTACCCACAATCGATGAGAATGCATGAACCTGAGCACCACATAGTGAAACAGGTATACCTCTCAGAGTTCTTAGGGAAATAAGATATGCGAGTCATAGCCATTCCCACATGTCAATCAGAGTCTTATGCAGTGGTTACAGTGAAGAGAAACAGAAAATGTTTAATTTGGCAGAACATCAAACGATTAAACTAGATATAAGACATAAGATAGTTATATATTTACACGTCTATTGATTACAAATATCAGCCCACAAAGTATTATAAAACTAGACCATACACTATATTATACATTAAGTCCATGCCCATGTACTCCTATGATAATGTTCTACTTTGAACTCCCCTTGCATTTTCTTTCGCTTCTGTACGCTTTGCAACATACTATTACTGTTTCCTTATTACACCCTGAAATTCTAGCGCACTAACATTACTAAATTAGGTTATTAACAATGCATTAACCTTTAGCATATCAATGGGAAAGCCATACATTACCCTGTGAAAGGAGGTTACTGCTAGGCATAATTAAGTGGTTAGGTTTTTCTATACTGACCCTTCATATCTGTTTTCAGGCATGTGTGGTGCAAGTACAGGCAGAACAAAATGTAGCAACATTCAGCCGTGCATATGCACACAAGCTCATAAAACACTCATTACAGAACAGACGTCTCCGGCAGCAGCCTCCGAGTCACTACCCATACCAGCACCAAGCTGCAAGTTGAGACATGAGAGTAGTCTTTTTTTTTCCCCCGTCACTTCTTCTTTTCCTCTTCCTTCGTCTACCACCTTTACTTCACTGCCGTATATGGTAAAAGGTCTTCATCGTAGCAAATGTACAGGAAATGACGACAAACCTATACCTCACAAATTCATTCATGTGGAACATACAGAAGACAAAATACCACCAAACTAATTTCACATGCAGATTCATGCAAAAGCGCTCGCACGCACAAACCACAGTTGTCTTTGTCTTCCGTCTGTTCCTTCATCAGCAGATATAACAGTGTTCACCAATCAGCAGATGTTTCTATTTATTGCTGCCAATCCACTTCAGCTGTAAACATGGAACTCATATAGCATTACTACATGTATAACTTTTACAAACTCTCTTAACACACATGGCTGCACATTCTTTGTCAGGATTAATTTATTATTTATTCATTTTCCTGGATGCTGTTCCATAAGCCCGGTGACAAACACTCTCTTTGTGAGTGTATATGGAGTAGTTATGTGCAGTATGACTAAAGTGTGACTAAGGTGTCAAAGTCTGTCTCATTGCTGAACATTAGAGGTCATAGTTAAACCATTTGCCTTGCAAACTTTTCTAAGACAATAAGTTCTGTTGGCAGGTTAGCGAATCGAAAGGACACTCAAAGTCAGTTAATTCAAGAAATTACATTGTTGAAGTTATAAATTGCCCAAGATTGAATGTCCCTGGCTACATGAGTCATACTCATACAACACCCAAAGAGTGGCTTGATGAAATACTGAACCAAGACACAACTAAAGCAGTTGAAACAAACATACAGTTACAATTAGCACCTATACATGAACTTGAATGAAATGCAGTGTATTATAGAAACAAGAAGTTGGGACACTTTCTAAAAATGCAATAAAAACTGAAATCTGTTATTTGTTAATTTGCTTGAATCTTTATTCAACAAACAAAAGGACAAGAAAATACTTTCAGTGTTTTCAGTGATGAACTTATATTACATGTACATGCCAAAAGTATTCACACACCCATCCAAATAATTGAATTCAGGTGTTCCAATTAATCCAAACTTCATGGGGTCTTCAGATTAGCTCAAGAACAGTGCGTAGAGAGCTTCATGGAATGGGTTTCCATGGCCGAACAGCTGCATCCAAGCAGCAAAGCAAAGTGTCAGATGCAGTGGTATAAAGCACGCCAACACTGGACTCTAAAGCAGTGGAGACGTGTTCTCTGGAGTGACAAATCACGTTTCTCCGTCTGGCAATCTGATAGATGAGTCTGGGTTTGGAGGTTGCCAGGAGAACAGAACTTGTCTGACTGCATTGTGCCAAGTGTAAAGTTTGGTGGTCCACAAGGTCCATAAAGACATAGATAAGTGAGTTTGGTGTGGAAGAACTTGACTGGCCTGCACAGAGTCCTGACCTCAACCTGATAGAACACCTTTGGGATAAATTAGAATGGAGACTGTGAGCCAGGCCTTCTCATCCAACATCAGTGTCTGACCTCACAAATGCGCTTCCATAATTCAATTCAAAAATTTCCATAAACATGTCCTAAAAATTTCTCCTAAACCCTGTGGAAAACCTTCCCAGAAGACTTGAAGCTGTTATAACTGCAAAGGGTGGACATCGTGTTAAACCCTATGGATTAAGAATGGGATGTCACTCAAGTTCATATGCATGTGAAGGCAGACGAGTGAATACTTTTGGCAATATAGTGTATATAAAATTTTGAAACTGATGCCTCTAACACACACCAAAAAAGTTGGGACAGAGGCAAAATGAACTGAAAAGGTTATGTAAGTAACACTGGAACTTTCCATAATAAGCACTTTAACTGGTAACAGTATAAAAGGAGTATCCACCAAAGGCTTTGTCATTGCAAGTAAGGATGGGTTGTGGTTCACCACTTTATGCCAAACTTCATGAAAGAATTATCAGTCAGTTCAAATACAATGTTTATTAGTGCAAGATTGCACAAAATTTAGGTCTTTCACCATCAACATGTCATAATATCATGAAAAGATTCAGGGAGTCAGGGGAAATCTCAGTGTGTAAAGGTCAAGGGTAGAAACTGCTACTGAATGTACATGACCATCAAGCCCACAGGTGGTATTGTTAGAGAAACCATCATACTACTGTGATGGACATAGCCACATGGGTTCAGGAGTACTTTGGGAAATCATTGTCAATTAACACAGTCTGCTGCTGCATCAAGAAATACAACCTGATACTGTATTATTCAAAGTGGAAGCCATGTATTAATTTTATGCAGAAACACTGGTGAGTTCTATGGGCCTGAAGTCATCTGAGTGGACTTAAAGACAGTGGAATTGTGTTCTGTGGACAGACAAGTCCACGTTTCAGCTTGTTTAGGAAAAAAACAGATGTTGGATTCCATGTCTCAAAGATGAAAAACACAATCCAGGCTGTTACCAATAAAAAATTCAAAAACCTGTAATCTGTGGTGGCATGGCGTGCATCAGTCCACTCAGCATGGGTGATCTGCATATATGTAAAGTTTCATTGATGCAGAGGCTTATATGGGTATTTTGGAGAAGCATATGCTGTGACATCAAGACAGTGTCTTTTCCAAGGAAGTCCATTACCATTTCAGCAGGATAATTCCAGGTCTCATCCTGCACTAGGTACAACAGTGTGGCTTGAATGGCATGCCTGCAGTCCAGATCTGTCTCCTATTGAAATGTACATGATGTACGTCATGAAGAGGAGAATCAGACAACAGTGACCATGGTCTGTTGAGCAAAAATGGGCAAAAATTCCACTTGCAAACATGCAACAATTACTATCTTCAATTCCCAAATGATTAAAAAGTATAAGTAAAAGAAAAGTTGATGTGACCCAGTGGTAAACACGCCTCTGTCCCAACTTTTTTTGAGTGTGTTTCAGTCATCAATTCCTAAGTTTGCTTATATTTAACAAACTGAATTAAGTTCCTCATTGAAAACACTGAAATCTTTTCTTTGTCCTTTTGTCTGTTAAATAAAGCTTCAAGTGAATGAACAAATTACAGTTTTTATTGCATTTTTAGAAAGTGTCCCAACTTTTCTGGAAGCGGGGTTTGTATCTCTATGTAGTATCTTGTACAAATTCATACCTGTTCTTTGTAAATACAGGGCTCATGTTCTTCTGTACATGTGCTTACATGTGTTTGTATGTGCCCATGGTGTTCCATGTCACAATACTGTGACTCACTAGTCAAGCCGTAAACGACTGAAAGACAGACCTTTAAGACACACATACTGTATAAATAATATATAACATTGTTTGAAAGGCTGATGCTAAAATACAGGGGTTAGACAATGAAACTGAAACACCTGTCATGTTAGACCACAATCATTTATTAGTATGGCGTAGGGCCTCCTTTTGTGGCCAATCCAGCATCAATTCGTCTTGGGAATGACATCTACAAGTCCTGCACAATGGTCAGAGGGATTTTAAGCCATTCTTCTTGCAGGATAGTGGCCA
>JAOVYV010000031.1:6634258-6645900 GCA_025674545.1 Hassar affinis
GAGGACATGCAGACTCCACACAGAAAGGACCCAGACCGCCCAACCCGGGGATCGAACCCGGGACCTTCTTGCTGTGACGCGACGGTGCTACCCACCGAGCCACCGTGTCGCCCCTTAAGTAACATAAGCTGTTTTAATGCAGAGAAAAATGGTTTCAAATCTAAAACTAAGGCCTGATATACTGATATTTTCAAAATGTAGTATTGTTTTGTCTGAGTTTTAGCTTCCTGGGTGTTTCTGGGTAACTGAAAGGTGACCTTGTAATATGGTACTCTTGGTCCAGACCCAAGCACAAAGTGATACATTGTCGTATTTTAATCCTGGCTTGCTTAGCGTTCACACTGGCATTTTTAACATCAGCCAAATAGATGCAACCAAAAAGCACATGGATAAGGCCACAACCTGAGTGGACAGATTTCAAGACATACTGTATATTTTGTGACCAAACTCACCGACCTTACATAACATTTTACCTCCACAATGCTCCATATTTGCCTCTGTTCATTTTGTTTTGTCACCCTATATCACTCTTTAAATGTTGTCAACTCACATGGTTTTCAGGGCCACACCTTGCAACATTACATCCTGTGTTTGGTTCGTTTTAACCCTATTTGGTCTGTACAGCATTCATAGTTCAAACAAACTGCACCACAGACCATTTGGAAGTGGTCCAAGACAAACCTGTTCAGACAAAGTGTTTGCAATTTGTTTTTAATTACACTGGTGAAGACACCAGAATATGGCAGGAATCCTTGCGTGTACGTTTGGCCATGTTACTGTTTTTCTGCATTTTTCTTTCTTTACCTCCAAACACACATACTCAATGCTATTCCTGAGGTGCCCGACAGAACAGATTATGGCTGGGCTTGCGTGCTCATAGGACAGTTGTGTTATTTCTGTAAAAAAACAAAATCCGTTTGTGTGGATGGCAGTTCTTTCCTTCAACACATTATCCTAAAAATATCCGTATATGTATGGACGTACAGTATGTATGCCTGTGAAACACTGTGAGAGCGTATAAAAGACAAGCCTAAAGAGAAGCGCAGGGCAAATGCCAATGAAAACATTTCCGAGGATCCAGCACAGCCCACAATGCAGCAAGGCTGCTCCGCAATACTTAAGAGGATAGGCATGTGTAAAAGTATGTGTCTCTCTGTGGGGATCTGAAAGAACCAGAGAACAGGAGCGAGGAAAAAGTGCAGGGAATCTAATGGCATCCGAGTGATTGATGAGCTGTCTAAGTGTGTGTGTGTTGGAGGGCAGAGTGCCTGCTCTGGCATGGACAAACATATCTGCCATCGATCAAGGCCAGAGTGCATCAGGCTGCTACCTAAAAAGCCCACAACCTGGGGAAGAAGGCGTTCAGTCCACATACACACTAGTGAGCAATCAGCAACGGGTTTGGTTCGTTTCCTGTCTGAACGCTGCGTATATGGTAACAGGGTGAGTGGTAACAAATCAGAGACTCTCCCAATTTTACACAACAAGCGACAAGTCCTGTAGTAAATTAGGACCAACCAACCAAGCAGCACAAGATGATTATAGCTTGCTTTCACCTGTGGTTTTCCACGAACCTCACTTTTAGTTTCAGCAGTCAATCTAGAGGATCTGGTGCCCAGCCTACAATAACCTAGCAAAATAAAGGTGGTGAAATTGTTGTGATATTAAATAGAAAAGCTAAAAATCTAACATTGCAAGGAACCCTTAGTGTTGAAGAGTGTAACCCTTTCATTCTGTCCGTCGACTGCCTTTTCGTGCAGCTTGTATTTTGATCGGACAATGTCTGCTTAGCGACTTTTAGTTTCTTCTTCAAAGCAAAAGGATGACAGAGTAAATAATTCACCTGCTCCTTTTCACTCAGTGCTGAGGGCATTTTATTGGATGCAACAGTAAAGCATTAACCCAAATAAAGGGCTTCTATTGGTGTAATCACCTGAAAAAACTGCCACTGCATAAATCTACAGTCTGGGCTGGAACGAAATCAGCCCCAGTCTTGCATTGCAAATCGGTGTGCCTTTTTTTTATAACCATCAGAGGTGCTGTTGCGCTTATAACAAATACAAGCCTTATAATGACATCTTTTCATTTTCAAAGACAGAATAAGGAAGCCTTTTATAAGGCTCATAAGGACGTTTCTCTTTCGCCCGGATAGCCAGCGATTTCATTTTAAAGAGTCTTACTCCTCAGTGTTGATGCTTAAAGCAAAAGAAGGAAATATGAGTATATTTTCAACAGAAGTAATGCCGCAGTCATAAATTATATACAAGCCCCAAAAAAGCTTGGTGTCCAATAGAGAACGGCAGCAAAATCAGCAACATGCCACCCTCAATCAGCCTCTGGCTAAATCTTCATTAATTCTCCGCTTTGGTGCCAAGCGAACGCTTCACCAGCGTTTCCAGCAGCCGTGTGTCTGGGATTCTCTTTTTCCGAGGAGTAATTTGATCACGGCTTAATGCTCTTTCACGGTTCACGTGGGGACACACTCATAGTGCTAAAGCAAGAAAGAATCTCGACATGAATTTCGCTTCAATTTCCGGCGCCAAGATGAGCTGAAGACGGCAGGTTTTTACATCAGGTAGCGTTCGAATAGTGTCTATGGTAATAAATATGGTAAAAGTAACTCTAAATGGATAAGAAGTACATGTTGTTCATTAGTAAACTTTTTTTAAATTCTTATCTTTGGCAAACTGGTGTAGTATTAGAGGAATAAAACACGTATTTTGGCTATTTTCCGCTAATCTTCTCCCCTAATTTGGCCATGTCCATTTCCAACCCTTCAGGATTTCTCCCATATCACACCACAGCTGGAAATCAAGGGGGCGAAGGGTATCACGTGCTTCCTCCGAGACACATGATGCCAGCCGCCGCGGATTTTCGAGCTGCTGCTCATGCAGCACGTCAGGCGATGGTGTCCCGCCCACCTTCTGTACCCATGAGCTCATATACTCCCATGATTGGCTAGCGGCACTCTGACTGATATGGAGGAGAATGTATGGTATGGCCAATTTTGCATTCTGAATTCCCGGCCACGGGCAGCTGTGGCATCATCCGGATTAAAAAAAATACACATCAGGTCACATCACACCACCAGGTCGTTGATTAATATCCTACAACAGCGTGCGTGGCAGTCTTTCATTTCTTACTAACCGTATATCTGGTGCTTACCTACAGGCAAGCGACTCTCAGAGGCCAATTTGCCTCCTTCTATTATAATAAGCATCTAACAGTAATGGCAGACTGACTCAGTGATTACACACTACAAAGTACACACACCCTTGTCCTTGTGTACACAGTAAAGTTACTGGGAGGTGGAGGGTGCATGTGTGTGTGTACACCGCACCGTGCGTGTGTGTGTGCTGTCCCAGCAGAACCGCTCCCTCTCGCCTGAGACTCACTACTAATAACACACATGCACACGCTGATCCAACATGCTAGACTACGCTCATCAAAAAATGAGAACAAGAGAAAAAAGATGAAGATGAAAACAAAGAAAAAGACAAAGAGGAATGAGATGAAAGAAAAAAGAAGATGGAAGGAAAAAGCCAAGAAGAAGACTAGAATGAATAATAAGAAGAATATAACTAAGATGAAGAAGAAGAAAAATAAGATGAAAAAAGACAAAAATAAGATGAAGATGAAGAATGAGACAAAAAAGAAGAAGAAATAAGAAGAAAAATAAGTTGAAGATGAGGAAGAAGATGAGGAAGAAGAAAAATAAGTTGAAGATGAGGAAGAAGATGAGGAAGAAGAAAAATAAGTTGAAGATGAAGAAGAAAAATAAGTTGAAGATGAAGAAGAAGAAAAATAAGTTGAAGATGAAGAAGAAGAAAAAAAGGTTGAAGATGAGGAAGAAGATGAAGAAGAAAAATAAGTTGAAGATGAAGAAGAAGATGAGGAAGAAGAAAAATAAGCTGAAGATGAGGAAGAAGAAAAATAAGCTGAAGATGAAGAGGAAGAAAAATAAGTTGAAGATGAAGAAGAAGAAAAATAAGCTGAATTTGAAGAGGAAGAAAAATAAGCTGAAGATGAAGAGGAAGAAAAATAAGACAAAGACAGAATAAAACCAAGAAGAATGACAGAGTATCATCAGAAAGATTAACAAAGACAAATAAGGTGATGACAAAAATGAAAAAAGAATTGAAAAATGAAGTCGAAGACAAAAACGAGACAAAGATGAGGATGAAAAAAGAATAACGGGAAAATGAAGAACAAGCCAAAGACAAAGAAGATGAAGAAATATGATAAAGTATAAGACAACTCAAAGGAGATAAAGAATAACAAGACACAGACATGGATGAAGAAGAATAAGACAAAGGTGATGATGAAGAATGAGAAGAAGAGGAATAAGACAAGAAATGATGAGACAACAAATCACAAAGCATGAGGTTAAAAAGGAAGCTCACTGCTGTAATGTATATGACTGACACACACACACACACACCCCAAACATGATGGGAATCCCAGACCCAACTGCTTCCCTCCACCAGCTGTCTGACTCCACCCAAAAAAAAAAAGCTCAGCACTCAGAGGTACCATCACCATGGTGACGCTCTAAATAATGCAAACTGCTGAGCATGCTGGGAAATTACAAAGAAAGCTGCGACGCTGAGGGGGAATGAGGAGTTTCGGCCCTGAATACGCACAATAGACTTGTAGAGTTGCTGTGGATACACACACACACCCTAGCCTCACACTGTAACTGATGCATTCTGTAATATGTCTAAATCTGTTACCTTGTTACAGGCGGAAATAGCGCCACACTCCATCTCGGAGATGATTCTCTTCCTAGAGCTGGTTCTGGAGTGTTTGTTTCTTCTTACACCACAGCAATATGCCAGCAATTCCAATTTTATTACAAAAGAACGAGCCTGGTTTATACAGTTTATACAGTTTGTACACACACTCATCATGGACATGAAGGTCATGGCTATACTGAGCTTTCAATTATTTGTTTTAACTCATTTCTGAGGCAGAAACTCTTTTGGGTTTTAAGAAATCAACACATCTCCTTTAGCACCTTGACCAGTCGCTTTGTAGCCGTCAACAAGCTTCTGGCAGAATTCTGGTTGGAACTTCTTGACAGAGTTCAGTTAAATTTCTTTATTTCCTGGAACAGACCAGACTTTTACACACAGTCCACATATTTTTGGTAGGGTTGAGGTCAGGACAATGCCATTCCAAACACTTAATGTTGGCCTGCTTTATCCATTCTACAACCAGCTGATGCATGTTTGGGGTCATTGTCCTGTTGGAGAACCCAGTTGTATCCAAGTTTCAACCCCCTAGCCGATGGTTTGAGGTTATGCTGAAGAATTCTGAGGTTGTCTTTCTTCTTCATTATTCCATTATTCACTTTGTGCAAGGGACCAGCTCCGCTGGCAGTAAAAGCATGATGCTACTGCCGCCATGCTTAACTGTTAGGACAGTGTACTTGGGGATGAATGCCTCACCTTTACTCCTCCAAACATACACTATATTGCCAAAAGTATACACTCACCCATCCAAATCATTGAATTCAGGTGTTCTCACTTCTATGGCCACAGGTGTATAGAATCAAGCATGTAGGCATGCAGACTGCTTCTACTTCATGTGGCCTTCAGATTAGCTCAAGACCAGTGTGTAGGGAGCTTCATGGAATGGGTTTCCATGGCCAAGCAGCTGCATCCAAGCCTTACATCAGCAAACGCAATGCATGTGTTGCAGTGGTGTAAATCACGCTACCACTGGACTCTACAGCAATGGAGACGTGTTCTCCGGAGTGATCACACTTCTCCATCTGGCAATCTGATGGACAAGTCTGGGTTTGGCAGTTGCCAGGAGAACGGTACATGTTTGACTGCATTGGCCAAAGTTTGGTGGAGAGGGATTATGGTGTGGGGGTGATTTTTATGAGTTGGGCTCGGCCCCTCAAGTTCATATGCGTGTGAAGGCAGGCGAGCAAATACTTTTATGCAATATAGCATATACTTTTATGCACTTACTTTAAGGCAATATAGTGTATCTCTGGTCACTGTGGCCAAACAACCTAGTCTTTGTCTCATCTGACCATAAACATTTCGTCCAGGAGGCTTTTTATCTTGTCCATATAGTCCACTGCAAACTGTAGTCAAGCTTGAAGACTTTTACTTTGGAGCAGGGGCGTCCTTCTTGGATGGCAGGGCTATGTAAAACTTGCTTAGCTGTAAACAGCCTGACAGACACTGGTGTTCCGGCAGCTTCTGTTTCATGGCAGGCCTGTGCCTTGATGGTTCTTGGGTTGCACCTGACCACCTGAACCCATTTCCTCTCAGCACAGGGTGGCAGTTTGGATCTTCTTCCAGAACTTGGCAAAGTGGCTCCCAGTAACTTACTTACAGTACTTACATACAATTGCTTGAACTGGTGATCCTGGAACAGACGTTCCTGACTTGTATATCTGTTATGATCTTCTCAGATCTGCACTGAGCTCCTCGGACTTTCCCACTGTACAATGGTCAATTCGATGATTGCTGTCAAACAAACCCTTTTTATGTGGGCACAGAGAAGCTACCAACTGTAGTCAATCATGATCACTAACAGGAAGTTAAGAGCCCTTGGCCTTTGCAAGACATTTTGGAACTTTGAGCACCACTGAGTTAATAATCTCAGTTAGTGTATGTACATTTGTGTCCCTGTGTTGATGTCCATGTGACATGAGTATATGTAAACCTCCATCCACAACTGTACTTGCTTTTAACTTTGCATGAGTGTGTGGGTCCTGCATTCTCCTGGAGTACAATTTCCTTATGAACACAGCCTTCTAATATGACAAAAGATAATCTGTTTTATGTACCAACACTCTTCTAAGTTAATAACCTCCTCAGATATAAGGGCCAAGTTTGCATTTCAGGACACGGTTCATGACATCAATCACAACGACAGTGGAAAGTTTTTCGAGATAAACTAACATCTGTGTGTTTAACATCATGCTGCTGTACAGAGACAAATATGGCATGAAATCACTGACAGACAGGAATATTTTGGCTCTGATGTGCCATTTAATGGCTATCGCTTTTAATCTTCAAGATGTTCACGAGGTACGCCGGAGATTAGGTGAACAATGCCAGTAGTAAGTCACTTGAATATAAACCAGGTCAAACAATGATATACTAAACTTCTGAATACGGGCATGTATGTTAATTTGTATCGCAGTACAGAGAGAGGCATTGTGGGAAAAAAAAAGTTGAGTTAAAAAAGGCAAATAATGTAATGTGAGTCATACTGCCACAAATGATCAAGTACCTGAATTAACCATCTCTTCAACACATCCAGATGTTTACTGCCTCTATCCATTCTCCTCATTACATCCAAATGCAAGCCTTTCTTTTTCCTTTACACCAATCAGGTAAAACATTATGACCACCTCCTTTTCTCTACACTCAGTGTCCATTTTCCATCTGTTTCTCTACACACTCTGTTAGTCCCCTTTACTCTGTTCTCTAATGGTCAGGACCCCCACAGGACCAGCACAGATCAGGTACTATTTGGGTGGTGGATCATTCTCAGCACTGCAGTGACACTGATGAGGTGGTGGTGTGTTAGTGTGTGTTACAGGAGTTTTTAAACACCTCAGTGTCACTGCTGGACTGAAAATAGTCCACCTACTGAAAATGTCTACGTATTTTCCATAGGCTCGAGCACCAGTTACTGGTACTTCTGGTACTTCAGTGTAAAACATTACTCATGATTACTCATAGTACAAGACAGAGAGGCAGAGAGACAGAGAGACTGTTCAGAGTCTGCTACAGTTTTCATGAAGCTCTTATCCAGCAAACAGAAATCACAGTATTGCCTTTTCCAAGATGGACACATGCGATGCTGCCTTTCCTGACAAGACAGCTGTCCTTGCAAATGGGACTTTGTCTCGGCACTACAAGCGCTGCCCAACAAATTCGAAAGCTTCCTCTCAAGCGCTATGTTTGGTGTCCGCAGTAACAATATTGTGCTTGCTGAATATCATAATCCAAAAAAAATGAATGAAGAGCCCAAGCCAACAACCAAGCCTGCCGAGACTACCAACAAAAGCACGTGCCCTTGTGTCTAAATGAGACCAAAAAAAAGATTTTTGTCAAAGCCTTCAAGTTTTCATGCTGATTTTCGATGAAACGGTTACTCTTACCAGGGCTGGGTGACAGCCGTAATCAGGTTTTATCTCTGACATCCAACACAAAATCAGTGCTAATCCGTGACAGATGTTGTCAGTCTGTTGCCTCGTTAGTTTTGTTTCTGGTTGATGATATCATATACTCAGACTTCACCAATCCATGTGAAACTCAGTATGGTTGTAGACCTTGGTCTGACATGGAATATAAGCTTTGTGCCCTTCATGCTAGCACCACCTGAAGTGAGATAGGCTCAAAGCACTTAGTGCTATATTAATAGTGCTTTATTATAATTTTTTTTTCAGCAAGTTGGCCTCTAGGAAGCACATTTCCCTAGCTCATTAGAATTCCTTTGTGGAGTAGCGCCACCTAGGTGAAGAATGTTGAAAGCAAAAAGTTCTTTATTAGCCAATATCTCGGGATGTAAATGCTCAGGCTTTACAAACTTTCAGGCCCTGCATCACTACCAGAATTTTTACACGCACACCATATTTAGTGGAATTTCGTCCATAAAGGCTCTGCAACTGACACATTTCAATGATCTGATGAACAGATGACAGTCTTCTCATACGGATATGTTCTCATATGTTTTCAAGCGATCAGACAAACCGATCTGCAAAGTTGTGTGCACAAAAGTGGACCTATAGAATTCCATAATTGAAAAGCAAACCTACAATTAGGAACCTCTCCCCAAAACAAGCCCAGAATCAACCCTGGGTCCATACACAACTATGAAGGCATACTATAGAGGAAAAAAAAGTCATATTATTTCTTCTAAAAGCATTTATTCGCACAGCTTTAGCTAATACACAATGTAGAACTAAACCTAAGATCCCAGAAGCCAAGTAAGCTTTTAATTTTTTAAAGCATGAGGACTAAAATACCCACTTTTAGATTGAAGAAGCTTACACTCGGGCAGAGCTTTAGAAATGAATAAAGGATGAAAATAAAAACAGGAAACTGATATAATCTGTGAGAAAGTGGTTGCCATGACAACCCTCTTCTAAACTGTCTTTACACATGGTACTTGGTACCAACCTCTCTCTTTTTTTTTAAAGATACTGTTCTAATTATTTTCAACACCCGCAACCCTGAGAACCTTCTGAACTTTCTGTAACGATTTATCAAGTAACACCATAAAGACAAAGTTCACTTCTCGTATATACAGTATATGACAGTGACAGTACGAGGGCGAGGGTGAGTGCGAATACAGAAGTGAGAACTGAGCACAAAAACATCTTGTACTATATATCAAAGAGCCACCTGCTCATTTCTCTAGTAGCAGTGGCATTTGATCAAGTCAGGGATATAAGAATTATTTAGCAGGTTCTCATGACTAGCAATGTGCATTTTCCCACTTCCTGATCTGATTCTGGAATTCAATCAGCATAGCGTATATTACTTATAGCTCAAAGTCCGTCCCGTGCAACAATCTAGCACGATGGCTGGCGCTCGTCCTCTGGGTGGCTTAAGCGAAGACTGAACAGCTTCCGTTTGCTGGGAAATACAACCAGCTCACGCCATGCTGTAAACTTTGATGGCAGATGACCTAATGTTAACTGCAGTACCGGGAAGTGCCGCAGTCCCAAAGTGTTCATCAGAAGCATTACCGTTTTTAAAAAGATAAATGACTGAACACATTTCATCTAGTTGTCATATTATTTTAATGAAACGTAGTGCTGTTCGTTTTGTCCACAGATTTCTGTTGTTCTGAAAACAAAATCAGAGTCGGTGAAGGAGACTGGGGACATAAAAGACAGACAGCAGGGCCTGTGGGTGCCGTAAACAGTCATCAGGAAGCGGAGCGGGGAGAGGAGGACAGCAGATCCGCCCATATCGCTCCTCCATCCTAAACGATAGACAGCGTTCAGTGAAAGACATTGTGTGCACAGTGTGCATTAAATGAAATACATTTAGTCATTAATTACACAGAAATCACGTTTACTTCAAGCTAGCTCTCTGTTCAAGGAACAAACGTCGGTGAAGCATCATCATACACGGGGAATTAACTCACAACACGACGGATTAGTATTAAATGAATTAATACTTACCATCTGCTCATGCCTCGCCTTGCGATTCGGGTGTCGCAGGATGTTTCCCACTAGTAATTCCGACATTGTCTGACCATTCACGTATTTGGAACTCGTAATTACGAGTATATTTCCGATAGCACACAAAGGTCACGTCAAGACGTTCCCATGGACACGGTCTATAAACGTTCAATAAACGTCTTCAGAACGTTTCTTCAGCTTGACCATGTCAAATATTATTTTTATTAAATTTAAAAAATGGGAATCACGTACACATTTATTAAAAAAAAAAAAAAAAGCATTTCCATCACACGTTTTCACATATCTAGACTTTTTTTAGACTCCCATTGCTTCCCATTCAGACAGACAAAAATACTAATTTCCTCTGTAGTATGCAAAGTCATGAGCCAATAAATGCAAAAACCTCCACATCACTCCTATGATGTACTAGATGTTCATTAATATATACTTTAGCTAGAAGTAACACGGTGATGCATATAAATATGCCGTAGATTATACAGACCTTGGCTAGTATTTCTAATCAGAAAAGCTACAAGGATACCGGTCACAAGAGAACAAGAAGTGACTCATCGGTGGACTTTCGTTTGCTTGTGTGAACGCAGGGTGAGGTTGCGTTACGTGGAAGCGTAGACTAATAGCCCTCTTGGTTCCCTTGCAGACTTCTGATAATGAATAGAGGCTCGAAGTTTAGTAAAGTCTCGGTTACAAGATTCATGATCATGAAGAATCGATTCATGCTGAATAACTACACTGTTAGTGGATCACCATCCTGAATAATACAGCAATGTTCTAAACACTTCACAAAAATGCGTATAACATGACTGTTTTTCAGTAAATATACACAAATATAAGTACCAGTTTTTCTGTCACAAACATGCCTATAACATGACTGTTTTTCATTAAATATACACATATAAGTACCAGTTTTTCTGTCACAAACATGCCTATAACATGACTGTTTTTAATTAAATATACGCAAATATAAGTACCAGTTTTTCTGTCACAAACATGCCTATAACATGACTGTTTTTCATTAAATATACACAAATATAGGTACCAGTTTTTCTGTCACAAACATGCCTATAACATGACTGTTTTTCATTAAATATACACAAATGTAAGTACCAGAAAAACTGGTACTGGAGCCTATGCAAGATACATAGCAACACCACCTATGAACATCATCGGTTGCGTCCTCCAGTGTGTATATAAAGCAAAAGACATCTACGGAAGCTTCTAGAGCTGTTTCTGCCATGAGAATGGCAAGTTATCACAATTTTGGGATTAACAGGATTTTCACGTATGAACATTTCGAGGGTGTACTGTGACTACAAGAATTCCGGCAAAACCTCGAACTTAGTGACCAGCGTCGACTGGCAAGCATCGTTTTAACGTGATAGGTGTGCAACACTGCCTCAAGTAACATCAGAATTCAATGCTGGGGCCTCAACAAACATCAGCGTGAGGACTG
>JAOVYV010000031.1:6730749-6751892 GCA_025674545.1 Hassar affinis
TCTTTATTCGGTTATTAGAGCCTTAAAAACTGTTCAGATCAACTATTAAACAGCAAACCACTACAACTACAAGCGCCACACACCTGCTCTCTTCTTCTGTGGTGTTTTCTGCCTATTTAGGAGGTGGGCACATTACCGCCACCAAGTGTCTCTGTGTCTCTCTCTCTCTCTTTTCATAATAAAAAAATAAATGAAGAAAAAAGTAATAGAGAAATAAATAAATGAGTAAATAAAATAAAATAAATAAATATCCTAAACGATTCTTAAATTATATAGATGAATAATGTAAAGAAGTTAATTCAGAATAAATTTATTACAATATTCTGGATATAAGATTACATGAAAATTAGCTTCTCATCTGTCGTGATTATATGACTAAAAGGTATCTAGAGAGAAAAGAATACTGTACATAACAGCAAGACATACTCAATTTCAAACTCTATGAACGAGTATGATTATTAGTGCAACACACTTCTTCTCTTTCCCTCTCCTGCTAATGCTCTGTGAGCACTATATATTTCCTTCAGGAAGTGGAAATCTGGTTATATAAGTGTGTAATGTGGAGATGTTAACTGTTAGATCTGTACTGTTCAATCTGTACTGTGTAATCTTCTGCGTAAATATAAAGATAAGAACAATGATACACACATTCACATTTGGCTGTTCTTTAGAGTAGCCATATTGAAATGTGAAATGTTATACAAACATTAATTTCAGGACAATATTTGTCTCACAGTTAAACACTTTTCTCATGTTAAACACATTCACAGTAATTCCCAAGTAAGATTAGGGTTTGCCAGTGGCAAACAAACCACAGGTTCATCAAACGGACACATGAGTTCATTGTTATGGCATTTAGAATTGTCATTGGTGTAACCTGCTTTTGTGTCATTAATAGAATACACTCCAACAGCACCATCCTCAAACCCAATATAAACACACATCTTCTCAGACAGTGTTAGAGCAGTGGCATTATTACATAGGTAGAACTGGCCCACCATCTTCCCATCTGTCACCCGTATGATAACCAGGATCTGCTTGGTATGGAGGTCACAAGAGTAATTTTGACACCTCAGTGATGGGGTGCAGATATATACTGCATATTTGCCCAAAATGTCCACAAAAGGTTCACACACTGGTCCCGCAGCATTCAAAGCGCACAGTTTAGCTTGGCAAACGTCCAAGACATTTATCTTAGTTCCGACTACAGAAATGATGCCATAACACCCATCTGATGAGAGCTTTAAGAACTGGGGTGGATACTCCAGACACTCTGAAAACTGGAACTGGTGACAAATGGTCTCTTCTGTTAGTCTCCATGAGTACAACGCTCCTGAATTGGTAATCACAATGACATAGTCTGGATAGTTTGACAGAGTATGGAAGGCAGCAACATTGGACCAGTCGGAACAGGAGAACCTTTTGCTGACATAACCAGACCAGAGACTGACAGCAAGGAGAGCCCCCTTATTAATGCCCAGAATGAAAGTACTTTCGGGGGTAATGACAGCATCTCTAAGATGATGGTGAATGTTGCAAACCACATGTCCATTGCACAACTTCCAGACCCTTGATGGGGCTGTTTCTGATAGTGACACTGCAACATTACCTTTTGGAGTTATCAATATACGAGACGCTTGGCTGCCATGGATTCTGTGGATGTTCTCATGTGTCCTGGTGTTCCAAACATAGATATCACCAGAGGCAATTGTGACCATGTAAACACTGTCTGATGAAAGAGTCAAGCTCTCTACAGGGCCATGGTGAAGCATGTGGCCCTCCACCGTCCCATCCAACACTGTCCACTTCCACACCAGCTTGGACCCATCTGTAGTGTAAAAGTGCTCCTCATCTGGTTCCACAATGACGTTCACCACTTTCTCACCAGATTTTGGAGTGGAGGCTGCTACTGAAATGAGCTCCATGTCCCAACTGACAATGCCTCTGCTTGTCACCACTGCGAGGTAAGTATCCCTGAACTTTATAAGTTTAAAAGCCTGACTACTTCCAATGTCAAGGTTTAACAGACACTGACCTGAGACCCAATTCCAGACCAAAAGATATGGACAATTCTCCATCAAAGCAGTGATGAAGTGTTCACCAGGATCCAGAATTGCTTGCACAAATGTTTTGCCCTGAGGTGCATTAAATTGCTCTTCGACAGCTAGCAAATGTCCTTGAATTATTTGAATCTGTTGTCTTTTACAGATGAGAAGGCTGCTTTCTATGTGGTCTATATTTAACACCTCATCCTTGTTGCAGCTTAGTCTCACTGTAATAAATACAGGCTTGTTAATGTCCTTGAGATCCCATAAAAACACACTTCCTTTGCAGTCAATACATGTTATTGTCGCTTCTTTCTTGTGAAGGATGAGATCACACAAAGCTGTGCCTAATGAACAAATAAAGGAGGCCACAAGATTACCACTATGGGCATCAAATATACTGACATTGCCCTTGTTCTGTCCACAATAAATCATGTGACCATCACAAGTCATGCATGTTATACCATAGGAGCAGTGGACTGGGGAAATTTCCACTCCTTCAGCAAACACACTGACAGAACTGCTTTCTCTTGAGAAAACAAATGTCTTACCACTGGACCTCAAAACACCCTCAATGCCCTTTGCTGGTTGTTTTGTGTGTTGTATTTGAAGTTGCTGGAGGTATGTCTGGACATTAATGTCCAATGATAGGAGGTCACCACTCTCTGTGGAGAGAATAAATACATTTGCAGAACATCTGACATCTGTAAACTGTAGTTCTGAGGACTGGGGGATTTTGTAACCTTCTGAATCACTTCCATTCCAGACCCAAGCAGAACCATTGTTCTGAATTACTACCACATGGCCAGACTGAGATACAGCTACTCTCGTAATTGGACATACTTCCACTGCTGGCAGTGCCCAATGCATGGCAGGCACAGAGGGTGTGGGACATAATACCATATTCACCCCAAGACTTCTCATTGTACCATCTTGCCCCACTTGGTTGGCAGATTCCTTTAAGTCAGGAAGAACCTTGATGAAAGGGAGGAGTCTGGCCTGCATTACCAAATCCAGGTCAGCAGAGCAGCTGTTTAACAAACAAGTTGAACTTTTCAGTATCGAAATTAGGAGTCTGAGTTCCCTGGAAAACACAATTTGAGATGTTTTCTCTAGCCAGAACACCAACTCGTCTATTAACACTGCACAAAACATTGCATTAAGAAACTCTTGGGACATCATCACTCTAACAAGCTCTTCAACATTTTCACTCTCCAGCAAGTGGAAAGGCAGTTCCTGCAATTTTCTTAGATTGGGATGTACACACTCAGATGAACCAGACATAGTCACAATAAATCTGGACAGCTGAAATGTCCAAGGTTGACCAGGAACTTGCCTATCAGCATAAATTGTCACTGTCATGGCATTCTGGCTAGGACTTGGAGCAATGAGCAATGGCTTTGCTGTGCCACAAGCCCACCGGCCACTAAAATAGTCTGCTATCAAAGAGTGCATTTTCTGTGCATTGTCTAAGTTCAAATACCTCTTATAAATAACTAATATAAAGTGTCTGCTGACCCAGAACAAAGTTTGTGTGCCTAACATGTTTTGTGATTTCAGGAATCCCCTCAGGTCTAACAGTAACCTCTCTACCACAACCTCTGGGACTCTTAATTTATATAGTGTGTAGTCCTCTACTGGGAGGAATGGTAGTAGAACCTCATCATCACAAGACAGAATATCAGTCAGTTCAGCCTCTGTCAAACCATACCTGGACAAGGTGAGATATTGTAGACATTTGGTGACTATTACTTTTCCATGCCTTTCCTCTAGGTGGTCTAAAAACAAACCAATATTTGCATGAACCCCTGGGATCAATATGTCAGACGTGATCTCCAAATATGAACCCCAGCAACACACCTGTCTATAGAGAAGTTCCACATACAATGGGAGAGTGCATTTTTTAAAAGCTTGATTTACGTACATCTGTTGGCCAGATGTTATCTTTCTGTTACATCCCAATAGGAGAGTTGTCAACATCTGGCTGCAGCTCTTGCTATTTACTGGGTGTAGGTCAAAAAACAGTGAGGATTCTGGGTAATATGTCTTTAAGGCAGAGAGAAACCCAGACTTTGTTGGTGTAGAAGAGATTAGGAGCTTAACATTAGAAGGTAAACTCTTGGGAAGCCAGGTTAAGTCCAGTGGTCTCTGTGTATCGGGCATTTGGTCAAGCCCATCTATAATAAGGATTAGATGATTGGGAAACTGTGAATTTGTGGTTAGGAGTTTTATGAATGTTTCTTTCAATTGGCAGATGTCTTTCAGATAGGTGTTGTACTGCTGACTGTGGCATAAAGCAATTTGCTGGCACATGGTAGCGAGAATTTGTTTCAAGGAGCTGTTAAAATCTACAAAGTGTGTAATAACCAAAGGGTTCTGGTCCTTCATCCATGTTTGAATCTGAAAAAGAAAGGTATACTATTAGTTACACTGTACACTGTATGTATGCACAGCTCACATGAGCAAAATTACATAATTAATACCCATATATAACTGAACAAAAATACCTGACTTGCACAGTAGGCCAAAAGTACACTTTTGCCTGTACATGGCCCGCCAGTTAGAATAAATGGATATTTTGTATCTTGCTCCAAGTAAGCTCTTACGTGGCTGACTTCTGCACGCTCAATTCTGTATAGAGTGGAAAGAATGTGACACAGGTTTTTCTGCTGGGGGAACGAATCATGGATTTGATCTCTATCCTTCACAATACATTGGTCTATAAGACCTGTAAGATCTGAGTAAAGCTGGTGGCTCAGCTCTTCAGCATAGCTCTGTTTATCATCACACTCGTTGTTGTTGTTAGTGCTGGTGTATATCAGGGCCTGCTGGGTTCTAACCAGGTTTGGTAGAAAATGATCACAGAGCTCTGACAGCCGGAATTGATCTTGGTGCTCTGAATGTGGGTCATTTCCTTTCTTCCTCTGGCCAGCCTTTTTACCAGTTTTATAAACATAACAAAGACACCTTTTGATATCAGTACTTGATTGGCCATCCAATGCAAAACGAAGGTCGTTCTCAAGCCCTGAAAGTATGATAACCAAATTCAGCTGTCTTGCATTCCAAAATACAAAGTACAATATCGGAAAGCAAAAATGTTATGGACACATACTTACCAGACCTGAAATATTTCTGAGCTTTTTCTTGGTCAATACTGCC
Organism: Hassar affinis; assembly: GCA_025674545.1. Taxonomy (NCBI): domain Eukaryota; kingdom Metazoa; phylum Chordata; class Actinopteri; order Siluriformes; family Doradidae; genus Hassar; species Hassar affinis. Next base: position 6,735,954 of record JAOVYV010000031.1, read on the forward strand.
CTCTAGAAGACACTGGGTGATAATGTCATTTAAGGTCTTCCTCCCTTTTGCAAGTATATCATCCCAGTCATTTTTGTCAATTATCTGCCCTGGCTAGAGAAATAAAAATGGCAAAAATTTGAAGAATTTGGGTCATTAATTAATTTAAGAACTATTTCAATATTTTTCCATTCACAAAACTCATTAAGGTTTTTACCTGCGAATTATATTTTTCATACTCATTTTGACTGAGCAGGCAGAATGACGGGGGTATGGTGTTCTCATCTCTTCTGTAGCATTTCTCTAAGACCTCAGAGTTGAATCCCATCTCCTGGCAAACCTGCAGTACTGTGAGGAACTCAGAAAGCTCCACCTGTTCAGGTAAACACGTAGCTCCATACTGCTCTCCCACCAGGCTCTGCAGGCAGAGTAAGTGATTAGTAAGTGAACATGTATTAGGTTTGTATGATGAGTGCTGGATTAAATATTCAACAATGTTGCAATGAAAAATAGCTATAGTGTTGCAGTCTGGTGATTTGGTTGAAACCATGTGAGAATTAAACTGTCACACCTTCTACATATATAGAACTATATGGACTATGTATATTTGTCTGCTACATGGACAAAAGCATTAGGAGACCTACATATTACACCTACAGGAGCTTTTATGACATCCCATTCTAAATCTATAGGCATTAATATGGAGTTGTATAACAGCTTCCACTCTTTTGGAAAGGCTTTCTACAATATTTTGGAATGTGTGTGTGAGCATTTGCCCAGAAGAGCACCAGTACAACACACACTAACACACCATCACCACATCAGCATCACTTCAGTGCTGATAATGATCCACCACCCAAATTGTACCTGATCTGTGGTGATCCTGTGGGGGTCCTGAGTAAAGGGGACTAAAAAGTATGTAGAGAAACAGATGGACTATAGTCTGTAATTATAGAACTACAAAGTGCAGATATGTGGCAAGTGGAACTGAGAAAATGGACAGTGAGCATAGAGGGGAAAAATATATGTACCCTATATGGCCAAAATTATGTGGACACCTTACCATCACACCCATGTGAGACTTCTCCACAAAGTTGGAAGTGCACAATTTTATTCTGCAGTTGAATCTTTGAATACTGCAACATTAAGATTTTTCCTCACTGGAACTAGGGGGTCCAGATCTGCCCCAGAAAAACAGAGCTGCTGTGCACAAAGTGAGGTCCATGGAGAAATGGTTTGCCAAGGTCTATGTGGAAGAACTCAAGTGGTCTACACAGAGACTTGAACTCAACCACACTGAACAGTTTTGAGATGAACTGGAATGTAGACTGCACCAGACCTTTTTATCTGACAACTTTCCTATTGTGAGTGAAACAACACAAATGCCCACAGCCACATTCCAAAATCCAGTGGAAAGCCTCCGGTTATAACAGTACAGTGGGACTAACTCTGTGTTAATGACCATGGTTTTGGAGGAATGGGCACATATAAGTGTGATGGTTGGGTGTCCACATACTTGTGGCTATATAGTGTATTTGAGATGCACAAGTGAAATCAACCTTGTGATTAGTAAGTTTAAGACTTAAACAAAATTTATTTTATATTAGCAAATGGGAAGAAATTATGGTAAATGTCATGCTGACACTGGAAATCACCAATTATCACCAATTATTCCTACATTTTTGCTACTTCTAAGATGTTGCATTTGTACTGGTAAATTAGAAACAATTTCCTTATTACCAGTACTTGCAACCTGGCCAAGATGAACAACTAGCTCGACATGTGTTTTGGTAGCTGGTACCACAGCTCACAAAGTTCACAGTTCAAAAGTTCTTTAAACATTCATAAAAATATCTGCAAGTTCTTTAAATCACTTTTGCAGCATATTACTGAGAAAACACATCCATCAGAATGCACATGCATAAATTGATAAAAGACTGCACTTTTATATTGAGTTGGAAATGACAAATAAGCGCGCATTACCACAAAGAAAGGGCCCAGGGAATTCTGCCGACACTCCTCAATCAATTGCAGTCGCACCTGCTGTGTTGGCCATTTATCTGGGTTTGATTCTTCATAAGGGTCAATAACCTGCACAGAGGAGCCTATGAGTATTGCTCATCCTGACTTATGTATATATACAATACCAGTCAAAAGTTTGGACACACCTCAAATTCAGTGTTTTTTCTTTATTTTAAAATGTTTTAGAAGAATCTAAAATCTGAAACATATTCTGGTTTGTTTAACACATTTTTGTTTACTAAATACTGTAATTCCATATGTATTTCTTCATAGTTTGGATGACTTTAGTATTAATCTACAATGCAGAAAAGTTTACTACACGATTCCTTATGTGTTCCATCATAGTCTGGATGACTTCATTATTAATTTACAATATAGGAAAAAAATGTGAAAGAAATAAAAACACTGAATGAGAAGGTGTGTCCAAACCTTTGACTGGTACTGTATATTATTCTCCCATTGTTTTATTTCTTTATTTGTTTGTATTTAGCAACATATGGTGCTTAGACAACATCAATGTAGCATGTCTCTTTAATAATTAAAATGCATGAATTATTGGACAGAATCAGACTCTGTTCTTGTTAAAAGAAACAAAAAGCTTACAGGGAAAAGCTTATTTACTTAGTCATGCTTGTAAATATACACAGTTACTCCTCTCACACCCACTGACACACATACTTGTCCTTGTCAAGAATTAAAACAACAGCAGAGGGGACAAATGTGCATAAAAATGACTTGCCCTGAAGTCTACTCCATATGTACGTCTGCAGTGGTCCCTTATTTTAGGGAACACATGCTGTCTTAGCACCTTCCTTTCTGTTACAGTGTCTGAAACACAGTCAACACGTAAAAGAGTCCTGATCATGTACATCTACAGACCGAATATAAATAATATAGAGCATGTGCAAAATAAAAATGCATTCTTTTTCATAATATACAGAAAAATCTGTAGCACGCCAAAGCATGCAACCCATAGCTCAAAGTTTAAAAGCATTTTCTACTTGATGACTTTAATTACCAGACAACCAGAAAGTAAATTCTTGACAACGAAAAAGAAGTGCACATACCATGAGGGTTGGAACACAAGTAAATTTTTACACAAGCCATTCTAGATGTGTCGAAGCATTGATCCGGGAATCCAGCTCAAAAAAAAGCATAAATGCAAAATCACTCACAATTTCATGTTACTCCCTGGACTGAGAATATGGACTGAGCAAGAGGGAGGTGGGAAGAAGCTACTGCTGTAACTCTGAAGCCCCTCCTTCAATTCATGGGAACAATTTTGCCCTGATATTGCATAGCAATCAATGGATTTTTCTGGGCTGGCAGAAAAGGAAACAGTTGTCAAATTTGGACATTGCACTTGCCACATATACAGTATTTATTAAAGTGATGTGTTTATTAGGGGTGTAATGTAATGCCACTATCTGTACCTGTTTAGCTCTTCAGATATCCATGTGTATCCCCAGAAACATTAGGAAAAAAAATCCCAGAGGTAGACCCAATGGCAGCACTGTCAGCATGGTGTGGGAATTCCCTCTCTGACAGTTCCTAAACCTCACCTACACCACACAATTTCATCTCAAATAGAGACATCCGCAGGCAGGCAGGTCTTTGCCACCTCAGCTCCAGAGTCCCTGGATTGATCCTGAGCTTGGGTTACTGTCTAGGCAGAGTGTTTTCTGATCCAAATATCAACAACCATGCATGATATCAACAAACTATTATGATATGTGAGCATCAAAGACTGTTTTAACAATAGATTAGACATTTAAAATAATTTACTGTAGGGAAAGTCATTTCATATTTCATAGAGGTTATGAATTAAAACTGCTCACCATTTTGACAGATAACTGGTTTCACATCTTGCATGCTCAGTTGGTAAAGAATTTTTGTCTGAAATACTGGCTATTGTTCTGCAATGCAATTGTCAATACTTCTGCATTTATTACAGAATTAATAAAGAAACACAGACACATTCACACACTATTGTACTGTCAACTTAAGCAGTACACAACAAGGTTTGGCCAAAACTTCACCATGTTCCAAAATATAGTGCAAATTGGATTTAAGTGTCAAAGATGCAATTTTTAGTTTTTCAATTAAACGTATGGATGGTATTGTGTCTCAGGGCTCTTTGGATCACTGAAATCAATCTCAGACACCTGTGATAATTAGTTTGGCAGGTGAACCGTATTAAATGAAAACTATTTAAGAATTTCCACATTATTAAGTAGGCCACAGGTTTTAAGCAATATGGGACAGAAAAAAGATCTCTCTCTGCTGCTGAAAAGCATCAAATAGTGCAATGCCTTGGACAAGGTATGAAAACATTAGATATTTCACAAACACTTAAGCATTATCATCGTACTGTGAAGAGATTTGTGGCCGATTCAGAGCACAAACGGGTTCATTCAGATAAAGGCATAATGAGGAAGATTTCTGCCAGACATATTCATCGGATTATGAGAGCAGCTGCTAAAATACCATTACAAAGCAGCAAACAGGTATTTGAAGCTGCTGTTGCCTCTGGAGTCCTGTGAACCTCAAGGTGTAGGATCCTCCAGAGCCTTGCAGTTATGTATAAACCTATTATTCAGCCACACCTAACCATTTCTCACAAGCAGAAATGGTTGCAGTGGCCCCAGACATACATGAAGACTAATTTTCAAATAGTCTTGTTTACGGATGAGTGCCATACAACCCTGGATGGTCCAGATGGATGGGGTAGTGGATGGTTGGTGGATGGACACCATGTCCCAACTAGGTTGCAACATCAGTAAGGAGGTGGCGGAGTCTGGGCTGGAATCATGGGGAGAAACCTGGTAGGCCCCATTAGGGTCCCTGAAGGTGTGAAAATGACCTCTGAAAAGTATTTCTGGCTGGTCATTTTCTTCCATGGCACAAAAAGAAGAACCGTGCCTTCCATAGCTAAATCATCTTCATGCATGGCACCATCTAATGCTGCAAAGAATATCTCTGTCATTGGCTGCTATGGGCATAAAAAGAGAAAAACTTATGGTGAGGCCCCCATCCTCCCCTGTCCTCAACCCTACTGAGAACCTTTGGAGTATCCTCAAGCAAAAGATCTATGAGAGTGGGAGGCAGTTCACATCAAAACAGCAGCTCTGGGAGGCTATTCTGACACCCTGCAAAGAATTTCAAGCAGAAACTCTACAAAAACTCACAAGTTCAATGGGTTTGTAAAGGTAATATCAAAGAAGGGGTCCTATGTTAACATGTTACATGGCCTGTTTTCATAATAATTTGGAATGTGGTATATATACATTTATTAACTAAAATAAATGATATATTGCTTACACTCAACAACACTTGGGGACCAACAATATTTGTTTAGCATTATGGCATACAGTATATGTATTTTAGTGAAAAATAATACACTGAAGTACTGAAAAACTGGTACCAGTTAATGCCCTACAGGATCTTGGAGGGAACGCTGCACAGTCCTCACGCTGATTTTTCCAACTATTAAACCGCTTTGAAAATAGCAAAATCGTGACAACTTTCCATTCTCATGGTGGAAACAGCTCTAGAGGTTTCCATAGATGTCTAACGCTTTATATACACATTGGTAGACCACAACTAATGATGTTCATAGGTGGCATTGCTATGTATTTTGCATAGGGTCCTGTAGCAGTTTTTCTGATACGTCAGTGTACACAAAATTACAAGTCACCAGAGATCATTTTCTCATTTTTTTTATTTAACATTTGTACACAATAAATACAAATTACTTTACAGCTAATAATATGCAAAAAGAAATGTCTTGACCGGTTCTCTGATACCTCCACTGCAGCAACAGTTCAATGTCATTACACCAGCTTTTCCTAGTCGTGTCTTTCAAAAAAATAAAAATAAAACAAAAGGCATTTAAATATAACATGAGTATGTGGATGAAGTTTTTGCAGAAAGCAGAAAAGAAACTGGGAAAGTTTTCTGGGGGCAGGAAAAAAAAGAAAGAAAATTCAGTCTCTGAAAGGAGTTTTTTTTTTTTAACAAGATGGGCCATAAACTTCAAAACAAGTTTGATAACATTCAAAAGATCTCAAGAAGATCAACAAGAAAACAGGATGCAACAAAAAGACATGGTATAAGGGCAGATATGCCAAATTTGTCCACTCTATTCAAAGGAAATTCCAAAACTTACACACACACCCCCCCATAAATCTTTTACAAACACCTTTTTTTTAAGGTGACATTATTTACTTTATTTAAGGTGACATTATTTACTGTTATTAACACTAGTAATTCTAATCTCTAGAAAATGGGTTCAGGAAGAGAATAAATAACAGGTCCGAATTAAAAAAAAAAACAGAACAAAACAAAAACTCACACACACATTTAGGCAGCTATGCTACACCAAGGGTCCTTGGATGGGATGCAGACATCAAAGTCAAAGACACAAAGCCATACAGCTTGGGAAAAGTGCTGAGATACATGCTATACCGTTGAACGTAGGCATGTGCTGATACAGAATGTAAAAGCATTGTGTCATTTTTAGAGAAGGCAGTCCTGTCAAGCATAATTTGCCAGCCAGCTAGCGTTAGCTGGAAATATTTTTAATGTTCATGAACTTCACATTCCTGGCCAAAATCCTGTCAGGTTAGCTCCTAGCCAGGACAGCTAACTAATGCTACATATGAATATTGCAAACATTTATGCATATGATTTCAAAATGTCATGTTAGCTCATGTTATTCCAGCTAACTACTGTTATCCATGAATATTGCAAATATTCATGGATATGAATTCAAAATCCTCTCAGAACTCTTGTCTGGTTAGCAACATCTACCAGCTACCAGCTACATAGTGCTAGCTGTAAATATTGTGAATATTGAATATTTCTTGATTTGAATCCAAAATCCTTTCAGAACTGCTGTCCGGTTAGCTTATATTATACCAGCTACTAGTTAGCTGCGAATATTGCAAATATTTATGCATGTGAATGAAAAATCCTCTCAGAATTCCTGTCAGGATAGCTCATGCTATACCAGCGAACTCATGATAGCCATGATTATTGCAAATATTTCTGGATATGAACTCAAAATCCGCTCAGACGTCCTCGGGTTAGCTCACATTATATTGGCTATATAGTGTTAGCTGCGAATATTGTGAATATTTATCGATATGAATTCGAAATCCTCTCAGAATTCTAGTCAGGTTTGCTCATACAGGTTTGCTCACCAGGTAATTGTAAGCTAGGACTATTGCAAATATTTATGGATGTGAATTCAAAATTCCTCTCAGAATTCCTGTCAGGTTAGCTCATGTTTAGCAAGGTAAATAGCATTAGCTGTGATTATTGTGAATTTTTATGACTTTATGAAATCCTCACAGGAATTTTGTGAGGCTCATTTATGTTAGCTGGCTGGCGAACAAATGACTTGACTGTACGTGCAAATGTGTGAAAAATATAAAAAAAGACTACGTGTGAGAGTGTGAAAAACATAGTGGACAGAATGTTTTTTTTGTATTATGGAGTACATATATGCAATAACTGAGGTAAGGCGAATATTATTGTATAAAAAGATAAAATTCAGCACATGCCTAGTTAAAAATGTGGTTAAAAATGCAGATATGGGCTAATAATAATAATAATAATAATAATATTCAGTACTTCAAAATGAAATGGGAATTGACCATCTGATTTTGTTGATGAATTATGTTTTTCGAGAAGGATAATACTATTCAATGAGATAGAAATAGAAAATAGGGGGAAAAAATAGCTGCCCCTTGTACACTGGAAAAGCACTTAGGACCCTAATTACCATGAAATGTCCGGGATCCGTCTGTCAACACACTCCATTAGATTGAGCCTATGTTACTGTGATGTGAGAGCAAGATACGAATTAGGAAGGAAAATGAAGCACTTTTAATAATGCTCGCATATTGATTGGCTTTTGCAAACAGGTAACACAGCATGATAAAGTAAAGGCCTATCGGCTCGCTCCCAGGGACAATACACACCAAAAAAAAGCCTCCATTTTCTGTCTTCTTTTTGACGACTAAATATTAGTTAATACGTACAAACGGCAGTCTTCTTAAGGACAAGCTGAGAAAAGGCTAGTATCGATGTAATTAGTACTGTACTCAGATTAACACAATATGGGTGAATAATGTGTTTGGCTAGAGGAGTGACGGGAGAGGAAAAAGAAAATGGAGGATCCAGCCCTCATTTTCTTTTAACAACTCTCTCCTTTGCTACCTTGCCATTTTACCCTTTTATACACAACTGCCTTTGTCCTCAATCTTATATTTCAAAACGCATCCACTCAGTTACAATATATGAAGAAATGTTACACGTAATCTGAACATTCCTATGACAACAGTAATGTACTGTACTAATACGACATTAAATACGTATGGTAGGACTACACGTGGCTGAAGACGGGGCAAACTTAATCACCCACACCCACTGTACACCAAACAAATGCCCCCACAAATCCCTCAATCACTTCCTGATATTGCATTTTCTGCTATTAATGAGCCTGTTGGATAAGTATATGTGCAAGTTAACCAAGCAGGCCTTTATTACTCTTTATATTTTCTGCCATCTTGAATTTGTAGAGCACAACCTTGTAACTGGTAATGCCACAATATTCAAATACAAGGATTGGATTTGGCATGAAAAGGGTTAAAAGGCACCAAACAGTCTGTGACGCCGTAAGAGGTTTTTTTCAGGATTTAGCAGGGAAATGTCTTTGAAGTGCAGTCCACCTCGTTCAGAGTGCTAGACAGGTGGGCTTACAGATAGCCCCACCCCTTTGAAGCCAGTAGAAGAAGTCTGAGGTCAAACGTGGAAGAGTCCTCTTAAAAAAAAAAAACTAAAGAGAGAGAGAGAGATGCTGCTACACCAGCGTGATCTCTACTTCCTCGGTTTTGTCCACTTGTCTGCGAGACTGTTGTTTTGGAGGAGGTGGAGCCGCACGGACCTGAGAAGAGGGTAATAATACAAGCGATGCTCATTCTGCAGTCTGGTAATAATAATGATGATGATGATGATGATGATGATAATTTTTCTATTTATTTACCTAATATTATTTATTTGTAATACATTTTATTTATATAGTACTTTTCAATAATGTAAACATGCTTATGCATCTTACTACTATAGCACATATTGCTAAAGATCTCTCTGATATTTTTTGTCATACCTTTTTCTGTTACTAAACATTATAAACCCATAAACTAAATAATAAAATGGGCGTTTTTCTTTTCTTTCTCCCAGTCTCAATGGTAGAAGGATGGGTAAGACAACTTAATTTCATTTTGATGTTATTTTTTGCATACCTAAATTTCAGACATTTAGTTAGCAATAAAGTATCATCTAAAATATTTTGAACATATCCTGTGCAAGGCATCATGGGAGCTAGGAATATTCTGGACAGGTTCTGTGTCATTTTCAGAAATCAGTAGTGTATGATGTATTGTGCAGCTTTACTCAGTACACTTTGGATACTACCTATTCCGGTGCATTGTGGGATTTCATAAGAGCAGCACAGAGATGACAAATTTGATGCTCGATTACAGATTCACTTATCACGATTAGGCTCTAAAGCAAATAACTACTGTAGTTCTGATCTATTTGTTGAATTTTAAACTCTGAACATGGCTAAAAATATGGAAGAGCGTTATGAGGGGTTACATACAGGTCGCAGTTTTCCTGGGCCAGATCCATCAGGTGTGAATCTCGGTGGCTGGGGAAAGCCTGGGCTTTCTGGACTCAGACTAGAATTGTGATCTTCCAAAAGACAAACAGCAAAAGTTTAGAAATCAGTCAAAAGCAAGATTACTCTTGCAATGTATGTGTGACTATATTTTGGAAGGGTGTCTTACTGTGTGGCAGGGCTTTATGCAGGCCAGGTTGTTTGTGCTCTCCGTTGACGGATGGTGAGCGGGGCATGTTGGGGGTGGGGCTACAGTCCAGGTTGCAGGGGGGCTGATCATAGAGGGGTAAAGGAGGCAAAGACGACTGCAGTTTCATACATGATGATACCTGTAGAATGCAGCAGAAAACAAGTTAACCCTTCAGAAGTCATTGTCATTTATATGCAGCAGAAGAATGACCCATTCATATAATGGCGTTTATATGAAAGAAAACAGATGCTGTGCATGAGCATGAAAAATGTCAACCACCTATAACGTTTTTAATAATGAAAACATTTCTGGTTATTGATGAGGTTGTTTCTGTACTGCACAAGAGGTTAATTAAATTCACTAACCAGTTTGCACTTGATGTAAAAAAGGGACTAGTTGTGTTTCAAAATAAGGAAAAAAATTGTATTAATGCAACATGATGACCTTGGCCTTCAAGCTCTTGCTAGTGTTCTCTACCAAATAACTGTAGTTATTTGACACACTAATCTACTGAACACAAAAAATACATCCTGACAGATATGAAACCAGTATGAAGATAACAAGAATTTCTTTGGCAAAACCGCTTCATTATACTGCTCATTTATTAAGTATTAAGTATGTGATCTGAGGTCAAAGCTAATGTACTGCATCTGGCATTATATCATTATTATCATGACATTCCCTTGACTGAATCACATGTCAGTAGTTGAGTGTAAGCATAAATAGCAAGATTGATCCAGCGGAAGATTATCTGTCTACTGTATTAACTGAGTAACCCTTAATTTCTGGCTTCTTATCAAGATCGGATTCTAATCAGAGAAGCACTGATGACAAAGGAAGTGGCCGTCGTCTTGTTTCAGACTTTGGTTTTTTGAAAGCCGTCTCAACGTGACGATAATTGCAGGAAGGAAGCGGGCACGCCTGCTCTAATAAGCCCTCAGACATGTCGGGCATCGGAGGCAGACAGGAAAGGGGCATGCCCAGTTTATCTGGAGCATGTGTGAGCACTGCTAGACTGGGTGTGTATGTGTATGTGTATGTGTGCGTCTGGGAAGTGTGCAAGAAAAGCAGAGAATTTGAAAAACTAGCATATACTGTACAATGGTATAAATTCTACTATATTTCAATATATAATATTGTTGAATATCTGTGTAGAAAAAGCTACCAAATGCATACAGTCAGTGAGTGTAACACACTGGCTATATCATCGTTTATGCTTCACTTAAAACTGATGCACAACTGCCCTACCTGAGCATCTAAAGCCCAATGCGTATCTCCATTTTCTGTGGTCAGATCCTCCACCAGGACGGATGGGAAGACTCCGACTCGTCCATTAAACTCGCCTTCCCAGAATCCATCGTCTTCCTGATTGTCTTTATTAAGGATCCGGATGACTGCACCCTCTGGGAAGGACAGCTCATCATCTGTCTGACCCTCGTAGTCATATATGGCCTTTGCAAAACTCACTAAGATAGGGCGAGATAGAGAGAAAGATGAATGAAAAAGGCATTGGGTGTTCCAATCTACCCATATGATGGTATACCGTGATGAGGAAATCTTAAATATTAAGGTTATGTGACACTATTGTAGATAAAGTTACAAAGAAGCTCCCAAGAGTGGTGTGGTGCTTGAAAATGAAAAAAAAAATGGTTGCCTCTTTATGCTACATTCACACATTTACACTTTTCGATGTATAGACACATAGAAAATTATTTGCTATGTGTGTGTACAGTATGTGTTCAACATGGGTTGGTTAAGGTGTTGGCTTTGTGAATAGAAGGTCGGGGGTTCAAGCCCCAGCACCACTAAGGCCACTAAGCTACCACTGTTGGGCCCTTGATCAAGGCCCTTAACCCTTAGCTGTAAAAATGAGATAAATGTAAGTCACTCTGGATAAAGGTGTCTGCCAAATGCCAGAAATGTAAATGACAAAACTAAATGATAGGTTTGAACAATTCCTTGTCCAATCCTATGGCATGTGTGCTCCTGATGTTTCCTTACTTCCTACATACAATTACTTACCATTTACTGTTAAAAGCAAAGTTTTGGTTTTCACATATGAGCATTTCAAGGGCGTACCGTGAGTACAAGTATTCCTCGGACTTATGGCATCAGCGTGGCCGTAAAAAGATTCTGGGTGAACATGGCCAGTGTTGGCTGGCAAGAATCGTTTCCTGCGATAGGCGTACAGCACTGCCAAGTCAAGCAACATCAGAATTTAATGCTGGGGCCTCAACAAACATCAGCATGAGGACTGTGTAATGTTCCCTCCAAGATCCTCTGGGGGACCTACCAAGTATTAACTAGTGTACCAGTTTTTGTGGTACTTCAGTGTATAGTACTTCCCATTTCTGTACTTTCTATTTCTGCATTATTCTGTTAACTAAATAACAGAACCCGTGCTCCCAAGTGGCACAACAACAACGTGTTTGCCCTATCATCCCAAAGGTCACATGAGCAGCAGCTTGAAAAGAGGCGGCGGTTAGTGTCACATGTATGGCTTGCAAGGCTTAGCCGTCCCGGACTGGCAGTTCGTCGTGACAAGGGGGGAAATCACTGACGGGTGGGAATTGGAGACGACTAAATAAGGGAGAAAAACGGGGAAAAATCCAAAAAAATAAAATAAAAATAAAAATAAAAATAACAGAACCCCGGCATTGTCATCAGTAATGCCATGCATTTATCACATCGCTCTAGCCCTAGTACATGTTTATATCATGTCCATAGAAATTATTCATTCTGATTTTTCCTCCATTTTTCCTCTCAATTTGTTCATTGCCATTTCCTTTATTTTAATTGTTATTACTCATACAACAATAACTGATACCATATTTACCTTTCCTTTGCTATTGCAATGAAACCAAACCTTTGAAGGAATTAACTCTAGCATACAATAAATGGACCTGTGCATGTGTGTGGGAGAGAAACTTACTACTGGCGTCACCGTTAATGCTGCCCGAGGCCAGCTCAGGGTCAGTGGAGTTGCTTGATGTGTGTGAGCGCGAGTCCAAGGCAGTGAGTGATTGGAGCATGCTCAGTATGCTGTTGGAAGAAGGGAATTGCAGGTACTTCTCAGGTACATAGCCCACATGACCCGCCTTATTCCGGGCCTGCAAACAACATGGACACACACACACACTTTTTAACCCCCAAAAGTATCAACCAAATGCCTTGATTATCATATTCTAATTTGTACCAGAGTGCTGCTGAATTCTCAACTCTGACTGGTCAGAAGGTATGGATTAATATTCTATCACGGCAGTTCTGACAGTAGTGTCTAATATTATTCATATCACAGGTTCATATTAATGTGCTCGTTCTGATCCATTACTGTTTCGATAGTAGCAGCTAATTTACAGGGACTCATAGGGTGAAAGCTTTACATAATATAAATAGAATATATATTATATTATATATAGTACTGTGCACAAGTCTTAGACAGCCTCTTGTTTTTAGGTACAACACTTGTTATTGTTGTATTTTTTAGTTCTGCATTAGTGATATTGATTTCCAAATATTACTTTTCCAATAGAAAATTAATTTTTATACAGAAAAGTTTGTACATCACTACCGAAAGCAACACATTACATAACAGAGCACTTTTCATACAAAAAAACAGAATGAAGGCTGCTGGGTTTTACATTCAAAAAAAGAAGTAAGTGTGACAGTCAAAGTCTCCAGAAGAGCTGTGGCAGATTCTCCAAGACGCTCAGTAAAACTTACCAGCTCATAACTGTACAGTACGATGCAGAAGTCTTAGGCACATGCAAAGACTCGCTGTCAAGCAAAGATGCCTTCGAAAAATAATGGCGATGTTTCTACATAAAAGTGAAGTAGACAGTAATAAACTAAAGGAAGTCCATATTTGGTGTGACTTTATCTTAAACAGTGTTCCCAGGTGTTTCACAATGTGTGCAGTTTTATAAGGAAATTAGTTTTTAAGTTTTACTGAGCGTCTTGGAGAATCTGCCACAGCTCTTCTGGCGACTCTGGATTAAAAATGTTATTTAACAAAAAATATAATCAATAACATGGTGAAACTTTATGGAAGGAGTCTCCAGTGTCAGAACTAAAAGTCAGAGGTAAATCAGGGTGACAACTGATTTCTTTAACAACAATTCTAACCAAAAGGAAAGGCATGGAATAGAATGTGCTATGGTTCAGGTTTAAATATGAAAAGTGTTTACTTTGACCCAGTCTTCCATGTCTCCATCCTCTATGACCTCCAGCACCTCATGCTCATCGATGGTCAGCTCGTCTGGCTGAGATGCCTGACAGAGTAAGAGAGAGTGAGAGAGTGAGAGAGATACAGGGTTATGCAGAGCTAAGTGTGTTTCAGTTTCAGTTTAGTTTATTTCTTTTCCACTACACACAGAATCACTTTCTGTTGATTCGCTAACTAGCTGACATGCAAAACAGTTGGGTGACTAACCAGTTAGCATCTAGCAGCATAAAGCAATGACGTTATGTCTGCTCTCATGTACAGATGCAGCTGAATGTATAAAACCAAACCTTAAAAAAAAAGGATTCAACCTTTTGCCTCTGTGTACACTGACAAAGAGCTTTACCAACATGTTTCCTGTTTTGAAAGTGAAATTGTGTCAGACGTCAATGCCTTCTGGGTAAGTTCTTCTACTAAGACTACTTAGACTACTAAGACTCGTTTACGTAACCCTCCAAAGCATTGTTTAACAAATGTCATTTGAGGTAACGACTTTTAAGACTAAATAGATTCGAACCAAGGATGAAATAGAGAGGAAAGCTGACAAGGGCGTGTAAAAAAAAAAAAAAACAAAACACACTGGAACAATACCCAGGACAAAGAAGCATGTGTGTGTGTGTGCATGTGTGTTGTGTTACCTTGTAGGAGTAGAGCACTTTACAGGTGAGTGGATAGTTCCTCAGTGTTCCTGAAGGACTAGAACTGCTATCGTCGAATTGCTCCATGTTCTCCTCCAGTTCCTCGCCTTCGTCTCGGTCCAAGTCCACTGTGGTCTACAAAAACACAAAAGCCAAGCTCATTTACAAAACATTCTCACAAAAAAATCACTGTCCAGAGGCGTTCGATGGCTGTTTGCACACCTGCTGTCAGAAGAGTTTTTACTCCAAGGTTAGCTTAGTCAGACAGAACAAGGCCACGTCATTATCTGACATTGGGACGCTGGTTTTTCTAGTCCAATTCCCACCCACCTGACAGGCCATGTTATTGGACTACAGTAGATCAGGTGACTATGGCCGTTCCCCATTGACCAGAACATGCAGGAAAATCAGAAGCTTAACATCCAGGGGACAGATTTTGTTATGGTTCTACTGGAGAATCATGACGTAAAAAAATACACAGGTCTGCTCGGGAAAGCGTTGCGACAGGTTGGGAAAATTGATCAGATTTCAGACACAACAGATGAAACTAGATATCCCTGGGCATCTGCGCTAGACAAACACTTAGTAAACACACTAATATTGATATGGTAAAGAAGAAAAATGCAAAGCACATTATATTTCCTGTACTACACGAGGCAGTGCCTGAAGTCTTATCTGTCCTTTACAATATTTACATACACGTGCCACCTGGACTCGTGACTGAATGAATATGCAAAGAGGTGATTTAAGGGCACTGCTGTTCAGAAAAGCTTCCTTTCGTGGAGTTCTTTCTGTAACACAATGTATTGAACAAAACTATGATCTGTAAGTAAATAATTAATTTAAAATAAACCTTCAGGCTGTTTACACAGTAGACATTTGTTCTGCAATATTCTAACTACTTAGTTCTACCTAGTACAGGCTATCTAGCCTGTATTACTATTACTTCTACTACTACTATTAATAATAATAATAACAACAACAACAACAACAAAGATTATATGCATCTTATCGATGAGGAGGAAGCTTGCATGAACTTTGGCTTGGGAAACAGAAATTAAGAGTAGCTGTACATTCAGACATTCAGATACCAATAAATATCCCCAAACTAACAAAATCTGTTTTTATCTTTAGTCACATCGCACATTAACATTAAACACTGACAGTTACAGGGGTTGGACAATGAAACTGAAACACCTGT
>JAOVYV010000031.1:6786414-6808930 GCA_025674545.1 Hassar affinis
TCTGTGACCAAGACAGCAAGTCTTTGTGATGTATCAAGAGCCACGGTATCCAGGGTATGAAGGAGCGAGTCAGGAAACGTTTTCCAACGTTTTCCATATATATATATAAAATCAAAAATAATATTCTTAAATTATAATTCTTGTCTTTTTAAAATTATTTTATCCTCTGCATTTCCTGCAGTTACACCCTAGCAATTTTGAATGTTTTCATTTTGAATGAAAAGCCTCCTTCAATCAAAAACTGCTATGAACAATAGTACTGCAAAACAAAATGTACTGCAGACTCACCATATCTTCAAAATAAATAAATACATGTATAAATTCCCCCCAAAAATTTGATTGAATGATTAACTGAAACATAATGAGCTCCACAGGACCACTTAAGATGTAATTTAATCTGAAATAGAGTTCCAAAGCTGGCTAAAATGATGGATTTCCGTGGCTTCTTTCTCGAGCACTGTAGATCTCAGAACAGCAAGGCTGATATCGTTTAAAAGCTGCTGAAGAGCTCTTTCTAACTTTTTAAATGATTCCTGCTAATGGCACATGCTCTCCATGAAAGGATGTGCTCATATGACCAACATGCTCTTTATATGTTTTAACTCACAGGGTTATGCGGATTGGGATGCATGGTGTTAAACTAGTGCACCGGCATTAGATGCTTATTTAACAGACTGCTGATTTCCTAGATTTGATTCACATGTTCACATAATGCACATGCTAATTTTACATCATGTGCACCTTTTTGCTTTCTGCATAACTAAAGATACTAGCTTAATGGCAACACTGGTGCATTTTGGTTTCGCTGAACAATAGCAAGGCTATGGGGAAGCCTAAATCTAAATCGAGACCTAAATCTGTGATTAAATTACAACATATTTAGAATGAAAGTGAGATTGCACTATGCTAAACTGAAGGCTATAAGCGTCCTATGTCTTTGCTTATCTACGTCTACAACTGGACTGAGGGGGAAATTGTGTGTGTTTCATTTTCATCACTTTGTTATCACAGCATATTTATCTCTGCAATGAGAACATGGACTGTGTGTGTAGTAATTCACCTGTAGTCGTTTCTCTGGTCATCTGGTTTGATGCCAGGCCAGTCCCTCTTCAGATACTGATTGGCCAGCTTCTGCAGAGCCTGCAACAAAAACCAAACACAAACGAGAACAACAAAAGTGGCGTTAATTGGCTCATCCACACAGCTATTCAAGCTCTCAGCGTGAATCCCGTGCTTGGCAAGAGGAAACACAGTGTGGCCGAGGGGCCATATGTGTGTTCTCATGACCCCGTCATTAAACGCCATTTATCACGAATCAAAGAGCTATCAAACACCAAAGAGCAGCGACATCACTAGACAATAGCAATGTCAGACGAGTTACATCATTAGACACCCCCCCACCATACTGTGCCAGTTCATTAGGAATTCTGTGACATACGCTTGCAAAAGTGAGGGGGGTGCGTATGTGCGTTTCCATATGGGAAAGTGAGAAGCACAATTACAGTACAAAAACCCCTTTATCCATCTGACATATGGCCAAACAAGTGAGAATTTCTGCTTAAAAATATTCAGTACAGAACCCCAGCCGGGCACAGACAGACACAGACAGACACAGAGAGAGAGAGTATGGCGTAAACAGCACTCACACTCATCCTGCATAAAATGACACAGTTATGTCATACCCACCTGCCACATTCCCAGCTCTGACACAACAGCACTATTACAGCAGTCTCCCTCTCTCTCTCTCTCTCTAATTCTCTCTCTCTCTGTCTGTCACTGTCCCAGTGACTACCTCAAGCACTTGCAATAGCCACGATTAATCATGACAACACTATAAATCTTTGAATAGATGTTTAGTTCATTTATAACATCCCATACATTTTACATCAACATCAAGTCAAGTGCCAAACAATGCAACGCAAATCCTGCCTCGAGGCAGTCCTGGCTTTCAAATGTATACTGTTACAGTCATCATGCACTAGTTACTGAGAAGACGTTGCTGTGCATTCTCACCATGCATAACCACGTGTCTGTATGAACATCAGATTAACATTTAGGCTCAGATGCCTTATGGGCTGTGGGCTCTCTGTTATCTCTCGTACATTTTCTGGCCACAAGCTTCAGAATCTTGAAAGATCACAACTACCTGCAATTCTGTGTATGTGCACCTCTGTAGATTCGATTGCACATCATTAACTTTGATGTAGACTGTGATATAGATGTGGACCCAGGAAATTATTTACCAGCATCAAAAACTGTAGCAATGCATTTTTTTGAAAGATCTCAAAGACCTCTGAAACACCAGTTTTTAATGTCAGTGGCACTTTAAATACACCCCCCCC
This sequence comes from Hassar affinis, assembly GCA_025674545.1. NCBI lineage: Eukaryota > Metazoa > Chordata > Actinopteri > Siluriformes > Doradidae > Hassar > Hassar affinis. The sequence continues at coordinate 6,788,757 of JAOVYV010000031.1, forward strand.
TTTTTTTTTTTTTTTTTTACAGATTTGTCTCTTGTTCAGCATGTACCATTTCTGTTATGTTAGTCTCTCCCTCCCCTTGTGAGCTCACATCACTATAGCACGTCATATATGTGGTATGTCCTGCTTGAACATACACAGAAATCACACACACACACACTTTCTTTTTCACCAACACTCCTCCCTTTAGCCAAATGAAAGAGGGCATTCTCCTTTGGCTGCATGTGATTCTAAGGTGTGTGCAAGCAAGGATGGGTGGAGGTATTCTGGGACAGAGGGATCGAGAAAAAGAGAGACGCCTCTTTTCAGACGCTCTCGTCAGCTGAGCTTACGTCTTTTATTTTCCTTCCTCTCTGTGCAGTCTAAAATAAGTGTACGCTCCACAAGGCTCTTAAGACATCCCTTAATAGGCTAACACAAGAGAGAGACAGCGAGAGAGAGAGAGAGAGAGAGAGAGAGAGAGAGAGAAAGACAGAGAAAGAAAGAGATACAGTAAAGATTGCAAAAGGAAAGCTGCACGGTCAGCTAATAACCGCTTATCAAACATCTCTTTCACTCATACCACACTGAAGCGGTTTAAGCCTTCAATCAACAACATGCTGAAGCAACAATTCATTAGCTGCATTCATATCTCAGTAGGTTTAACCATGAGCCTGGTACCATCACCAGCTCAGAGTAAGTTTCGTGATGAAGCTGACTGCGCAGACGGTGTTTGCAGAAAGCCACACATGGTTGACTAAGAATTCACATTTTCAAATTCAGATTTGACATGCACTGTAGTCACATTCTTTCTTTGTTCATAGCTTACTATTTGACTATTTGGTGGCATCTGTCCAAGCTACAAACTAGAAAGAAAATGAAATCTCTAATAAAGTGTAGCACACGTGTATCCTGGAGCAGCATCGCTAGTGTTGCCAGATTTTGCAGTTTAAGGTTTAAGCTCTCTATGTAACATGTAAAGCTGTATTTTTTGGTATTATTGATTTCAAGACAGAAAAGAAACAGACACTATTGACAAAAAAGGACTTTGCAGATGTTCTAATGGAAATGATAATATGAACTAACTGTAACATGCAAGATTTTTTTAATAAATTGCTAGCCTTGAAAACACTTTGTGATTTTTTTTGGCTGTTATTATATCTGCCTCAGCTAGCACTGGCAGTCATATAGGTTTTATCTGCGTATATCATATAATTAGACTGATACAGTTTGTAATATACAGTTTGTTTTCCTTAGTGTGGAGCACTGAAAGCCTTTTGGCAAAAAAAATGAACTTTTTATGGCAACATTTTATGGCAAGCCTCTGAGGTGCGTTAAACTTGGTCATTATAATTCATTTCTGGAGTGGCTTCACTAGCCGATATCTTGTGATGTAAAGATTCAAACGTCATCAAATTTCACAGCCAGCATCACACATTCTTTAGACACCCACCAAATTAAGTGAACTTTCATCCATGGGCATTGCAACCAACACTTTTCAATTTCCCAAGAACTGCTTAAGCAAGAATTTAGAAATCTGGTATGTCTTATGTGTTCTCTCGTTTTATGTGGCGGAAATATTTCACATCGCTATGCAGTACGTAGTATCATAATTAATTTATGTCCTATAACTTCTATTGCCAATCATGCTTTATTCCTTATATATTAAATAACTTGTGTACATAGATTGGTCTACTCATTCTCATGAAACTTCTAAGACCTCGGTTTAGAGAAATGACCAGACGGAGCTGTATGTCCACCGGGATGCTTTCATCAATGACCACAGCCAGCTATAAAACCTAAATAATTTTTTTTTTATGACATGACATGCTAATTTGAAAACACAGCAGTCTTTTAATTATGTTAAAATTACTTGGGAACCATTTGCTGCATCAGTCAGATCAATACCCTAAACTTAATTTATTTGGTCTCCACACTGTTTATAACAAGAACGCAGCTTTTTAACAGCTGTCCTTGTGACCATTTCCAGCATTTCACAGAGGCTTCTAAATTGCAAGCCGAGCCTCACAGGGAGCATATTTAATAGCTACAGGTATCGCCTACCTTAGGATCCTGAATGTTAATGCTTGGTGCATCAATCACATTTTGTGCTGTGCCTCTGTAGGTATGTAGATCTGGCCTAAATGTGTCTCATGAATGGTGTAAGCTGGCCACTAGCTTTAAATCTAGTTTTAAATGCATCATCAACAAGGTACTAGGAAACATGACCCAATTTACACATGGTTATTTACATAATCTGTATACTCTGGACACATAAAACAACCAGTGTGTAAACTGGGTCTTTTTTCCAAGTACCTTGTTCATGTGTTATATGTCATAAGTAAGTCCACTGCCGTTTATGCAAGGAAGATAGATACTGACCATGAAAGATGAAAAAGAAGGTATTAGAAGTGTTCAAAAGGTGTAGTGATATGATCTTATTTCTGTATGTTTTATGTAAAACCTACTAAACATTTTGAACTGGACTGTCTGGATATTTAAAGAGAGACTGAGACAGACAGAAAGAGAAAGAGGGGGACAGAGACAGAGAGAGAGAGAGAGAGAGAGAGAGAGAGAGAGAGAGAGAGAAGCCATGGCTCAATAAACACCTGTCTTTGGGGGTAGGGGTTGGGTTGCTATAGCAACCGGAGCCAGCTTCCCCTTGCTGTGTGGTCCAGTCCAGTTAACTGAAACACTGAAATCCATAAGCACATGAGCATGCAGAGATGTCCAGAGACAGGAAGTCATGATGCCTAATGACATGGTTAAAGCAAAATAAAGTGTGTTTATACTTGATGTGTACCTGCCACTATACCTTTCTGAATGACATTACACACAATGAAAGCCCCCAAACTATTTTTACAATTAAAAACTGCATTATGGCAGAACTAGCAAATGGCAGAACTAGAAAAGCAGGGGAGGTTGCTTCATAACATTAACACGCAGCTGTCAGTTTCACTCTTAATCTCAGATTTCCTCTCTTCACTCTCAATTTGATGGGTTACTTCCTCTTGATAACCTGTGATCTGCACTCGAGAATACGTAAAAGATAAAACACACAACAGAGCATGCTCTTACAGGAAAATAATCAATCATGTGATAGTGTGCTCTCTTTGGAGAAAAAACTTAGCATTATACTTATACTTATCATACTTATCAGACTGAGAAACCACAGCTTCCTCTGTCTTAATGACTTCCCTGTGTCAAACTTAAAGGAATAGCTTTACCTCAGAGTCTTATAAAGCACTGACAAACTAACAAAGCCCTCAAATACTGAACCCAGCTGAATTTCTTGATATATAATCTATTTCGCTATACTTTAAACTGAAAGCGGATGTAGAGATCATAAAGTCATTGGTTACAGTACAGATCCTTTATATTGTATACCAGGCTCACAGCATCAACGCCAACCCTATAAAGAGTGGATTAAGGCCACTGGAGGACTCTCTGAAGAATTTCATAACTTATATGCAGGGGTACTATACATCAATCAGCTTTAACGTTAAAACCAAGAACAGATGAAGTGAATGATATTCATTATCACATTACAATGGCACCAGTCAAGGGGTGTGATATATTCGGCCGCAGTCAGTTCTTGAAGTTGACGTGTTTGAAGCATAAGCCAAAATGTGATGGCTAGACAACTGGGTCAGAGCATCTCCATAACAACGGGTCTTATATTGTGTTCCTGGTATGCAGTGGTTAGCAAGTACCAAAACTGATGCAAGAAAGGACAACTGGTGACCTGGCAATAGGGTCCTGGGTGCCCAAGGCTCATTGATGTGCATGGGAGCGAGTGAAGGCTAGCCCACCTGGTCTGAACCCACAGAAAAGCTACTGTAGCACAAGTTGCTGAAAAGGTTCATGGTTCTGGCTATGAAAGAAAGGTGTCAGAAGACATAGTGCATCACAGCTTACTGTATATGGGGCCACCCATGCTGATCGCTGTCTATCTCAAAAAAACAACACCACCAGACTTGACTTGAAAGCATCAGCGTCATCATCAGAATTGGACCAAGGAGCAAAAGAAGAAGGTGGCTTGGTCTGATGAATCACATTTCCTTTTACATCATGTGGACGGCTGCACGTGTGTGTGTTACATATCTGGATGGCAACAGGATGCAGGACAATGTTCTGCAGGGAAACCATGGGTCCTGGCATCAGTGGGATGAGCTGGACAAACAAGCCAGATCCATGGAGACCTTACCTCACAACTTAGATCGCTTAAAAATATGCTGCTAACGCCTTGGTGCCCAAATACCGTGACACACCTTCAGAGATCTTCTGGAGTCCATGCCTTGACTGGTCTGACAGGTGGCCTTAATGCTATGATGTATACAAATATAATGAGATTTTATGAAAACTAAAAAACAGGGTCACTGAATGTGCCAGTGGTGACAACTATGACACCAAATCAGCTAGACAATTTCAAGAACTGTGTATATAGGACTGACCTATTTCTGACTGATCACCTTTATCCTATCAAATGAAGTCTTTCCATTCTGATGGGAGTGGTCCCTTCTAGGACGACCCCTCCCCGATCTACACTCCCTATGGGCTTACTGAATCATTTGCTGAGAGGGAAAATAATATAAATCAAATACTATGGCCTTCAGTGTCTCCAGAATTAATGGGAAATAGTGTTAATCTCTCCATTACAGTTCCAGAGACTTGCAGAATCGATGCCAAGGTGCCCTTCACTGTGTGTTTATCCCAGGTGCGCATGCTGTGATAAAAGCATGATTGATTGTGTACAGTAAAAACAACAGCACACAATACAGAGAGTTCCTAAGGGGTGCAAAATACAAGACAGTAATACAAAAAGACTGTAGAACAATAATGCGTTATCAGTTTGTACAACTATGAAGTGGAAGTGCGTTGCTTGAGGATTGAAGATAAAAATGAGTTCCTTCAATTTTCTGTGAGCTGAGATGATTTGTAGATCTTCTGCCAGACCCCAAACAGCTTTCTAGTCTGGTGCCTTTTCTGACGGCTGTCCAGTCATTTGAAAACTACTATTTTAATTTCACTACAGACTTAAACAAAAATAATAAAGGGTGTGTAGTTATTTACAGAAATGATTAATCCTATGCCGTAAAAAGGCTCAGTGTTCTTATTAAGAAATATATTCATTGCTCATATACCAAGATGCAAGACCTTACCTCACCCCAGTATGTTATACTGCAGGCTCAGTTAGTTCCTGTTTTGTAAGAAGTTGGCAGGAAGTCTCAGACGGGTGAGAGAATGCGAGTGATAAGTGAAAAACGGAGAGGAAATTGGGAAACACACTGCACTCTCAATGTTCCTAGTGTCTGTCACATATAAACCACAGCTTTACTGGCTTTTTTTGCTTTACTGGGAACACCTGAGAAAAACTAAACTCAGCTCAGCTAAGAAGTGTAACCTCTGAAAAGTAACAGCAAGGAAAGCCAAAGAGGGAAATCAATGTCATAACAGAATGCTTAATAGGTTCAAGAATTGTGTATACTCCATGGCATAATATATGCTGTTTATACTGTAGAATGGCTGGCTGAAGTACATTAATTTTTACATTCAGACTAATCTATGCAATGAAAAGTGGAAAGAGTCTTGCTCAAGAATCCATGAGTTAAACTCAACCCTTTCTTTGGAATCAATCCCTTTCAATCATAACTGCTGCAAACAAATAACTTAATTTGCCCAAATTGGCATAGTTTATTCTTTAAGGTCTCAACTTATATAGTATTATATAGGGAATAAAAACATGTGCTATTAGAGAAATATAGTCATGTGTTGGTTTACCACTCTGGATTTGATTCTTTTCCAATAAGGGAAATTCACCAATTATTTTACTCCTCTTTATACCAAAACAATTCAGAATCAATTACAATTTTTACTTTATTAATGAAGAATGTTTTATTAATTAGAATGTTTTTTATTAATGTTGTGCTTTTTAATTCTTACTAGTTACATCCAGTTATGGAGTGTCCACAGGACAACACTGTTACGTTATACGAAATACAAGTAATCGTTTGCTCCCCAGTCAAAAAACAAAACAAAACAAAAAAAAACCTGACAGAAACAGCAACGTCCACAGTTCTTAAAATTCATAACCTCTTAACCAATCAGAATTGAAAACTAAGCAGTGCTGATGTATAAAATCTGCTAATAATTTGGCAGATCAAACCAAACCTGAAACTAACTGGTCATGGGTTTATTAGACTTCCTAAAGGTGGCAGTCAGGCAGTTCTGAGATTTGAGGTGTAAAGACATGCTAAAATGATGGAAGTACCGCAGAACTGATGCCAAATGCATCAGTCCTTGCTCAGTGAAGCACTACTTTAAAGCAATGTCAGTTATTGATGATCTGTTGCCCAGCTGCATCACCCGTCACTGGCTATAACTGATCTGTCTATACATCACAAAGTGTAATTACAAACTAAATTAACAGCTGTCAAGCCATTTTTGGATGTGTGCACTGGGTACTTGAATTCTTTCAGCCTATACAACATTGTACTACATGCTGTTCTGCGATGGGCTGGTGTCACAACCAGGGTGTAATAGGGGCTTAAGACCAGAGTTCCCAGGACAGACTCTGGAGGTACTACAACCCAGGCAAGGATAAAGTGCTAAATGATGTATGAATGAATGATTTAATGAATGAATGAATTAATTAATTAATCATTTTTATTTGCATAAGCTTTATCACACACTATAACCTATGACATATAGGAAGCACATCGTCCTCTGGAAGCTTCCTGCTTCATCCCTTGATTTCTATGATTCCTGCATTCAAGGACTAAAGGTGTTCTTTATGATGATGTTTTACTCATTTCAAAGCCACTGGATTAAGTGAGAAATCAAATGAAAACAGCTGGTTCAGGAGACCTGACCATCTCGAAGTCCCAATGATGAGTTTTTATTTGTTTAAAGACTATAGTGTGTATAGTGTATAGATGTAAAGGTCCTCTCATCAACACATCACTCGACTGAACATGATAACTAAAAGATTGCAACTTAGAATCAAGAAGAAAATTACAGAATCTAAACTAAACTTGCTTCCACAACCTCACACACCCTTCTAGAGAATTTCTTGTGACACCTTATTTGACCTACATGACGTTCATAAGTCCTGGACACAGCTTAGTCTTATAGTCAAGCAGTACATCAAACCTCTAATGTACTGGCTCCCAACCCTGGTCCTACACATTTTAACACATTTCCTTGGGCGTACTCCAGGACCCTGTCGTTTAATGTAACCTACAGTGTCAATATAAGCCTTTCTCAAATTCCTTTATAAAAAAATGGTTAGGAATTTATCATGAAGGCCCAACTCAAGTACCCTGAAAACAGTGTTGCCAAATTATGACAAAAGACAGTCGCACTCTTTATTACTCCATGTCTACTCTCAGAAGCAACATCTCTCATGTTCAGATCCCACATCAGATCTTTTCACTCGTAAAACATCAATCAGGCAGATCAGCCCTTCAGAGAAAAGGGCCATTTAAATAGGCAGTTGATAATAAAGAGTGTATGTGTGGGAGAAATGCGTATTGACTTTGGCCCCGGGATGATACTGACTCAGCTGAAGTGAGGCAGGAATGAAAGAGCGAGAGATAGCACGCCAGTCAGTATGTGCTTTTTCAGCAATAACCTAGACAAGTTAGAAACAATAGGATGTCAGGACTTCCTGTACAGGCTAATGGACACAGACCCACTTATCATATTGAATAAGCACAAATCTGTGTGTATGAGCTACAGAGTTTAACCCTTTCATGGCTTCTTTTCTGTAGAACGAGGGTTAGCTTTTGATTAGTATTTAATCAAAAGCTAAGAATGGTATCCAGTTTAGAAACCCCCAGTGCAAAACCCTCAAGACTATGTTAGCCTAATAGCAAACACAGAGTATGGGAAACTTTGTCTATGAGAAAAGAGATACAAAACCTTCACAAACTGAACAGGTTCTGAGGAACTGAAAAAGGAGAATCAATAGGTACTGATTTCAGACAAAACGTAGAGCAGAAATCAGGTCAGATTCATGTCAAAAAGCACAGTTAGCTAGCAGTAAACATTTACCTCAGACAGAGCTAGCTAGCTAGCCATTTAAAAATAGAGACTGTCTACACTGCATGACATCCCCTGAAACAATGTAATAATAGAGATTCATTCATTCATTCATTTATGGGCATTTGTTATTCGGTGCTCCAACAAACACTTTTCCTTAAAATGATTGAAGAAAAGAAAAAAAGAAAGTGGTAAAGTGGTGAAGCTCGCCACATGCTTAGCGCTACGTGGGAAAGGTAGGAAACGTGGGAAAGGTAGGAAACGTGGGAAAATTGTGCAAACCATTTGCACAATATTGTTTATAAAAACTATTTAATAATAGAATAAATAAATTTGCCTGCCTTAAAGTGTATACATGTGATGTTGCCTCAAATTTAGCTCAAATTGCATCTTGCAGAAAACAGCCATGGGTAAAATTGTAGCATCTAAAAGTGACACCTACATAGATAGCTTCAGCACAAACATAATCTATTGCAGCTCCAAAGATAACACTGTTATGTATTTTAAAGGGGGAAAAAAAATCCACAAATGTCTTGCATATTAATCTTCATAAATAAATATACTATACTCTTCTGTGCCTTTTTTTAAACAAATATTTAATTTGTAAATTAATTCCAAACATGTTGTTTGCTATATAAGTCATAACCCATAACACCTCCTCAACTGTACTCTACTGCTTTAGCCGTCATGCCAATGCTGAGGGAACAACAACGGGCTTGACATCTTGAACATGTCTAACTAGCTGAGCAGAGTCTCTGCTGTAACAAAGCAACTGCTTTGTCCTATAGCTACTTTGCATTCTGGATCTCTGAGTTTAGCATCTGCTGTCTACACTCCTTCTATGCTGGACATCTCATTAATGTGACACTGAGCATCACAGGGAAATGGGGAGGTTTGTTTATAGGAGTTGACAGTAAAGCGTGACAAGTTCTCCCATATGCTTGAGATTGCTGAAAATATTTCTTCTTTTAACTGCACTAGCAAGGTCCCCTGGGAGGTTAGTATAGCATAAACCTGTTAGAGGAATAATGAAAATAAACAGCAACCAACAAACTAGCACGAGAAGCTCAAAACGCATTGAAAACATATGTACCGTGTTTCAGGGTAGTGTTATTATGACATGTGTAATCAGGTTAAAGACTTTATGCTCAGTAAGCATTGTAGGGATGATGAAAGGACAGAAGTAAAAAGGACAGGATCTGAAGAAATGATGGTGGAAGTCTGAAGACAACGAAAGAGACACAAAAGTGGATGGCTGACCCAACAAGGCAGAGAGCATGGACAATACTTGATGCAAATGTTCCTTTCTTTGTAAGTTGCTAAATTATAAACAGCATGTGGATTTTGTGTTCACATTTCAGATGATTGTTTTCCAACAGGACAGCATCGTGCATACAAAATAAATGAATCATGCCTACCTCTGTAAAATTAAACCACCTCACAACATCAATTTCCTTTAGCTATCTCTCCCTTTTGGCTTTTACACTGGAACATTTTTTGCTACTAAAGCATAGCCCAGACTTTCAGAACCCATAGTTTGTGTAAATTTACTCTGTTCCCTCCTACACAGGCTCCCCTTTGTGCTCTGTGCTTTCTCTCTGTGCGAGTCAGTTTCCAGAACCACCCGAGACCAACCCATCACTGGACACAATAAGGGCATTGAATGGGCACCGACTTGGCACTGAGCTATAGCAAAGCTTCCAAAAGGCAGGTCCGGCAGCACCCAGGCCTGTCGCTGGGCTCATTCAGTCCAGTGGGAGCTCTTATTCTAGAGAAAGGGAGTGACACATGGCCATGGAGCTGGATGGAGAGGTGGAGGAACCTTCAGTCGTTTTGGCCCCTGAGCCATTCATAGCACCCACAGCACTCGGCCAAGGGGTTGAAAGTGCAAAATTGGTGGGTAGGTGGGTAGCCACTGAAAGACATGATTTATATAGTGTGCAAAGTTTGATGGACTGAAACTTAATTGGTGAGGAGACCCCTGTATATACATGTCAATTTCAGTTGGACTGAATACAACTGCTATCTAGTGACTTTTGGGAATTTTAGAACAGATAGTTCTGAATTTTACTATAATGTCTGCTATTCTTGCAATGGGCTTGACATCTTGAACATGTCTAACTAGCTGAGCAGTGTCTCTGCTGTAACAATGTAAACAACTGCTTTGTCCTATAGCTACTTTGCATTCTGGATCTTTGAGTTTAGCATCTGCTGTCTACACTCCTCCTATGCTGGACACCTCATTAATGTGACACTGAGCATCACAGGGAAATGGGTACCGACTTGACATTGAGCTATAGCAAAGCATCCAAAAGGCAGGTCCGGCAGCACCCAGGCCTGTCACTGGGCTCATTCAGTCCAGTGGGAGCTCTTATTCTAGAGAAAGGGAGTGACACATGGCCATAGAGCTGGATGGAGAGGTGGAGGAACCTTCAGTCGTTTTGGCCCCTTAGCCATCCATCTCACCCACAGCACTCGGCCAAGGGGTAGAAAGTGCAAAAATAGTGGGTAGGTGGGTAGGCACTGAAAGAGATGATTTATGTAGTGTGCAAAGCTTGATGGACTGAAACTAAATTGGTGAGGAGGCCCCTGCATGTGCATGTCAATTTCAGCTGGACTGAATTCAACTGCTATCTAGTGACTTTTAGGGATTTTAGAACAACAATTAGTTCAGAATTTTTTTTTACTACAATGCCTAGTATTCTTGCCCTGACCTCTGAAACAATACTCCACCAAGTGTAGGCCACTCTGTATTGTATGGTGGCTAACACGGTGTCCCATGCACTGCTGTCTTACTAAGGGTGAAGCAGACTGAGGAGCGAAACAAACCAGTACACTTTGAATGTAAAATGCAGAATGTCCTACATGGTATTTCAGGAATTTAGCAGTGTTTTGTGGATACTGATTCTGGTTGACAAATTATCTGAAATATAAGATGCCACCTCAATAACAAGCCCAATTTACTTGTACTTTTTCACCAGATGAAGCTAGTGCTAGAGCTAAAAGTGAACAATATATCCTCTATGCTCTAAACACTTTGCCCACCATTAACACAACCCAATATGTCTTCCTGCTCCAGCTGCCTTAGGGTCTTGGGTTTAAGAGTGCAGACAACATGAAAAAAAGATGACAACATGGCATGAAGAGCCCACGGCAGAGGAGATCTGGATTAGGTTCGCATGCCTGTGTTAAAGAGTGTAAGAAAGAGAGAGAGAGAGAGAGAGAGAGAGAGAGAGAGAGAGAGACAGAGAGAGAGAGAGAGAGAGTGAGAGAGTGAGAGAAAGCGAGAGGGGAAGGCAGTTATCCACGAAGCCATATGGGTACCATGTGTATGGTGGACATGGTGGTTTAGGCCACTCCGGTGAAGATCCAGTTACAATGTGGTTCTGATGAGTGCCTTTGTATCCAATAGCATCTTATCATGCATTATCCATGGTTTTTGTAGCTCTTGAAAGGGAAATGCTCAGACCAAGAGGGTCAGCTGTGCCCCCAGGCTCCATAGCTGCCATATGCTGTATGTTCCTTTCCTGAAAGAGGACACAATGACTGTTCTTCTTATGTTCATGATGAAAGAGATGTTTGCAGAGCTTGGGCTGCCTTCACTACAAGCGATTTTGTGGTGATGGTAAATGGGTTTTGGGTGAAGGTATTTCTATTGCTTTACAGCATGTCATAACCCAGCATTTAACAAATTGACTGAGCTCACTCAATTTTCAAATTGCTCACTCATTGCTTAACACTGGCAGATATTGAACAGATACTGTTATGTTGGGTGTGGAATTTTTGGCACACATGAGTTTTTGGCATACAGTGGAAAGGACTTGCAGTCTTTTCCAGGGAAAGGTACTTTAGCAATTAGATGTTAAAGTATTAATGTTAAACTCGTTAAGTGGTATGCTTTTTGTAACTGCTGCAAAATGCAGAAAAAGGAAGTGCAGTTTGGAAAAAGACAAAATACCATAGAACAACTTAGATATTACTCGAAGATGCAGAACTTCCACCCCCATGTTTGGTCCTTCTTGTTACAAAGTTTAATGCTTAATATCAGATGGGGACATGAGTTAGCAACTTGGACTTGAGTCGAACTTATGTCGTACACACAGTTACTTAGGACTTGACCTCAAAAAGACTCAGACTTGAAATTTGGGACTCATGAACATTCTTGAGACTTGACTTGGATATGCCCTCAAAGACATAAGACTTGACTTGGACAAAAACTTCTGAGCATCTCTGCCTCTGTAAAATTAAACCACCAGGCCAGTCGCTGGGCTCATTCAGTCCAGTGGGAGCTCTTAATCTAGATAAAGGGAGTGACAAATGGCCATGGAGCTGGATGGAGAGGTGGAGGAACCTTCAGTCGTTTTGGCCCTTGAACTATTCGTTGCACCCACAGCACTCGGCCAAGGGGTAAAAAGTGCAAAAATGGTGGGTAGGCACTGAAAGAGATGATTTATGTAGTGTGCAAAGTTTGATGGACTGAAACTAAATTGGTGAGGAGACCCCCGTATATGCATGTCAATTTCAGCTGGACTGAATTCAACTGCTATCTAGTGACTTTTGGGAATTTTAGAAGAACAATTAGTTCAGATTTTTTTTTTACTACAATGCCTACTATTCTTGCCCTGACCTTTCAAACAATACTCCACCAAGTGTAGGCCACTCTGTATTGTATGGTGGCTAACATGGTGTCCCATGCACTGCTGTCTTGCTGAGAGTGAAACAAACACTCTGAATGAAAAATGCTGAATGTCCTACAAGGTATTTCAGGACTTTGGCACTGTTTCGTGGATACTGATTCTGGTTGGCAAATTATCTGAAATATAAGACATCAATAACAAGCCCAATTTACTTGTACTGAAACATTGCCCAGAATAGGCCTCAAACCAGTCACAACAAGAACAACAGACAAACAACAGAAGAACCAAAAACAGAATCAACAAAACATTTTTTGTTAGGCTTTATGTGGCTGAAGTATTAGGAACAAATGTGGCATGTCTGTATATTTCAGAAATAGAAACACACTAAAATAGAAACTTGTCCACTCGTCCAAAAGACTAGATGCCAAAAGCCAAGCAAAACAACAGAATGTACACAATCCAGTGTAATAATCAATACACAGGGAAACAAAAAACTTTAAAAATACATTAAATCTACCTAATACTCATGGACAAGGGACAAGTTTGTACACATGCTGAAATGCAAATACAGTTCAAAAGAGGACTGATAGAGGATCATTCATTCATTCTTCAGCAACTGTTTTATCCGAGGCAGGGTTGCACTGAAGTCGGAGCTGAATACAGCCTGGATGGGATAGCAGTCCACCACAGGGCACCATGTACTTATACATCCACACACTTCATTCTCACCTAGCCTATCCCCCTACTGGCTTTTTGGGAGGTTGGATGAAACTTGAGAACCCAGAGGAAACCCACAGACACAGGAAGAACATGAGCAATGCTACGCCACTGCTCCACGATGCGTCAAACCCCCCACCTCAAAAGGAGGCTATCTATCTTAAATTAGCTCTGTGCAGGAGACTTGATTTCTTTCACTACAACTTTGGCAAACCATGTCTTCATGGAACTCAATTGTTCTGAAGTGAACTCTTAATGATACAGCATACAATGCGTTCTAGACAACTGTGTGTCTTTGCTTTTGTGGCAACAACCACATACTTTTGCCCATAAAGACTCTAAAAACCATCTTACCACAACACTTTCACATCAATTCACACTTCTGGAATCTACTGAATGTCAGTCTCATGAAATGATAGGTCTGAATGACAAACAGTATTTAAATACCATGGCTTTTCCATCAATTGTGCAAATTCATAGATTATGGTTTTGGGGAAAACATGGAGAACAAATACATAGAGGTTTAGAGACTTTTTAGTTTATGGACTAATGGTTTTTCTTGGAGCCCTGGGACAAAGTAGAATGAGGTCATGTTTAAGGTCAGCGTGACTGAGAGGTGTGTATTAGGGATAAGAACAGGGCGGGTACTGGGGTGCGTCAGTCTCAGATTTATCTCCTCTCTTTCCCGATTTCTTGTCCATTTTGGACAGACTAGGTCTGGACACAAGGCAAAAGTGACCAAAGCCATATTCTCAACTTTTACCCCTTAACCTATGACCTCTTGACCTGCATTTATATGAACTGCACAGAGAGGGTCAAACAGGCACAATGGAGACAGATAAAGGCAACACAGCTCAGGTCAAGGAGCATATCATTCACATATTGTAAGCAGACACTTAATTCTAGTCCATCGCCAGATTCACTGAGAGAAACGTTCACTGCAATGTAATGGATACAAAGTTTTCATTAGGTTTTTTGGCAACTACGCTCACTTTGTTCTCTCCCTCTTGGCCCTTCTAAAAGCAGTTACAACTTGTACCCGCCATTGCTGATGATCTGATACACTACGCAGAACCTCTAGCAAAGTTCAGCCAACATCTCTAGCCTGTAATGACTCATCTACAAAGCTGAAGTGGCTACAGTAGAGGGGTTTAATAGAGTTCTGGTGTACTATAACACTATTTAATGGAAGGCAGTGTCAGGTTCGTACATGAGAGAGTGCAGAAAATCCACAGCAGCAATTTTAAATGCTGTCTCTTATAAATACAACAGGCTGAATTTGTACTTTCTATGGAGGCCATATTTAAGATGGTTAAAGCAAACACACCATGGACAGGGAAGTGACGCATGTGGCCTTAAGATGACCTTCCAAAAAGACACATCCCTTCATGCGTTCATCACATCCCTGCCTTCATGCATCACCCCTTAACAAGACCCCGTGTCAGCTGTTCCTGAGGCAGCAGCCTCTTTCCCACCAAATTCTGCTTTTGTCACCAGTTCTGACACGTGGGGGTTGTTTAAAACATATTTTAAAATAGTTTCCTTCAAAAACGCCTTTTATGAATAATTTATATTTATATACTGACAAGCCAAACAGGTGCACTCGCACACATACTAGCTACAAATTTGTAGGGCAACACATATTTGTATTTCTCTGCATTAGAACCAGGGTTATTTTATAATCTGATAAGATTATCAGATTATCAGAGAACTGACATATCAGACAACCCACACCAGGGAAGGGTGCACATAGAATTTACATGTTATTTAAATGTGTTGCTTCACCACATAACACTTCATCTGAAATCTCTTATTGTTGCTTCTCTTGTGGCAGAGTTGTAGAGTAACAGGATGAAGTCATCTGTCAAATTGTCACTTCTGAGCACAGAATTATACATAGAGCACTTATCGGTTAACTGAACCGATGAGCTGTTACAAGACCACACAAATGGAGTCAGAAAGCCAAATATATAGACTGAATTTGACATTCACATACAGGAGAGAGACAAACAATGGTAGTGGTGTTGATGTCAACTTGTTATTTATGGTGTACACTGGACTGATTAGGTTTTTAAAAAATGACATAACTACCTATTTGTGTACAGCAACATCAATAATCTGTAAAGAGCAGGCTATTGGAACTTGTCTACTTCCTGTAGTCTGACTGAGGAATGCTGGGATACATTTCTCTCCTGCCTACAGGGGAGAGCGTCTGGCCTATGCACCTGGCTCCAGTGTGTTTAGGTCTAATGTGTTTTGTGGTCTTTAAAGGGCCATTATCAGGTCTGGCACCCACTTACTAACACAGATGGACACACACATAAAACACACACACACACACACACACACACACACACACACACTGGTATAGGACCTAGCAATAACTGCACTTTATCACCTTTATCATAAAGTGCACCACTCCATTCTCATCTCAATTCTTCCAGTGGAGGAAGCAAATGATGTGCATATTGTGCAGTTGTGCAGAAATATGCAAGTTGTGCATATTTCATTCTTGGAAAAAAACAATTTTAATATTAAAAAAAAATACCTCTAAAAGATCTGCTTCATGAAAAGTATATGAACATTTGCCATTAGGCAGCTAATCAAGCTGATGGTCACCAAATTGATAAAGGAGGTTTGATTTCAGAATTTCTTTTAAATGTTTTACTTGTCACATGGTACAAAATGATCCTATAATTATTATCAAATATCCTGGCTGGGTTCTAAAAGAGATGTGTGTGTGATAAGCCGTATCCAGAGCTTATTTGATGAATATCCTTTAACAATAGACCTGTACAGAAAATGACTATGTTCTGCTTATGTCATCAAGCTGGACTTGAAGCTGAAATTGGGGCGGCACAGACAGAAACATTCTTCAAAGTGAGCTTGATGGATGTGTCTATTAATCAGGAGGTTTTGTTTACATTTCAACACTGCCACTATTGTACTGATGGCTGTCCTGCGAGATTTGCGTAATCCTTTGCAGTCTTCTTTTCGGTGGCTTTCAGACAAGTGTTGTACATTGTAGTAGTGCTCTTACTCTGAGATTTAAAAAATCAAAGATAAAAAAGTAAAGTTCTGACTCTGCCAAATGTCTGCAAAACAGCTGGTCCACATCTCATCCCCAATCCCCCCACCCAACCCTTTAGCAATGAGTAGGCCAAGCAGCTCTACATTTAATCAATCTCTGGAATTGTACATTGTTCCTTTGTGTTCCAAGACCTCCATCATTATGCAGATGAATGATTACAGACCAGCAGCTCTACCATGAACAGTAATGAAGCCTTTTGAGCTACTCATTCTCACCTTACAAATGCATTCAAAGACCCCTGAGGTTTACCTACATGTCCCAGTCAACCATGTATAAAAGACAGGCCTACAATTCATTCACTGGCATCTTGACACTGCTTCAACATGATCATTCCAGAGCTGCAGGACAAGAAGCTCACTCAGTTCAAACTGCATCTGCCAAAGAATCACAGACTTCCTGATAGACAGACAGCAGAATGTGTGGTTTGGCAAATCATGCCAGACTCTGTATCTCTTAGGGCTGAAGCACCCCGATGATATCCCACTTTTGCTCCTCCCTATACATTAATGACTTTACTGTCCATCAATGAGACCAGACACTCAGACCTCATATCTAACAATGATCAGTCCAAAAACAGACTGGAAATCTGGTGCTGTCCCAGTCACCTACAGAGCTCAAAACACTGGCCGATTTCTTAGAAAACAGCTACTTCATATTCCTCAAGGGCACACTTGAGGAGGTACCTATGTCCTATCATGCCATGTAATCTTAAGTGGATCAACAACACTAACTAATGACTCCGCAAAGCTTCTCCTTCCTGCAACAACTGAAATAAATTCCCCAAAATAGTTCTGGTGCAGTTGCACACTGGATGTGACGCCATCCTGATCTCCTCCATAATTGTCTGGTTTAGTGCTCAGGCCAAAGGCAAACTGCAGCACATCAATTGTTCTTTTGAAAAATTATCGGGCGTAGCCTGCCTTCCAGCCGAAACCTGTCAGAGTCCTGACGAAGGAAGCATGCATGAAGGATCATTACAGACCCTTCCCATCCTGGCCAATGCCTATTTGAGCAATTAAGATCTGGAAAGTGCTTCAGAGCAGTTCAAAGCAAAAAAGCAGCACAACACACAAAAAGCTTCTTAATACAGGCTATAGCTCTCATGGACTACTCTGAATAGACTCCTCATACCCATGTAATTGCACTGTGTACTTTCAATGTTTTTTAATAATGGGATTAACTGATTCCATGAAACCCCTTGCACAGATACCTGTATACACCCTTTGAGTTAGTTCAAAGCATTTACATTTTGCATATACACTGAAGTACCAGAAAAACTGGTATACTAGTTAATACTTGGTAGGTCCCCCATGGGATCTTGGAGGGAACGTTGCACAGTCCTCACACTGATGTTTGTTGAGGTCCCAGCACTGAATTCTGATGTTACTTGAGGCAGTGTTGTACTCCTATCACGTGAAACGATTCTCGCCAGCCGACGCTGGTCTTTCTACGGTCATGCTGCAGTCGTAAGTTCGAGGTTTTGCCGGAATTCTTGTAGTCACGGTACATGAAATGCTCATACATGAAAATCTAAACTTTGCTTCTACATCTGAAATGCTATAACCATCTCACGAGCTCCAAATATTAAACCATGTTCAAAATCGCGAAATCATGATAACTTGCCATTCTCACAGCGGGAAACAGCTCTAGAAGCCTCCACAGATGTCCGTTACTTTATATATGCACTGGCGGAAACAACCAATGTGGTATTGCTATATATTTTGCATAGGCTCCAGGACCAGTTTTTCTGGTACTTCAGTGTATTTGCAATCTCTTTATTATCTTATTGTTTTCTTTGTAAATTTGTGTTACTACCTGTTGTATCTACATTGGTGTATTATTGTACAGATTGCATTTGCGCTACTGCACATGAATTCTATTCGATTCGATTCTGATTTGATAAACTGATTCTGATCTGATACTGAGTCAGAGTACAGGCTGATCTTGCTTGTGATGCAGAAACAGCATATTCTTGTCTTTCTAGTCATCTTGCTGATTATTTTTGGAATAAGAAACGGTATGTAAATGTCTAACATGTCTCATGAGCTCATACCATCTTCCTCTGTTCCACTGTCTTCTTATATTTTCAGGTCTCTCACTTTCTCTTCACTCCACTGCCCATTTATTTTTCATTACTCTACTCTAATACTCCAATACACTAAGTATGATTCAAGATTTCAGCAAAAGGAGACAGATTGTGAGTCAGAATAAAAGGGTCAAACTTCAACCCAGTATTGACATCATCCCATTACACACTTGTGAGTCACTGTGTTCTCATCTACACTAGAGTCAGGCACACTCCAACCCTGATGACTATCACCACAGACAGACAGGAATATGGCTAGATTTGCCATAAATTGAGTGTATATATACACTCAATTTAAGTATATATATGTAAATATATAATTTATAAATATATAATTTTTTAAATCAGTAATTGTGTCAAGGTTTTCTCAACCACAGACAGTAGAAATGTCTTGCTCTGAGTGTCTTATTTTGCCGTGTTATGCTGTTTAAATGCGTCAAAGGTAGCATGTGTTAGGCTTCACCATCCCCAGCTGGAAAACATTAAGGTTGAGAGCGAAGGATGATGCTGGCTGACAGTCATCATGATGTTGAGCCTATCACTGTGAACCCCCCTTCTCACACACACACACACACACACACACACACACACACACACACACACTATAATTCCAGTGTCTCTGCTATAATGTAGAAAAATATATTTAATACTTCCTTACTTCCTTACTCCTTACTTATTACTTAATTGCGAAGATTTCCCTGGGGATCAAGTTGAGCCATAGAAATGATGAATATGTATTTTAAGGAGCAATTCAGGGTGCGTTTTAATTATTATAACAGCTCCTTGTGCCTGATTTCCTAAAGGAAAAACAGCTTATTTAATCACATTATTGCCTGCCCGGTGAAAGGATGTTTCAAATTCAAACATACAGTCAAAATTATTTAGTTTATTTTATCTACCTGTTTGTCGTAAAACCCATTTCAACTTACCTACGGAATGAATTCTTCTGTTCTCTGCTAGATTTGTCTTAAACAAATAATTCCTAACTGTAATATTGTTATGAATCATTTTTCACCATGTCACAGCCTGTTTATTTAAGAATATTTCATGTCAAGGAACCATATAATCAATGAAGTATTAATATTGCATATTAAAATTCTGGATTTATTGTCACACCCTGGCTAATTTTCTACATTGCACGTAAAGCCGCCCTAGCTTAGATTAATGATTTGGCTGGACTCCAGCAACCTGAAATAATTCATTTCTTTTCTTCCTGAGTGTGTAATAAGAGCCATAAAAGGCAAATAAAATGTCTCTGTAAATCAGAATAAAAGAATGAATTTCCTCTTGATAAGAGATTAAAAACAGAACAAGAGCACACTTCATAGTCTCAAATAGGTCAATTAACACAACTGTATTGGCCATCATGATATTTCACTGTAGATATTGTCATATAGACTTGTGGAGAGGAAATTGGCAGAAAGTAGCCATACATAGGGACTGATATACATTAGGTACGAATCACAGTAACATTACCATTTCCTTTTGCTATAGTCTCCAATCTTTTGCCCAAAACACAGTGGCAGTGCAGCTGTATCATAAATGTGCAGGGGTTAGACAATGAAACTGAAACACCTGTCATTTTAGTGTGGGAGGTTTCATGGCTAAATTGGACCAGCCTGGT
>JAOVYV010000031.1:6839565-6854222 GCA_025674545.1 Hassar affinis
AGGAAATGAGCTTTTAAGTTTTACTGAGCATCTTGGAGAATCTGCCACAGCTCTTCTGGAGACTTTGACTGTCACACGCACTTCTTTTTTATGCAAACCCCAGCAGCCTTCATTATGTTTCTTTGTCTGAAAAGTGCTCTGTCATGTAATGTGTTCCTTTCGTTACTGACAAACATTTTTGTGCAACATTTAATTTATTTGTTGGAAAGAAAACATTTGGAAATATAAACTCTTTCTCTAGTGACTCAATAATGCAGAACCCCCCCCAAAAAACAATAACAAAACAATAGGGTGCCTAAGACTTTTGCACAGTACTGTATGTTGACATCTTAATATATATCACACTGCCATTAAATGCCCAGCCCTAATGGATAATCTTAATACTAGTACAATCCTGATTCTTTAAGACTCATGAAACAACCTCATACAAATGCAGCTGAAATACGGTTTTATCTTAATCTTAAAGTGTCGGTCCTCTTTTATACGTAACACTTGCTGCTTGGCTGTTTGCTGTAGTTTTTTTTTTTGTTTACAGCCCATGATCAACGACAGGCCGTTACTGCAGTGTTGGTTTGAAAAACGTGATCACACTGCAGCTAAATGAAAAGCATTTCCACACATTTGACGACGCAGATGAGTCCATTTCATTAGGGAGAAGTGCGATGGCTGAGGTGTGTGTGTGTGTGTGTGTGTGTGTGTTTGTATGTGTGTGTATTTCTGACTTCCTGTTTGTCCAGTACTGAATTAGATTTTGACATACCGATTTTCCGGTGAATAATATTCTAGAATTTACAGGAACCAAAATAGTTTGAAAAAGAAAAAAGAAAAAAAAACTTAAAAAGGAAGGGAAACTATATTTTTGTCGTTATGCATTATATGCACAGCAGCTCAAGTGTTAAAGAAACTCTCCGAGGGGAAACAAAAATAGTAAGACAATGCATGACCCTATACGCACACTAGCAAGTGACAAAGCCACAGGTGACAGTTTATTTCCTTAAGACCTGGAGCTGCTGGAGCTTTCGATGACAAACAACGAACCGATTTTTTTTTTAAACAAATCCTATGCAAATTATTTCCAAAAGTTAAGTCTACAACAGAACTGGCTTGAGGAATTGACTAGAGTCGAATGCTACAACCGCCCTATTCCGTTCCCATTTGGTTGAACTTGGTTGCAACAAACAAAAAAAGGGGAAGAGACAGTAAGAAATGGATTTTTTGACAGCAGCTGAAAGTCTAGTTTCACTGTTGTTAAATAAGTAACTTGGAAAATATGATGATTTTATGAGAAACTAGTTAATTCCTCTTGTTCATTTTAAATGCACATGATTGGAAAGCCCGGTGACATCAAATATTATAAAGAGATGATGATATTAAAATATTTTAAAACCAAGCATGCATTGATACCATTTCAGACAAATCTTCCCAGATTGCTGTCAGTAACTAAAATGTTGGAAATGGAAATCAAGAGATTTTTTATTAATTGCTTTAGGGCTTAAAAAGTTTTGTGGATATAGGCAATGGAAATGGTAATTGTTGGTAAAATTGGACAAGATCGGTAAGACCATGCTACAAACTGCACTGGAAGCATTTCTATTGCTAAATATGACAGGGCAGGGGTGGCTCAGTGGTGTTGGGTTACTGAATAGAAGGTCAGGGGTGAAGCCCCAGCTCCACCAAGATACCACTGTTGGGCCCTTGAGCAAGACCCTTAATCCTCAACTGCTCAGTTGTATAAATGTACATTTACATTTATGGCATTTGGCAGACACCCTTATCCAGAGTGACTTACATTTTTTCATTTACACAACTGAGCAATTGAGGGTTAAGAGCCTTGCTCAATGGCCCAGCAGTGGCAGTGGTGTGGATTTGAACTTATGACCTTTGGGTTAGCAGTCCAACATCTTAACCACTGAAAAACTGGTTGTAAATGAGATAAGGATTAGGGTGTCTAAGGGTGTCTGCCAAATGCCATAAATGTAAATGTACCAGATTTATGCAAAAGTGTAGGGTCATGCGACAGGATTTCCCTCACATGAGGTCTTAGAGAAAACAGAAAGGTGGAGAGGTATTAGTTAGACTGATGAGAGTTGGACAAGAGTGTTTCATTCCCATGTCTTTCGTGTAATTAGTTCTGCTCTGCAATCTTTCTCACATATTTTGCTGAAATGGGGTCTTTCTTGTAGCCAGATAAGGCAAACAATAGTCTAATTTCAATGCCGCCTCCTTTGGATATTAATTATTGTGCTATTTAGCTGGCAATTAACTATATAATCATTATGCATCGGCCAATATTTAGCAGTTGTCTGAGTCTGTCCATCTCGTCTTGTGACCCTTACTAGTCGTTACAGGAAAGTTAAAGGATCCAAAGTTACAGAATTTGCAACACGTGAAATTAGAGATGTCAAACCAAATCAAACCCAACCATTTTGTCAGCAAACTGAAACTTATGCGACAACAGAATTTCGCAGAAAATGGCGTCATCATGCAACACAGTTTTAATTGCTAAAAGTCAGTTTGATGGAAACAAGCTGCTGAGCAGATACAATTGCAAATGTCTTCAGCACAAAAGGTCAATGGAAATGTAGCTATTTTGTATTATCTGTGCATTCGCACAACAGTATGCAATAGTTTCTAGTTCTATCTATTTCTAGTTCTTCACTGGTTTTGTGCAGTTTAGGAATACATGAGTTTTGGGACTTGTTTTACTTGTAATGTTTAATAGGCAGTATATGGCTAAATTCTATCATTATCGTAGCTCAGAGTAGCCTGAATTCAGGTCTACCAGCCTTAGCTTTGGATATTCCAAATTAAAGACTAAGCACTCTTGTAAGCTGCTCTGTATAAGAGCATCTGCTAAATGCCATAAATGTAAATGTAAAATACACAAACTAGCGGGAACATAAGTCATCTGCCTTGTTTTAATGTGAACTCATCTTAAGCCTGTAAATTAGCTGAGTGTCTCTGCCTGAAAGCTTAGCACATTACAGCTCATTTTAACTGTTTAGCGTGATCAAGTTTCAGTTTACGCTAACACGGAGCTAATTAAATACACCCAGCATTTTACTGATGATATTCTGGTTATAAGATTTAAAGCTCTTAACAACACACAGACAGGCATTGTGAAATGAGGTTCTCCAGAACACACTGGAATTGATTATTCTCACACACACACAAACAACACAAAGAGCCGCCTTCAAAACAACACACACTCTCTCTCTCATCCTCTCTGCTTTGTTTTTAGCCTCGATCCACCAGATTCTGAAACCACAAAACTCCCTTTCAACTATGTGAAAGCAAAAATGCCTCTCTAGAGTGATGAACAATTTCCCACAATGCCTTGCCTTCACCCGCCCAGCTCTTCCGGCTGACAGTCAACCAGAGAGAAATCTCATCTTTATTCAGCTAACCAATGATGGGGAATAGGACAGAAGGTAAAGAAACTTCACACACACAAACACACGTACACACTCGTACACACTCGTACACACTCGTACACACTCGTACACACTCGTACACACTCGTACACACACACACTTAGGCCTGTTATTATGTGTACTGCAAAAAATATGATCATAAATAAAAGCCTAGGAATGTGGTTGCAAATTAGTGTCTATTTTAGAATGTGTGTGAGAGTTACAGTGTAGGACTAATAACAGCTTTGGTCATGTGACATCATCAAGCGATGATGTCACAGAAGGATCAGAAGGAAAATGAGATGAATGACACATTTGGGGGCGGGGCATATTTTTGTAACCTTGGGCGTAACCAAATCTATCCACATGGATAGGACACCTTGTGGGGTCATTTGGATGGTCCCCACAAAAAAACCTGACAATTATTCCTATCCTTGTGGGGACATTTGGATGGTCCCCACAAAAAAAAAAAACCTGTCATTTATTCCCATCCTTGTCAGTACATTTGACATTTGATCATATTTATAAAAATATGCCCCTCCCCTTTGGGCAACAATTATTCCTATCCTTGTGGGGACATTTTGTATGGTCCCCACAAAAAAAAAGTCATTTATTCCCATCCTTGTCAGGACATTTGACATTTGATCATATTTATAAAACTATGCCCCTCCCCTTTGGGCAACAATTATTCCTATCCTTGTGGGGACATTTTGTATGGTCCCCACAAAAAAAAAACCTGACAATTATTCGTATCCTTGTGGGGACATTTGGATGGTCAAAAAAACTGTCATTTATTCCCATTTGATGATGTCCAAAATGATAAAAATGCCCCTCCCTATTTAGGTGTAGTTATACCATTAACTAGCTACATTAATCATTATGTCAGTGGAAGGTCTTCCTAAGCCAATAATGTGTCTGAACTGAAAGGAAGGGTGTGTGTAAAGCCAAGCAGGCTTCATTTTCTTCCTCCCTGGATGCGGTTTGCTACTCCCACACACCTAATGCAACCAGATAATTAGCTCAGTCAGGAAACTCTTAACTCTTAATGCACAATGCTGATGATGTGAGGATGAAACAGACCTGATTTTTGCAAATCTAAAAAAAAAATGTACTTTTCTGTGCAGTTCATTGATTTAATTGCCTCTAATGTTAAGCTAACACACCGCTTAAACCACAGCGCTACCACAACACTAGCTCCTGAAAGGCACATTACAGGTTCACCTGAATCCACTCACTGTATTGTATTACTGTTTCTATAGTAACAGCATACACAGGGACTTTTTTTAAAAATGTGTGTAATTGCTGATACAGTGAGGTCGTTTTTCTGTTTGGAGATGATTTTTGAAGGAGTCTCCAGTGTCAGAGATTTGCAGGATTCGGATATAAATGTGTTTTCAGACAAAGTCTGGAAGACAGAGGACTTTACGTTCATGATGGAGAAGCAGGAACATCCGATCATATTACTATAAACAGGTAACAAATGTATGATGTGCTGTTATTAAATGAAAATTGTTAACGTTGTCCAACAGGACAGGGTGTGCTGTTATTGAAACATAACCAATTAGTGGTAATAACACATCATAGCACCATATCATTGATTTTCTTTCCCTATAGCAGCACACCCCATCATGTTTAATTCCTAACATAGAACAACTGTAATGTTTTCCAACAGTTGCGCAATTATTTCCATATTACAAAGACAGTATACACTGAAGTACCAGAAAAACTGGTGTACCAGTACTTGGTAGGTCCCCTACAGAATCTTGGAGGGAACATTGCGCGAGTCCTCACACTGGTGTTTTTTGAGGCCCCAGCACTGAATTCTTGTGTTACTTGAGTCAGTGTTGTACGTCCATCACGTGAAATGGTTCTGGTCACATTCACCAAACTTTGCTTCTACCTCTGAAATGCTATGACCCATCTCACCAGCTATTAAACCCTGCTGAAAATGAGAAAATCTTGATAACTTGCCATTTTCATAGCGGAAGCAGGTCTAGAAGCTTCCATAGATGACTATCCCTTTATATATGCGCCGGCGGACACAACCAGGGACGTGCATAGGTGGTGTTGCTGTGTACTGTATTTTGCATAGGCTCAAATAGGTTTTTCTGGTACTTCAGTGTACATGCTCTTGTTACGAAATCCTTTCCCAGGATACACCAAATACACAGATTTTTCTGGTAATATAAACATAAAATACATACGTTTAGCTAGATTTTCTCTGCTTGGTGAAATGATCTACTTACTAATACGTATATGTACCGTTAGCTGTATAAATAAAGAACAATTTTATAGTGATTTGTTTCATGAATTCACATTGTAACCTATTCAAATATCAATAAAAATGAGAATTTTCTGGAAGGCTAAGAAAAGTCACCAAAACGTTTGACTAGCCATGACATTTCAGTGTGTAAATATCACTAGTGGGGGAGTGAAATACTAGAATTGCAGATCAGGCAGCTTTTATAAAATTCAGCTGACTCAACGAATTAGCCCAACCCACCTCCTCATGTTATTGCTATTCTGACCCCAGAACTTTTTCAGTTAGAATGACCCTTATGAAGGTCTCTTGCTGTGGACCGTAAAGATAACGAAGCGCACCATTAGCTGAGTGCTACACAGTAATGATGGTATATTAGCCATGGATGGCCGCCAGGGCTGCCGAGGCAATTCCGGAAATAATAACATCCATTACATCACTTGCATGGTTGTAATAACAATCATATTTTTGTCATCAGGAGGTACGCAGGATGTAACTTTACCGAGAAGGACTAACTTCACAGACAAGCATTATACAGGCTATTATACAGGAAAAGAATTAGCACTCATAAGTGAAAAGGGCTTAATGCTTTTTTTATTTAGAGAGATGCGTCTTGGCCCTTGGAGCTACAGTACGCATTCATTTCTCATAAGCTAATGAGGATGGAGGATTAATTAGGGATTAATAAGCAAAGTGTCGCTGCGTTGGGGATTGTATAACCTGGAACATGGGTCTGTGTGTGTGTGTGTATGTGCTCGTGTGCGTATTACCAAGCTCACAGAAAAATGGATGGACAACAGACCCCCCCAACACACCAACACACCAACACACACACCCACCCAGAGTTGATTTTGATTTCACAGCAATTTCCTTTTGCAACTCCCTTGTGGGGGTGTCCCATAGTCAAGCGTCCCATAGTTATCTTTCTCGAACTTCATAGTTATGTGCCTGTATGCGTGTGCTCAAACTCAGACACACACACACACACACACACACACACACACAAACACACATTTGTATTGTGATATTTATGAGGAATTTCCACTGACATAATTATTACTCAACTAATTAATGCTAACCCCAACCCTAAACTTAACCTAACTTTAACCCCAGTAATGAAAAAGCAACATTCTGAATCTTTTATTTTATTTTATTTTTTTTGTTAAGATCTACAACAAAAAATTTATTTCCATATGAGGACCAGTAAAATGTCCCCACAAGGTCAAAAATATCAGATATTCCTACCTTGTTGGGGCACTTGGTCCCCACAAAGAACAAAACACACACACACATTTTGTGAGGACCTTCCAAAAGTGGTTCTTGTGAGGACCTTCCATTGATAATTATTAATGCAGCAAATTAATGCTTACACCTAAACCTAACCTTTACATCAGTAACTAAAAATGATACATCCTCGATCTTTTAGTTTTTTTTTTTTAACCCTGCTCATGGAGACCAGCTGAATGTCCCTATACAGCCAAATTTGCCTAATATTCCTATCTTTGTGGTTCCCATGAACATCCAAAAAAAAAACATGTCCAGACACACAAGCACACAATTCACTAAGCTGAATGACTAAGCATTAATTAGAGGTGGAAATTTGTCCATGGCTATGTTAATCTGCTTGCTCATAATTTGAACACTAACCAGAGGACATAACAGTTGCTGAACTGTTTTATCTTCGGTTGCAAAATGACTCTGAACACACGCAAGCACGCACTTTGCCAAAGCAGTCTCGTTCATTTCAAGTCACAGGATCAGAAAAAGAATAAATCGAATCCAAACAAAGGGAACAAAAAAAAAACACAGATGAGAAAGAACATCAGTCTCAGCGGTGACGTTCGGCTGTGGGAACGTCTGGCCTCTGAACAGGAAGTGCGGAGGAAATGCTTTCATCATGCCCCAGAGTCTTCTGATCTGGGTGTTCTTCCAAATAACAGCAGCCCTCATCTCGCTCGGCTGTCCTTTCACGTGGTCTGAGCCTGCTTTCCTTTCTCGATGCTTCGTGTAAGAGTGATTATGAAAGTGTGCGTTTGTGTAGAGGAGGTGCTTGTAAGCTTACCTCATGTCTTCCAGTAAATCGCATTCGGTCTGGTGTTTAAAGTGTAGTCTGGTGAGCTGCTCTGTGTGAGTGGTCTTCAGTTCCTGCGTGACTTTGACCTACATACATACACACACACACACAAGGAAAAAAAGATCTTTATTATACAAGTAAGTGGTAACATTCAAACACACATGCATACACACAAGCTCATTGTGTACTGGGTACGTGGCCATTCCAGACAAAACAAAGACAAATAACCTGACCACTCATCATAAACACAGCGTGCGTGACAGGTGACGGGTCTGGACCTTGATGTTCTGCTCTGTCGGGTCAATTCAGTCTACTTTTTACTGGCATAACTTTTAACTTTCTCACAACACACATGACACAAGCAACAAAGCACTAAACAAACCAGCAATAAAGCCATAATATATAGCGTCCCAGAGGGCTAAAGGTCACTCGGGGTGAAGCCCCTAGCAGAAAATTACAAACTGTTTATGTGCTGTACAAATATCAGCAAAGTAATAATGGTGCCGTTTTTCCTTTTTTCTCTTACAAATGTGTCATGAACTTCTACAATTCCATTCAAATCTTCTTTATCTGAATGCAACTAACCCACAGTCAAGTTCCATGGTCAGTAAGTTCTCCACTGATCCAGTGATCCAAAATGTACACTGAAGTACCAGAAAAACTGGTACTAGAGCCTATGCAAAAGACATAGTAATGCCACCTATGCATGTTACCAGTTGCATCAGCCAGTGTGTATATAAAGCGATAGACATCTATGGAACCTTCTAGAGCTGTTTCCGCTGTGAGAACAGCAAGTTATCAGGATTTTGCCACGTTCAAGGCGCTTTAATAGTTGGAGCTTCTGAGATGGGTCATAGCATTTCAGAGGTTTGGATTTTGACCTATGAGCATTTCAAGGGTGTACCGTGACTACAAAATTTCCCCAAGACCTCAAATTTTCAACAGCAGCGTGACCGTAAAAACACTCTGGGTGACCAGCGGTGGCTGGCAATAATCGTTTCATGTGATAGGCATGAACTCAATGCTGGGGCCTCAGCAAACATCAGCATGAGGAGATCCTGTGGGGTCCTACCAAGTATTAACTGCTATCCCAATCATTCTGGTACTTTGGTGTATTACAATGGTGGTGGTAAGGGCCAGTAGGAGAGCTGCAAGTGTTAAAACGCTTGCCACCAAAAAAATCTTGGGTTTCTACCTCTAATTTCATGTAAGCTGAAAATTGTGTACCTTTAGCTTTCTGAACTTTCCCATAACAACTACTAACAAGAGTCCCAGGACAAGGTGGACAGACCCTAAATAAAGGCCAGTGCATAATAATTGTTATGTAGCAGCTAAATAACACTATTATAGCAGCTAATTAGCACAATTATTAATATCCGACGGAGACAGCAGCGAAATGAAACTATTGTCCGTCTTATATGCTGCACTACAAATACACCTTTCTGCCATACTGTTTCTGCTCAGGTGAGAGAAATCCTGTCACATGACACTACACGTATACATAAATGTGTTTCTTTTCCTGACAAAAAAATCCAATCCAGTTTTTCACAAAATATCAAATCATTAGTCAGCTAAAGTATGGAAACGGAAAGGCTTTATCGACATTTGCACAATTTTACAGACAATTTCCACTGCCTATATCGACATTTACAATTACTAAGCAATTTTCATTTAAAAATAAAAACTTGAATGGAAAAATAGCTAAATGTAACCAAGTATTACTAGAATTTGATGTAGCGTAATCAGACAAACTAGTGAAGTGTTCCAGTGACGTTAACACATAAATATCGGCATTCTTCGAACACTGCATTTTCAATCAAATTTCTGGAAAGCAACTAACTCGTAACAGTATAATATGATATAGCATATGATATATGATATAGTTTTCAGAATTCCCCCATGAGGCCACACTGTTTTTCTGAGAATCTGCCCCACACTTAACACCCCCCCAACCAAAAACCTGTTAATACTCAACCTTCTGCAGAGTATACATATAAAAAAAGCCAAGTCATCCCATTTGCCCAAAGCTTTTATTGCCTTTTATTAAGTGGCTAATAAAATAAAAACAGAACTGCATGAAAATATAAGTCTAATTACACAGCGGAAATTTCAACCCAGACAGGTATCATCAAGCCCTGCATGTGTGTATGTGTGTGTGTTTTAAGCAGTTTTAATGGCTTTGTAATTACCATCACCATTAAAATGAATTGTAAAGTGTTAGACACATCTTTCTAGGCATATTAAATCTGGCCATTTTCCCCACTCTTTTGATCATTTTCTATTGATCAAGGCTATTTCAACTGACGAGGTATTTTCCCGTGACGTCCTTGTCAGGGGCATATCAGGACACTAATGCTAAGACATTTTATGCTAGAAAGGATATGTGATCAAATGCATCCCAGACCACCTCAGGAAGTGGTTTGAGTGGCTGGGTCTTAGCACAATCCACATGTGACCCGATGGCCGACGAAGCATTTTAAAATCGACTGTAAACACAACCTTAGAGCTGTTGCAAGGTATATATTAATCAACACCAATCAGAATCAAGATTTTTATCAAGGCCAGTTATCAGCCACAAAAAGTAATTTCTATGACGATATCACTGCAGTTATGAGGCCAAAGCCATGGAAGTTGTCTGGGGCCCATTCAGTGCAGTCCAGCTATTTCAACAAAATATATTATCAAAAATATTATTAACAGCAGGCCTTGGATGGATGCATTAAATTAGCTGGAGAAAAAAAACAGCTGATAAAATACATCAAACCACTGGTATCCACATATGCATCGACACATTTTAACCAACTACAAATGTTGCGGTGAAAAAAGTCAGTATAGGTTCAGTACAGGGCATCAGCTTCTTCTTCTTCGTCGTTGTCTTTTGACTGCTCCCATCCTCTTGGGGTCGCCACAGCGGATCAAGTCCGCAATGTTTTTTGCCAGATGCCTTTCCTGACGCAACCCTCCCAGTAAGCGGCCTTGGGGAAACACAATCGGGACAATTTTGTATGTCCAATTCACCTAACATGCATGTCTATGGACTGTGAGAGGAAACCGGAGCACCCGGAGGAAATCTATGCAGACAGGGGGAGGACATGCAGACTCCACAGAGAAAGGACCCAAACCTGGGGATCAAACACAGGACCTTCTTTCTGTAAGGCAACACTGCTACCCACTGAGCCATCATGCTGCCCAGTACAGGGGCTTCAGCTAATATTTACAGGGCAGGGGTGGCACAATGGTTAAGGTGTTGGGTTACTAAATAGAAGGTCGATGGATCAAGCCCCAGCAACACCAAGCTGCCACTGTTGGGCCCTTAAGCAAGGCCCTTAACCCTCATTAATGAGATTAATTATTAATGAGATAAAAGTCCTTCTGGATAAGGGTGTGTGTCAAATGTAAATACTTAGAAATTTAATATTAGTACCTATTCAAACATGGAAGCATGGAATTAACACAAAATCTTAGTGGTTGCCCATTTCCTATTCACACTCCCCCTTGTGCACAAATGCCTGCCATCAGAAAATGCTACATGCTCATCTACCATATTGTAAGTACTTCAGCAATGAATGCTTACCACAACATACAACACATAATTATGTGTCAAATAATATGTTTTGCGCAGTAACTGCAATATAATATTGTTCATAAAATGGTATCATTAGCAAAAATACCATTAGCGAAAGTTAGCATTACAGTTCCACATTTACTCAACCCAAACGTCAAACCAGCACATCATATCGTTTTTTAAATCAGATGTTATTAGTGACCAGCTGCTATGATGAGAAACAGAGCTAACCAGCTAACCAACTGGGATTGTGAATTTGTGAGAAAGTGCCATTCAATGAAGTACTGGCGGGAAAAAGGGCAGACCTGGTTTTATTTAATTTTTCTTTTTTCCTTTTATTGTGTCAAATTACATCAAACAGAAACGAACCTCTCACAACCCCCTACCCCTAAATCCCCTAAGTCTTGTCTCTCTGTTTTCCATAGGTTCAGGAACAGCGACTAATCTGACCGTCACAGGTTACAGAAAACACACTGCAAGCATTAAGTCTACGCTGCACTTATGGGTGCACTTCCAATTTCAGCAGTACACAATTATGATGACTCAACTGCACCCCAGGAGTGGGTGCTGACTCCGTCGTCATTACAAATCAGATTACAGGGTGTCAGAGACATGGGGAAGGTGGAGCCCTTGAGTGTGTGGGAAGTCCTCATATACACTGACTTGTGTGCTTGTAATAAGCATGTTTACTTATTCCATCTGTTACTAGTTGAATATTTTGGCTATGGCTCCCTTGTAAAAGAAATGTTTAATCTCAGTGGGTCACACCTGGATAAACAAAGGATAAATGGCATTAATCAGTACTAAGGAACACTGACTTTCCAATACAGAGCAGCTCTATTGAGTAATGATCAGAAACCTTGTAAACAAATGCACTGCCTGCTGTCACGCTTAAGTCTGCGAATACGACTGTGCTAAAGCAAAAAACGTTTGATGATTACGCAGTATGCTTACAAGAGCTCAACACCTGAAGTGGTGTGTTTAACACCTGTCAGCATGCTGCTGGAGATAAAGGAGTGTGCTGCACAACAGCAGGGTGAGGGATGTTGATGTCCTAGGACACCCAGTGGGACTTCACTGATGGGCCTGGGCAGGCCGGCTAATACCTGGGGACTGGGGAGCTGTTAATAACGGAGCCAACTCTCTGCTCGGCAGGAAAGGATTTAGCCTAATTGGTTCAATAACAGTTCCCTAAAGGTTAACCCAGGTGACCGTTGATGAAAAAAAACCCGGTGGATAAACATTCTCAGATTGACAGTGAGCCAAAAACACAAAAAGCACAATAAAGCTATAACTGAAACCAGAAAAAGGCAGAGCTGATCACCTAAAGTCTTCGTTCAAGGCTTCGCAAGGACAACGGTCATTTGGTGCCAATAAGGTGCATACTGAGATGGCCATCGAAGTTTGAAATGATCATTTTTGCCACAAGAAAAATACAATATCATGATCATACTGTAAACATGACTAAAGATTCTACATTCCCGAATATAATATGGCACACAAATGAGCTGGACAGGGGGTGAAACTGTGCACAATACCACAAATGACATGACTGTGTCTCTGACACTGATCTGAAGTAATCGTGTCAGCTCAAGATGTCATGTCTCAGAGAGGTAAGCTTCTGAAATAAACTAATCCTGACTTACACGATAATAATAATAATAATAATCATCATCATCCTAATCCTGATAATAATAATAATAATAATAAGCCTAACCGCTCATATATACCTCAGACCATGCTGTGCCTGTGGACTGAAATGAAATGGAGCTTTGTCTTGTTCACATGTGCTTTTTCTACCCATCCTGCACCTGACTCCCCTCGCACACCTCGCGTCCGACAGTCTAGCTTTCGTTTCACTATAAGAGAAAAGCAACCTTCCTTTGTGTTGTGAGGCAGAACAGTGACATAACCTTGCCAAAGCTGATGCTCAGCAGCTACAGGCTTGGATTCAAGGTGTCCACGGTCATGGTTGGTCATGGTTGTTCATGGTTGCTGATGCAAAAAAAAATAAATCACTGATGCAAAGGCAGGACAGGGCTTCATTTCTGACCATGCAGCAGCCTGGAATATTTCTGACATGACTCATTATTAAGGTGTAAAGCATTCAGGAACAAAAATATACATGACTGTTATGAGTTTTGCAGAAAACCAGGCTGCTCATTGCACTTGGTCAGTGAAAGATACAACACACAAACCCACTCAAAGCCTTTTTGGCTGTTAGACATGCCAGGCTCAGTGAAACCCAGTCAGTACACAACATCTGACTGAGGTGCAATATTGCAACACAGCCACAGGTCCCAAAGCAGAAATCCTGAGCACAGGGTTGTCCAAAACAACACAACACACAACCTGCAATACTGCCCCAGCCTAAAGCAAGCAATGACTTCTTACAGGAAACACGTTCATATAACGACCGAGATGCCTTCAGGAGACGAACAAGATGCTTCCCCGGTCACACAGATCCCTGTAGCCTGTAGTGCCATCGATGCACCATCGGAATTATGATCAGATCAGATCAGATCAAATCAGACATGTGCACGCTCCATCAACAACAACCGCGCGCGCCAAGGCAAACAAAACCCCCAAACAAGTGAACAAAAACAAACAAAAGTGCACAGACAGAAGGGCACTTTCTTTTACCTTTCTCGGCGGAGGCTGCATGGCTCAACATGGACATGAAGAAAGCGCGAGTCCAAAATGCTGAAGTCCAAAGAGAGAACGGAAGAAACCAATTCCACCGGAGGGGAAACGGGGAAAGACACAAGAGATCAGATCAGCGCTCGTGCAGCCATGAAGGAACAGATCCGCTCCACTACAAGCACAGTGAGAGAATAGCGGAGAACAGTACGGATGCAAAAAAAAAAACACGCTGCAGGCTTTCCGTTAAATACGAGACACAAGAGCGACACACACAGGAAACATTACCGAGCGCATTGTGGTACAGGAGTCAGAGCGCGCAGGCCACCCACAGCGCCCCCTAGTGCTCATGTCACACCAGCACGCCTTATGCTGATACAGGGGGACAATGAAACTGAAGCACCTGTCATTTTAGACCACAATAATTTATTAGTATGGTGTAGGGCCCCCTTTTGCAGCCAATACAGCGTCAATTCGTCTTGGGAATGACATCTACAAGTCCTGCACGTGGTCAGAGGGATTTTAAGCCATTCTTCTTGCAGGATAGTGGCCGGGTCAGTACGTGATGCTGGTGGTGGAAAACGTTTCCTGACTCGCTCATCCATACCCTGGATACCGTGGCTCATGCTACATCACAAAGACTTGCTGTCTTGGTCACAGATGCGCCAGCAAGACGTGCACCAACAATTTGCCCTCTTTTGAACT
>JAOVYV010000031.1:7026337-7037283 GCA_025674545.1 Hassar affinis
ATTTCACCTTTTTTTGTTAAGTACATAATTCCACGTGTTCATTCATAGTTTTGATGCCTTCAGTGAGAATCTACAATTTAATAGTCATGAAAATAAAGAAAACGCATTGAATGAGAAGGTGTGTCCAAACTTTTGGCCTGTACTGTATATTTTTAAATAATTTAAGGTACATAAGTGATCCTTAAAGACCAATGGTTTATCCATTTATAGAAGGTACAAAGGACACATAACGAAGGTCCAAAAGGCCCTGCAACAAAGAAAATTACAGATTGGTACTTTCTGAACCAAGTGAAATGTCTGGTGTCGTTAGATGTATGTAGCTTTCATCATTCAGGAAGTCTGAGGTTAAGAGGGAGAAGTGAAACATGCTGATATGCAGTATTTATATCGTTTTGGCACATTTCTCTTGCAAACAGTACTTATGCACACACATAAGACATTACACTTACACAGCAAAGAGTTCCATAGCCATCTGTTGAAACAACAGAATTTAATTCTGCATGTGCCATTCATTACTATTTATTCATTCAAGATTGATTACCAATTGTGCAACTGAAAAATTTTATCAGACCTGTGTGAGAGAGAATCCAAGAGAGAACACAGCAGTGCAGTTGAGAATTAAGGGTCTTGCTCATGGTCCCACTGACTGCCATAGGATTTGAACTTGCAACTTTTAGTCATGGAGTGCAATACCTTAACCAGTGCTTACAAGGTTGTTCACCAAGTCTTTTTTTTGCAATGTAGTGTGTGTCTTTTATTTTTGGTCCAATGTGTTTCATAAATTTGGGTACAATTATGTCCATGAATATGTGGACAATATTTGACAAGTATTTTTGGGCTGACTACTATAGTACATTGGAGTTAAAATGAAACAGTGCATATAAGCTTTAAGTGCTGACTTTAATTTATAGGTGTTTACATCAAATCACATGGTCACTGTTGTGCAAGTGCAGGGGAAAAAAAAAGCAAAAACAAGCATTTTTTGGGAAAATTTTTAATAGTTATTGAACGTTCTACATCTTACAGTAAATATTATACAATTACAAACTTGGCATAATTCTGTCACCGAGATCACTAATTGATCTTCCAAAAAAAAAGCCCCAAAAATATAAAAACCCATAAAATAATGAAAACAGATTACATTTCATATCACAGGCCTGAAACGGGTCCCATAACCTCATAAGAGCATACG
Source organism: Hassar affinis (assembly GCA_025674545.1). Classification (NCBI taxonomy): domain Eukaryota; kingdom Metazoa; phylum Chordata; class Actinopteri; order Siluriformes; family Doradidae; genus Hassar; species Hassar affinis. The sequence goes on from JAOVYV010000031.1 coordinate 7,027,530, forward strand.
GTTGTTTTACTTATAGGTGTGTACAATCTGCTACAAAACAGATGACAATATAATGTTTTACTGACACAATAATTAAAATGATCTTGTCTTTAGTGTATATTTGGAAGACGGTGACTGTCTCTGTGTATTCAGTTTTAATAGCGAAAGGAAACACAACAGACTAGGCAAATGCGGATAATCAGTTAGCTGATTGCTCAATCATTTTAAAGCATGTGGACATTCTGTCACTAGTCAGGAGGAGTCTGCCTAGGCAGTTAGTATTTTGGAGCAGTGTTTGTTCTCCTAAGATAAAGTCTTCTGTAGAAGGCAGACAAATATGTTTCATGAATGTTCTGGAAAATGATTGCTATACCCTTTCATTTTACTACATGCTATAATGCCCAAGCCATAACTATAATGTTTTTTTATTTTGATATTTTCAGTTCAGTTATGAAGAAGGCATTTCTTTTTAACTTGGGAGACATTTTTTAAATAGAAATATCCCCTTTTATGTTCCATCATCTGATAATCTAACAGTACCCCAATTTTGCTAGACCATTATAAAGACCGAAAAGCGACAGAGTAAACAAGAGGAAAAGGCTGTTTGCAGACCTGTGCTCTGAAATGTCCCTCACACAGTTACGCACCACACTCCTGATCATCTACTTAAGAATAAAAGGAACATCAATCATTAATAAAAACTTAAATAACACTTATGGTAGTAAGCGCATAATTACAGATAAGTGAGGATTCATTTACTTTCAAATCTAACCGACTTTCATTAGTGTAAAAAATATCAACAAAAACACTTCTAAATCCTACATTTTCAATTCGAGAGGTTGGACCTCCATCCCAGGAGCAACCCCGACCAGTGAACCGATGAATAACTTTAAATTGCATTGATTGCATTAAGTCTTGCCTTACAAATCCGATTTGTTCTAATGATATCAACGTTTCACCGCCTGCCATAATACTGTTATTAAGACTAGATGGATAGATTAACTTTAATATTGAAAAGGAGAAAGTGACAGAAAGAAAGTGACTGAGGTCTTTTTGAAATATTGTGCCTACAGTGCCCTCCAGACATACTAGCCTTCAAAAAAAGTGTTAGTATTAGTATTAAAAGTAAAAGTAAATATTACACACACTATTTGAAGTTTCCACTTAAACAATAAGAAAAATGATATTTTGGTTCTAAAATCACTCAGTAAAATATTTTATTAAATACTAGAATTTTCTCTCAAGAAAATATGTCCCAAAATTAGTGACATCCTGAGGAATTCAAACAATGTAATACTGGGAAAACTATGCCTCTGTGCCCGTTTCCAACTTTATTACATGTTACAGGAGACTGTCAGGAATTATTAATTGTAAGGGTGGCAATCATTTTGGTAACAGTATTTTGCACCAAATGAATAAAATGTTGTGTTTGAAAGCAAAATGTGTTCAAAAGAAGGTTGAGACACTTTTGTGTTGCCCCACAACGAGTGGCAATATTTCTGGAGGGCACTAGTATACTATAAATACTAGAACACGTGGAATAGAAAGTAGATAGAATGTGGAAAGGTTGACTTTAGGCCAAATTTATTTCGGAATATAATAAAACCTACTACATATAGAGAATTCTACATAGTTCTAACGCATTTTACTTAAAAGTTAAGAATTTCATATATTTGAGGTGGTACAGGAAAACTTGTCCATTGTTGCCATTCAGCAATTGTCCCCTTTCAAAGCCAAACAATGGAAAAAAAATGAAATTTGTTGAAAAGAAATTTTCTTACCAAGACTTGGCTTAAATGATATCCAAACATTCCTCACCTTTTACACATATCATCTAAACTTGTCAGTGTTAGTAACATTAGCATTAGGGGTTATAAATCCATAATGACAAACATTTTTCTTTTGTCAGCTAAAACACTTTTTAAAAAATGCCTGAAACTGTTTGTCCAAAGATCTATTTATTGTTCATTTTTTGACAATTTTTAACCTTGTAGTCTGAGCATCCTAATGATTTGCCTGTAGTCTATCCTGTAGCCTAGCGAAGCTTGTTCAGAAACTGTTTTTAAGATCATGGTAGTATAAACAGACAAACGGTCTACCTAAGATAACAAAACCCCAATGAGCCATGCTTTATTTGCTTAAATGGCAGAGAAAAGCAGATTTAACATAATGTAATTGAGCATTTTTCACTACAATTAATTGTTTCCTGTTTGTGGTGGTGCACGGGTTTGTGTTACCGATAGACATAATACAGAGGGAAAAAAAAAAAAACAAATTCAAAGCAAAAACCTTTCATATTAAAAGGCTACAACCATTTGACATTTGTGGATAGGATGTTTGGAAATCTCACTGGATGAATAACCCTTGTACAGCCACAGTGGCGATATATGCAAACATGACCTTGCATAAGTATTTATCCCCCTCCCATTTTTTAATGTTACAACCTGGAGCTGAAACAGAATTATTTGGGATTATATGCCATCCACACAAAACAGCCCATGATACTCAAACAGGAATAACCGCTCAAGGTTAAGGGCAAAATACCAAATAGAGAGCAATCTGGGAAGAAAAGGTACTTCTGCCTGCAAGAGATATAATATAGTATAGTATATACGATAGAATGGCCAGTCAAAGGTCAGACATCAATCCAATTCAAAGACAGAAAAGTGCTGTTCTCCAAGAGCCATGTCCCATCCAGTCTGACAGAGCTTAAGCAATTGTACCAAGAGGAATGGGCATGAATATCAGAATCCAGATGGCAAAAGCCGATTAAGACACTGCTCTAACTGTCAATCCAAAAAAAAAAAAAAAAAGTTGTACCAAGTATTGACTTGGCAGTGAATACTTCTGCAACCTACAAATAACTGCATTTTTGTTTAATTAACTGCTGTGACACAAATATTAGACAAATGTTGTAATTGTCCCCAAAAGTCCCAATTAAGTCCATTTCAATTTAAGGTTGTAACACTACAAAATGTGTTACAAGGGTATGTGTGTGTGTGCTTAAATACTTACGCAAGGCACTATATACTTTGTCATTGCATTAAAAAAACAGACATAAATACTTCATTCATGGGAACTGAAATACTCATCCACATCCCTATATACGATATTTATTTATATCCTGTATTTGCTTCCTAGTAACTTCAGTTGGAAACAATTGCTTAGCATTGACAATCATTAACTGTAATCTATTATGGAATGTTGAAATATGCTAATCAATAACAAAATAAAACAACAAAAGGTGTATGTATTTTTTTTTTTTTTTTACATTTTTTTTTTTTTTGCCAGTGAACAGACTTGACTTAGATGTTTGGTTGTGATCGGGATTAAAAATAAAAAAAGCACATTCTATAGAATTCTCCTGAAGTTTCGGAAGTGAAGGGTTTTTGGATGCTGCCACACACGTATGATGAAAATAAAGACTTTTGCAATTAAGTAGTTGTGTTTTAGTCTTGCACAAGTTTTTTTTTTCCTCTCACTCTCTCCTTTATGACGAAGGTATATTTCTCAATGGCTCTGCTAAAAAACGGCCGGTGTCATAATGTTTCCTAAAAATCTCAGCGAGTCTTCTTATTCAGATTAATATATTTCAAGCAGTGGTTAAGTAGCCTAAATGATAAATGTGTTTCTGAGAATAACATTACATCCATGACTAGGGATGTGCCGATAATCAATAATGTGGTAAGCCGCAATATTCAATATTCACGGGCAATCTAGGCATTTCTGTTGGAAGACAGCAACCATGGTCTGTAGCATTTGCATGCTCCCAACATGAAGCCTGTCCTATTCTCTGATTTAATGCATGATTTAAAGGGCAGCACTGCAGATACCTTTCTTGTTGTATGCAATTCAATTATTCTGTTCACCAAATTTCCAACATTTCAACAAGCTGTCTCTCTGACTATGGAGTAAGTTTACAAAAATGTTAGTCTCAGTGTTTTATTTCTGTTCACAGGTTGTTGGAAATCAGTCTCTGGTCAAAATCAATTAGATAATCTATAGCAATCTCAAATCTTATAGTATCCATATGCTAATTTGCCATTCAGCCTTAGGAGCTACCTACGTTTATCAGCTAACAATAGTATAATAGAATCCATCACACTTGTTTACTTCCTTAAACCGACATCAATTCAAAGTGTGCGGCTAGTGTGGGAGAAGTATTCAGAATCGAACACAGCAAAAAATGTTTTAAATGTACTTCAGGATAATGTCTATTTTCCATTTAAGAACAAGTGTACTTCCTATATGTGCCATCAGTTGTCTCCCCTGAAAGCCCTTCTGTTCAAAAAAAAAAAAAAAGAAAAACATGATAGCCAAATAGAATACAGGAAACAATTTTTTATATACAATATCAAGGTACTATTTTGGCTGCCCTAAAAGATCATTCAAAACCTGTGTATCGGCACATTCCTAATCAAGCCTAATGGGTACCGTAGTATATACACTTGTCTTCCCTTAGTAGATCATTAAATAGTGTGTACCGTATATTTGATTATTACATATCTATGTGTCAATATGCTGATATTATTTCTCAAAGTAACTGATATGTACTGTAGTGCATTCATAGATTACAAGGGACTAAGATTCACAATATTTTCTCTTTCAATGCTGTTATACATCGAGGCAGTTTTTATTATTGCATTTAACAAATACTTCTTAAATCTGTGCAGCGAGGCCTAAAGGCGCAAATGTCCACAGAGCGCGAGGGGATTTCTCAACTTTTTCTATGCCATTCTTGTTCTTACCCTACATTCACACTAGGAAGTGACAAAGTGACAAAGTGAGCAGTCATTTCCTGTGGCAGTGCACAACTCCAATTTCAGCATGGACTGTCTGCATGATGGCAGGTGTGTCTTTGAGTCCATATATGTGGTGGGTTCATATGGGGAAATATGAGTGACCCTGAGTGGGCGTAGCTTGAAGGTCAGGTATGAAAACATGGGCATGTCACACTGAGACCATATATGAAAATGCACAGTCGGGTTACAAGGTAGAGAAAAATCATATTTTGTTTATTCTTTCCAAAACGCAAAACCCCATGAACGAACAAAAAGCTAGCTGGTAAACATTAGTGATTACTTTAACGTTCATGATCTATTTGCCTTCTCGAAATTGTAGAGAAAAGTAGAGAAGCAGTACTTTATTAACAGTTGGATGTCTGGAATCATGTTTAATCGAATGCTGATCTTGAAGGCCGTAAATGGTGATGGGAGTGCGTAACTGAGTCTGTTTCCTCAAATCATAAGTCCTCAAATCATAAGATGGAGGTCATGAGTTTGACTCAATTATAAAGGTTCATACACTTCAAACATGAGCTATCCTGACAGGAATTACTAAGTCATATTAATAGTTTTCGTTGATAATGCTAGCTAGCTGAACAGTCATTTTTGAGTTTTATGATTATATATTTCAGTGTCTATAAACAAACAAACAAAAAAACCCCAAACATTTAAATGGTATGTTGGAGGACTTAAATGGACTAAAAGACACACCCGTCAGTCCCACCTAAAGACCTGTCCATTGGTCTACATCCAGTATACAGTACCACTTTCTGATTCTGGCACAGTGACAATCAAATTGAGATTATTCTGTCTGCAATGTTGGATAGTTAATGTTTGCTTTTTACAATCTGTTAAATGAATAAATTTAAAACAATATAAATAGAAAGATATTAAAATATATTTTTTAAAAAGTTTAATAATAGCCTATAAAAACAGTTCCTACTGGACCACTAAAAAGCTGTAGTGCATGCCAACAAGTGAAAAACTGGGTTAATAATTTGTCACCTTTTAATGTGAATGCAGGATTGGTATACTACCTACTGCCACCATCACTGCATCATGCCTAATGCTGAATAACGCATGATGAAATCTCTGTAAATCCATTTGATTAATGAAAAACACATCAACAATCCCAATGTGCAGCAACAAGCTCCCAAAAACATCAATGCAAAAATGGCATGGGTAGATCATTATTGAACACCACAAGCTGGCTGCTGATTGGACAGGGAGTATGCCAGATGAATGAAAAAAAGAATTTCACTTTTTCCACTCCGTTATCTTAGCCTAGTTAGCCAACCAACACTAATGTGAAATGTGAACGTGCAGTACTGACCTACTGTGCTTGCACACAGAGGGATTTGTCCTCCGCATTTAACCCATCTGTGCAGTGAAACAACACACAAGTACACACATTGGTGAAGTGAGCACACACTAGCCTGGGGCGGTGGGCAGCCTCGTCCAGGGCGCCTGGGGAGCAGTTTGGGGTTAGGTGCCTTGCTCAACGGCACTTCGGCATAATGTAAAGTTACTTAAGTTACCATAGTGAGGAGTAATTCCTTCTTCTGAACAGCCAGAAGGCTAGGTACTTATCTATCTATCTATCTATCTATCTATCTATCTATCTATCTATCTATCTATTTAATTTCACTTGCATTCTCATCTTCATGCTGTGCAAAGTTTACAGTATATCCTATGAGTACACTTAGTAAAAATAAGCATGAATAAAAGCATCAGTAGATTCATTTAATCTCACATTTCCTTTTACCATATAATTCTTCTAGTACTCTTTTTTTTCTGCTGACCCAGAATGATGTGCACTAATGGTGTAGTACTGGAGTCCAGTACTGAGACCACCTGTTCACTCACTTGGTCCTGAAACTAAAAACAACTCTACTTGATCTTGAATTGGTATCTGACTAGAGAGTCATAGGCTGGACTTTTCGTTTTTGGAATTTTAGTTTAGTTTATTTACTTTTCCATTTTTTATACTGTCCAAATAATTATACTGACCACATTAATAACTCTAAAAAACTAAATGAAACCATTAATTCACATTGCCTTAACTGGTGGTATGAATTTGATATATATATATAACGTTGACGATGTAGGCAAAAACTGACTTTTTTTTTAAAGCCTTGGTCATGACTCAGCCCCTCCAAAAGACTCGGCCTTGATTCAATCCCAATGTCCTGATCTTGACTCAGACTCAACCCTTTAAGGACTTAGTCTTGACTTGGACTTGATATAGTTAGTCACATCCCTATTATTAATGTGCACAGTAGCCAACCAGCAACACACATGTGATGTTCAATAAGTTAATGCTGATGAGATTCCTGATTTGCTGTTCTGTTTTTGGCTTGTTAATGCGTTTTACACTTACAGTCCACTGTCATTTTCAGATCCCGAATATCAATGTTCTCCAGCGTCTTCTGTCTTCGCCCATATTTTGCATTAAAATGAAATCTGACCCCGATTCTTCAGCCTAAGTGCCATTTTTACATCACTTGTCTCCACTGAGCCTGTATATAGGCAGGTGTTTCAGTGTGTATGTGCAATTGCAAACTGCAGCAAGAGCACATCTCTGCACATCACATGCATCTACAGAAATATAATATGCACGTTATAGTTTAGAAATTTACTACTATCCAGCTGATCCAATAAATAAAGAAACCAAAGTCCTCTGCTAAGTGAATAACTGAGATTAGTGTAAGCACTCGACATCCTAATGAAGTTTGAACCACGTCGAGCTGCCCTACACACTGCTAAACTTAGTACAAATGTGTCTAATAAACTGCTACAAGCTGGAAGACACCCTTGTTATCAATGCTAGAAGATAAACAGAAGAATGTTCTGAAAATCAAAACCGAAAAGCAGAAACCCGTCTCAGCCCTTCTGAAAAGGGAATCTGAAAATTACAAAGCTACACAAAAGTAAAGAAAAACCCTGCACTGCTATCTAAACTGTATACTTTTTGGCATGACAGACATGATGAATGAGCATGGTGCGATGTACATTCCCACTCCGCAGTGGAAATATGGAACGACAATAACAAAAAAAAAAGAAAAAAGAACATTGCTTCGATGTCGTAACTGGTCTGAATCATTCTGGAGTTTCTACAGGAGTTGATTGTTAATCATTTCAATTAAAAAAAGCTAATGCAACAACATAAGTCAGGAATGGTAAGACTAAAAGAAAAGAGGAAATTAAATTAGGAAAAAAAATTTAGGGAAAAATTAAATAAAAAATAAAAAGCAGCTTTTACAAAAAGACATAAGAATGCATAAAGTGACCCTTTTTTCTTCTGTTCTGGCAGGCACAGCTGCTGAGCACAGAGAGCCCGTGTAACACTTGAGGATTTTGCATACGACGTTTAACTCCAGATCTGTTCAAGAGGGAAAATAAGACATAGTCGTGAGTATCTGATCGCTGTGCTTTGGCCACTTTGGCAGCACAAAGGTAGGTATTTATTGAGCAGAAACAACCTGGGCAGAAATATAATTATGAAACAACGTGTAAATATAGACTGTACATGTACCGTGTAGCCAGTGGCGTATAACAGTCTGAGACCTATTCTTTTCCACTTTATACTACAAATTATACATCATCAATACAACATATCGATATATCATCAGCAAGTTCACTAGGTTTTTAAAACATTTACAGGAATTCCAGAATTCCCTATGATTTGATTTGCTCCCATTTTGCTTTAAGGATAGCAGTCACTCTAACTGTCCTGGACTTGGTGAAGTTAGTGTAAAACCCGATGAGACATGTTAGACCAACCAATTACAGCCCTGTATGAATCTGTGCTTCGATAGAAGAGGTAAAGTGTTAACATGGTCAATATCACAAACTTGCTTACATTGAAATAGTGACATATTAAAGGGGCAGGAGTAAACAACTTTTTTTATACCAACTTTAGTAATCTGTCCAGGGTGTGTCCCTGCCTTCCACCCAGTGAATACTGGGATATGTTCCAGCACCCCCTGCGAGCCAGTAGTAGGAGAAGTGGCTTAAATAATGAGATATAAGCATTTGAAACCCTTTCCTGTTGTAACAGCCTCCACTCTTCTGGGAACTCTTCTCCACTCTTCTAGTCAGGAAACATTCCAGTTCTAGTTCGGAATATGGCTGTGGAGATCTACTAGAGTATTAGTGAGGCCAGGTCAGTTCATCCCCAAGGTGTTCATCCCCAAGGTGTTCAGTGAGGTTGAGGTCAGGAACTGGCCCATGCAATTTTTTCATCAGCCTTTGGTAATCCATGTCTTTTTTTCCAGCATCATTTACATTGACATTTACAGCATTTGGCAGACACCTTTATCCAGAGTGACTTACATTTATCTCATTTATACAACATATATCTCATTTGGGCCCAACAGTGGCATCTTGGTGCTGGGATTTGAAACCCCAACCTTCTACTCAATAACCCAACATCTTAACCATTGAGCCACCCCTGCCCATACTGTCATACTGGTACGGGTTTGGGTCACTTAGTTCCAGTTAAGGAAAATTACTAGAAGGAAAAGGCTACAATATACAAAGACATTCTAACTTTGTGGCAGCAGTTTTGGGAAGGCTCACACTTAAACCCCATTAAAAGCGTGTGCATTTGAGTTATGAAACATACCAGTTTGCCTCCTTATAGAGTAAAACAACAGCTCAAAAAAAAGCTGCAGTTCATGAAACTGAAAATAAATACAGTACAGGCCAAAAGTTTGGACACACCTTCTCATTCAATGCGTGTTCTTTATTTTCATGACTATTTACAATGTAGATTCTCACTGAAGGCATCAAAACTACGAATGAACACGTGGAGTTATGTACTTAACAAAAAAAGGTGAAATAACTGAAAACATATTTTATATTCTAGTTTCTTCAAAATAGCACCCATTGCTCCGATTACTGCTTTGCACACACTTGGCTTTCTCTCAATGAGCTTCAAGAGGTAGTCACCTGAAATGGTTTTCAGGTGTGCCTTATCAGGGTTAATT